>ML795178.1:138731-157378 GCA_009831015.1 Picea engelmannii
GGCCTAAAGCCGACATAAATAAAATAACATTACTAATCTAAATTACAACTAATGGCCTAAAGCCGACATAAATAAAATAACATTACTAATCTAATATGCCCCAATTAAGTGGTAATGAGCCAATATTAGGGCTTAACAAAATGACACCCTATAGATGACATGCTATGTATTTTATGGAATTATTTATGCCCCTTGATCCTTAAGGGATTGATTAAGGACCTAAGGGCCTTATTCTCTAGCCTTAACGATGATAATGTTGTAAGAAACCCATCCCTATTGCACAAGACTTCATAACGGTACCCATATTCCACACGGATACCAAAGATCACCTCTAAAAGGAGGTCATGTTCATGGCCAATGAGCCTCAGAGATCCATTTATGGTGTAAGGCCCTTAATTTCCTCCCTCAACTATGGTCAATACCTTAGGACCCACCCTACCATGAAAAAACTATTGATCATGCATGTATCGATCTTGCATGCTAAATACCCATTTTAAAGGTTTTATGTGGCTTGGCCCATTAACTCAAAGATATTAATTTAATGCATATTTCCCTCAATTTCCTCTCGAGGGATGGTCGACATGCATCGGCAGTGCATGAAACCTCATATTGGCCAATATATTTCTCTAAGGATAATGATATCCTATACATGGTATGTTTTGTGGTTTAAGGCCTTGTTCATGGCCCTTGGTCTCTAGGGTTTAATTTTCTTATTTTCTTGCCAAATGTAATCACAATGTACCCAAGTTTTTTTTAACCATCAACTTTGTGCCAACACCAATTATCAAAAGTTATTTAAGAAAACTTTTAAAATGCATTTTTAAATTGACAAAATCATTATAATTATTGCAAAATATTTGAAATATCCAAATTCATCCATTTAAAACAATTCATTATTCAAAATAATTCATACTAAATTCTAGGGTAAAACTATGAAAAAAGAAAACAATTCATGAAAATTTAAACTATTGACTTTTCAAATGGAGAAAAAGCTAAATCAAAATTTAAATCCAAAATATTTTATTTTATTCTGTAACCTAACTCCACAATATTATGTAATTAATATTAACCTCTTCCTTTATTTATCAATTAGTGTCTTATGAAATACTTTGAAAGTAAAAGAAAATTTGATCCATTAATTAGTATCTTATGAAAAACCAATTCAAGTTATTGATTTAATCTCACTTTAACTTTCGACACAAATAATGAATACTCTCCATTATTTTTAGGTTTATTCACCATTATCATTAAAACAAAAAATGTGGCTGAATGAATACCATGTTGGACTCTGTAATTATGTTAATATTATTATGAGCAACACTGAAAAGTCGGCTATTTTCTGAATCAACAGTCATCTATTTTCAGAATGAACACGTGGATGATGATTATGTATATAATGACATAAGTCATACATTGTTATCTCCGCTGCCATCGCCCCTTCTCTGTTTGCAGAGCTGAGAATAAATTCGATTCAAGGTGAAATTCTTATAAATCCAGACACTCCAGTGATATAAATATCAAATCTTACTTTACATTCAAAATGGAGTGCTCAACCTGGTGGTCTCAATTGCCCAACGATCTGAAGGAGAACGCTTTGGCATGGTTGTCAGCAGAAAGCTTATTTAGATATCGTGGCGTGTGTAAAGAATGGAATGCTCTCTTTTCATCAACAAAATTCATAACTAAAGATGGGGTTGCAGCACCTAACACCATGCCAAAATTTCTTGTTTTGTGCCATCATTACAACCCATTGAGTTTTATGGCTTACTGCTTTTTCACAAACACCTGGAAAAGATTCTCCCTCGCCTTCTTAGAGGAAAAATATAGCTTGGGCCGTATATGGATCCACGGATCGGCAGCAGGCCTTTTATTGGCGTCCATCCTTTATTATGAACGTCGCGTTCAATCTGTAAGGACTCATATTGTCTCCAATCCTGTTACAGGAACGTTGCTAGAACTTCCCAGAATAAACGATAGTAGTATTAAGGCCATGACCCTCGTGGGGGATGGCCAGGACCACAATGGAGAGACATATAAAGTGATAGCGGCGGCGGCACAGTCGATGTTCGGAGGGAGAATAGAAATCTACGATTCGTGTTTCAAGTCATGGAGTACAGTGGGACACCTGCCACAGAATTTGATTTTAGTGGAGGGGTTATCGAGGATGGTTATTTCCGAGGATATCCTTTACTGTCATGGTGCGGATATTATTTACAGGCAGGGCATCATATCTTTCAGCTTCCGAACAGGGACATCCATTTTCATTCCGTTCCCGTTTCTGGTTAATTGGAACAGGGACGATGTCCTGTTCACTTCTGGGTCACGAGTGCTGCTAGCTACATGCATACGCGATAACGGTTACAAAATTATTGATATTATTATATGGGAATTTGAGAAACCCCAATTGGGTTCAAACCAGTTGGATTCAAACCACTCAGAGGTGAGAGAGATTGCAAGGATAACACCATCTGTTTTGGAAGAGTTAAAGAGAAAGTACGATCTTACTTTTGAAAATTCAAATTTTGATTGTGAAGGAGTGAGGGACCTGGTGTACATCACATATGGACGTGCTAATGAAGTACTTGTTTATAATTTAAGCGAAAATACCTGGAATTGGCTTCAAAAACGTCCAATAGACCAGTACTGGTGGTCTATTCCATCTGTTTTGGCTTTTGAACCTAAACCAAATATGAAGGTTTAATAAATTAGAACAGTTTAGCACATTAATAAGTTCAGATGTGATTGTTACTCTGAATATTTACTAGCACAGTCGTTAACTCCCGGTTGAGAATGTTGAAAGGTATCTGATAATGTGTGTCTCAATATAAAACGTTTGTGGTAATCAGAAACGTTTGGCTGCATTATGTTGATAAATGGAACTTGTGGCAATTACATATACTTACACTAATTTTTTAATGTGATTATGTAAATGTTAAAAAGTAAACATGTTAACGGATGCCTTGATAAATGCAAGAAAGTTATGAACAATAAATCTGATCCATTGATTTTGGAGGACTACTAAGAATCTAAGAATATGCCAGTATCTTCAAGTTATAGCCTTCAGATTAGGGTTTAAGGTTAAATAAGATTAAAAGATCATTAATTGTTTCCATTATCAATAGGTGTACGCCTTTCTGGGTAATGAATTGTGCCCATTGTCAATAGGTGTACTCTTTCGACGTAAAAATAATATTCCAAAAATCTTTTTTTAACTTCTTTCCAATATATCTTTTCAATTAAAAAACCCAAATTTTACAAATGCTACTTTTTATATTTTTTATACCATCAGTACTTATAATATATTCACTCCTATTTTTCATTTTCACAATTGGAATTTGTCTCATTTGTTCAATTTTAATTTTAGTTTTTTTTTTAAATAACTAAACAAAATTGAAATAAAAAAAACCCAATTCATAGATTAGCACTCAATATCCATCGAGAGATTGGTAAGCTAATCCATCTACTATGCTGAATGGTTTCATAGATTAGCACTCAATATCCATCCAGAGATTGGTATTTATAATTATATGAAAGATACAATATTAATGGTCTATGTTTATAGAAAAAAATGAAATATATAATAGCATGAATGCTTA
Source organism: Picea engelmannii (assembly GCA_009831015.1). Taxonomy (NCBI): domain Eukaryota; kingdom Viridiplantae; phylum Streptophyta; class Pinopsida; order Pinales; family Pinaceae; genus Picea; species Picea engelmannii. The sequence continues at coordinate 142,328 of ML795178.1, forward strand.
TTTAAAAAATGATAATGGAGAAAATTTAATCCAAGCAAAAAAAACAGACACAAATTTTAGAGTAGCAAATGTTATTTCAAGTTTAATATTTTACTTTATGTTTATTCAACCTATATATTATAAAGTTTTTTTACATAAATTAAATTTAAATTTACATGTTTCACATTATTTATACTGAATTTCATGAGCATCTTTACCACATACTTATGTTGTGATAATCAATCTTACCATCCTTCATGTTTATGTGTATTCCCATGCCTAAAATTTATTTTACTACTCTCAAATTCTTCATAACAAACGTCCTAACCAACTGAGCCAACATGTTGATCTCAATAAGCATAACATATAACCCCAAGATAATGCATATACCATAAACACAATGGTTATAATCATTTTTTGTAAAATTTGACTCACCATGCCAGAGACAGAATATACTTATTGTAAGTAGACACTTAGTGGGTATATGCTTTTATCATTAGCCTTTTCTCTGATGTTTCTTAACCAGATGTTTCAACCACCCATGTCCATATCTATGGCTTTGTTCCTTGTGTTGTTTTATATGCCTATGAGTATCTATTCTTTTATGAGAAGACTTGGGGCCAATATGGATATGCTAAGAAGGCGGTGAGGCGGTCCAAGCATGGTGATTTGAATGTTATTCATATGGTCTAGTGTTAGAGTCAGGCAGAGCCATGCTATTCAGATGGTTCAATGTCAGATTCAAGTAGAGCCATCCATTGAGCCACTATTTTTTAGAGCCGTAACTTTTTGTCAACCAATATTTGTGAGAACCATGATTCTTAGGGATTAGTCCAAGAAGCTACAAATATAAATAAAACATAGAACAACCCTTAATATCATTATATTTGACATTGTATCTCAAACCTAGCCTAAACTTAGGCTAAGACTTATAATTTGCTAAAAAATTATGCTATTTAAAATGATCTCGCGAATAAGACTCTAATAGTACTCACCAATAAAACTTCGATAATTACTGTCAATCATAAATTAATTTACAGTTAAAGCCTTATCGAATGCTAGAGTCCTTGATTGCCTTAGGGAGGTAGGGCGGGACTAATATTGCCTTGAGCACGGACTAATAATACTATGTAATAACTTTTGGAATCAAATTAACAATTTATAACATTTTAATATAACCACTTTTGAAAATAGCCCACTTTATATTAATATTCATTCGTTATATTTTTCATTATTTATTTATTAATTATAAGAAATTTTAAATATATGGTTATGTTTTTTAATTTATTAATTCATTTTCAAAAATAACATTATAAATATATATTTTTATTTTATAGATAAGTTTCCAAAAATAACATTATAAATATATATTTTTATTTTATAGATATGGTGAAGGAACTTTTAAGACTTTCAATCCTGAAGTTGGTTGTGCATCTCGAAGGAAGAAAATGGCAAAAGAGGACAAGTGTGATGAACAGGAGAAAAAATTTCACATGGTCTTTTATCACATGTAAGAAATGGTCGAATGAATGTACGGAGATTACGAGAAGAGGATGAAGAAGAATGGGAAGAAAAAGGAAGCACATGCAGATAATGATGCTTCGGTAAACCAAGGGGCTGGAGGAGATCCTCCTGATCCTTCGTCTTCACGTTCGAGTTCTAGTTCTTCGTCCTCTCAACATTCTCATCATTCTCATCATTCTAGCCATAAAGCCCGTTTTAAAAAACCATTATTAAAGCTTGATGTAAAAATTTCTTTACCTATGTTTAATGGAGATGTTAATCCTGAAAAGCTAGATAATTGGAGCCGACAGGTTGAAGTGTATTGATGTGTCCAACATATTGATGAAGAAGAGGTTAAAGTGGAATTGGTTTCTCTTTGGTTGGAAGACACCACTCTCGTATGGTGGGAGAGAAATCTTCATGACAAAAGTAGGGAGAATTGACTCTCCATGTTATCTCGCTCGAGATCGTTAAACAAGAAATAGGTACTCATCTATTTGGATGGGGGAAAAAATGAAAGAAGTGGATCAAGTGACTTGAAATCTTTAAGGAATCTTTCATTGTCTCCCTTTAACATGGCACCTTTTTGCATCTCACCTGACACTTGGTCCCTCTACTCTCCTCTAAGTCATACCAATCCCATTTGTCATGTTACTCCTTTGACTCACCCGAAGAATGCCCAATGATCATCACACTATATTTTAATCCTTTTCTCAAATGAATCAAAGCTTCCAAGTCTTGTGTCGTGCCTCATAATTTTCAAGGAAAGTATTTTCATTTCATATCAACCATCTACAGTATTACGATTTTCCATTCTCGTGTTATTCCATATTCATATAATCCACCATCTCATTCCTATGACAGTTTCTTATCGATGATAGGGGATACATCAAGGCCCTCCTTTGAGGAGCCTTGTTCTATTGACTTCAACACATTATCCAGGTATTATACTCAGAAACACATCAGTACCTTGGGGCCTACATGCCTCAATGGAAGACCTCCTCGCTTTTAATAGTGGTTTTACATCAATGACCCCTGAATGATTGATTCCATGGATGTTCAACTTCAACTCATTATTCACATTCATTGGAATGTACTGTAGGTACCTTGGGAATCATTGACATCATTGGTGATTTCTCTCATGGTTGTTAATGATAAAAAGTGATGACTGGTAATCAAGCAGTTTCTACCATGTTCGACATAAAAATAATTATTCACATGGATATAATAATACTATTTTGGGATTAGGATGAAGACCATGGGTTGATTACTCACCGTGTTCCTTACTTTTCCCAGGTTGCAATGGATATCATTTGACTGATATACATAGATCCACTTTGTATTGGTCCATGGCTATATTCTTGTCATATTGTAGCTCTAGTGTGTATTCTCTCGTGGTTGCGATCAGGTCATGTCTTAGAGAAATGTATCCAGATTGTATCTTTAGTGGCCATCTTCTTATTCAATATCATCATGGATCCGTAGTTTATTGGTCGGCGATCATGCTCTGAGTGATTTATATTATGAGCATAGGTATTCATGCCTCGGGAATGAAATGTATATTAATATTGTTTGATGATTGTTTACAACTTCTACTAGGTTGTGTGACTCCACCACCCTTGCATTGAAGAATCTATAAAGTGTTTCATCCATCAGTATCCTCTTTTTAATTCAAACTTTGGGGCGCAATCTCTTACATGTCAAATTTCCATGCTTTCATAATATTTCGCATGTGGTGGAAACATCATGTTCTAAGTGTCGCATGTAGCGCAAACATGACTTCCTAAGTGTCACAAGTGTCGTAAACATCACACTCAAATTGTTGCAAGTGTTGTAACATGCTTCATACACTTTTAGTAAGTGTCACAACTCAATCAAAACCATAGAAACACTTCCCACCACCTCTAAATAATGTTAGAAGTAAAATCCCCATCATTTGGCAGTTGAAACATACCTTTCTACCTAGAATTTTCACCATTCTTTGGAAATTTAAGAGGAATGTTGCTCCTCTACCTATTCTTAGGGAGATTTGGTTCTCCCTACACCATGTTAAGGGGGTACCATGGCATCCTGTATTTAACTTTATGGGGGCTCCATTATTGGTTGATGGAATCAAGGTGAATCCCACTTTCTCCTAAGGGACAACTTTGAAGGTTGTGGTTTGTTTGGCTCAAGTCTTACTCCATGGTTATATCTAAGGAAAATAATCATAACCTATGGAGCCATATCCTCAATAAATTCCAAAAATACTCAAGGTAGTTGAGCCTCTCAAAGCCTATAAATTGGAGGCATTTCCATGGGGAAAGGGAGAAGAAATCAATTAAGCATCATTATTTTGATATTGGTTCATTCGTGCAAGGTTTGAAAGAGGAGAGCTTGGAGAGGTTGTTGTAGTATCAATCGTGGTCTGTAAGTATTCTCTTTTGGGTTCTCATTGAATATACTTGGCCTATTTCCTTCAAGCTTGTTTATTCTTGCATATGTTTGTCTATTGTTGCTTTAATCTTCGTAGATGATTTTTTTTTACATAATCAAATGGAGTAGGAGATAGTCATTTCTCTTTGCTACCTATTGTAGTTATCAAGTTGCACCAAGGGGTTTGAAGATCAAGCTCACAGATTGGAAATAGCGAGGACAAACTTTGTAAAAAGGTACAACATGCCCTTTATCCTTCTCTCTTTATGATTGGTTAAAATGATTTTAAAGTAATGTTAGTGTCCACTTGTAGTGCTTCTGTCTTGGTATAGGGTTCTGGTAATCTAAGGGAATTTTCACCTGTCCACAAGGGAAAATTTTTGTAACAACAAACATTCTTGGTAACAATGTAAGTGCCCAGCACAAAATACATATCAAATAAAAGTACAAAAAAGAAGGAAGGAAGTTGTATATGCTGGTATAATTTTAAACACTCACAAAAGAAAATATTTCAATAGATAATTCTTTTGACTTTATTTCTTGCCAAGTTCAATATTTTGATAAGCCAAGATTCTTATGGTTGAAACAATTGAACATTTAGTTTTCACATATATCTGTGCAGTTTCCAGTATGTTTGGATGAGTTTGGTTGAAACGGTTGAACATTTAGTTTTTGCAGATATATGTGCAGTTGTCGGTATGTTTGGAGGAGTTGTGGAAATACGTATATGTGCAAGGAGTTGTGGGCATATGTATCTGTGCAACTAAAGATTAGTTGGCACAACTCACCAATCGTTGGCATAGTTCACAATTCTTCAAATACTAAACATTAGTGGGTGGTCTGTTGGCATAGTTCACCATTCTTCGAATACTAAACATCAATGGGTGGTCTGAGTTAGAAAATATGCCCAGTACAAAAACATTAGTATCATTGGAGGTTCTTGCGGAAGAGATATGTGAGGGTGGGTGAAGTGGAAAAAGATTATATAACTATATATTAGTGAGCTCTTTGAATTATAAGAGTTGTCAAGTAATTATTTATTAGCCAATGCTTTGAAATACTCATAACAAAGTGGTAGAAAATTACCTGCCATGAATTTGGAAGAGCACAAGAATCCACTATGCCATAGACAGACTATACTTATTGTAAGTAGAGACTTAGTGGGCATACACTTTTATTATTATCCTTTTTTATGATGCTGCTTAACCAATTGTTTCAACTGCCCATTTCCATGTCTATGGATTTGCTCCTGGTGTTATTCTATATGCCTATGAGTATCTTTTCTTTTATGAGAAGACTTGGGGCCAGTATGGATATGCTAAGAAGGTGGTGAGGTGGTCCAAGCAAGAATGATATTCATATGGTCTAGTGTTAGAATCAGACAGAGCCATGCTATTCAGATGGTCCAGTGTCAGAGTCAGGTAAAGTCATCCATCGAGCCACTATTTTTAAGAGCCATAACTTTTTGTCGACCACTATTTTTGAGAGCCATGATTCTTAGGGATTAATTGAATATTTGTGAGAGCCATGATTCTTAGGGATTAATCAAAAAAGCTACAAATATAAATAAAACATAAGAACAACTCACACTATCATTGTATTTGACATTGTATCTCAAACTTAAGCTAAGACTTATAATTTGCTAAAAACTTATGCTATTTAAAATGAACTCGCGAATAAGATTATGATATTACTTGGCAATAAGATTTTGATAATTAATTTTTTTCCCTACTTAGAGCGAAAAAATATTTAAAATAAACATAAATTAATTTTTAAAACCTTATAGAATACTAGTCCTTGATTGCCTTCATGAGGGACTAATATGCCTTGAGCACATACTAATAATACTATGTAATAACTTTTGGAATCAAATTAAAACATTTTAATATAACCACTCTAAAAATAACCCACTTTATATATTATATTAATATTCATTCTGTATGTTTTTCATTATTTATTTATTAATTACAAGAAATTTTAAATATATGTTTATATTTTTTAATTTATAAATTTGTTTTCAAAAATTACAATATAAATATATATATTTTTATTTTATAGATGAGTCTCCAAAAATTATTTTGTTTAAAAATAATTTAAGATATTTAAAATAAATATAAATTAAAAATAACAATTCTAAAGATTTAGGTGTCAAATTATTATTTAAATAATAAGAATAATATTTAACAACAATCAACCAAAGTAATGAGAATGAAACGTTCATGCTTCAATTTATACTATATAAAAAATTACAATGTTACAAGTGAGATAAATATATGGTTGGGAATCTATTCTTTCTTGCATACAATAAAAATATATAAATTATTTTTTTTTCTTTTGAAGGAGGGTATACACACTCTATCATGAGGAGTGCATCAAGGTTGGGGTGCACTGATCCTTCATTACATATTTTGAGGAGGGGTTGGTGAGATCATCACTACTATCTCAACGATAGATGGTATCAAAGAAAACTTTGAAGACAATTTGTTGTGAAGATAGTCTGGTTAGAATTTTCATATACTTGGTGAATTATTTGGTGGAGCGAATTGGTCCATTGTAGACTTTGCATTAGACTTATGATAGAGGTTCGATTTTACAGTGCAGTGGAAGGTTGATCTGGGTGCACACCTTGTATAGACCAAGAGCATAGTTTGTGGTGAGATGAAGTACTTTGATAGGGTGGGTAATCACATAACTCATAACAAAGTTCAACGCAAAACTTTTCGTATAACTGATCTTGGATATAGTTTGGGCACAAACTTGGCGAATGTTTGGTAAGGTGAATCAACCTTTTATAGAGATGGTCTGGGAATAGACTTCATTGATTTGATGTGTGGCTGAAGTAAGTGCCAAACCTGTTGTGAACACCTTTGTTTGGTTTGTGTTATATTCTCCGTGGCCCCCCTCGGGGGTTACAGGGAGGTGGGATCCCCCCTGTGTGGGGGTTTGGGGGCAATGCCCTCCCAAAAGAATTTCCTTGGTTTTCGTGTCCATTTACGAGCGATTTTTCACCAATGGTTTTCTATTTTCGGTTAAGGAATTAGGGTGGTTGACTAATCCACGTCATTGGATTAGGGTTTTGGATGTTGTTAGCTCTTATATGTATATTGTGTTGTAATCAATGTATGGAAAGATTGTGTTAATGTTTTTCGAGCACAAAAACAAAATTCTAAAGAATTGCAAGTAATCCCTTACCCTCTTAAGGTCTGATACACTAATTCGGTCTCAGTGGATGTTAATCATCATCATCATCATCATCATGTTATGAATGAATATAGAATATGTTGGTTTTCCCGATTTGGGTTTCTAGAGGAAAAATCTCAGTGTAACGTGTGTATTTTCCATTGTATATTTTTTGTTCTTTTATTTAATTTTTTTTTACAGTAGATAATTGTACAAAGTTGAAATCTACAACCTTGAAGAGACCAGGCACAAATTTTGTTGGGTGAACGAAGCACTTGGGCAAGGTAGATGAATGTAGGATTTTTTGCATGACTTGTTGCAGATGTAACCATAAAAATGAGTGCAAAGGGTGATCACATAAGTGATTGCAAAGGGGAGTAGTTATGGGTTGTAGCAAGCTGAAGCACTTGGGTGAAATACTTGAGGTAACCTAGAGGAGCTCCGCTACAAGAAATTGGTTGGGAACATTTCCATGATGACATCTTCATGTCGTACATCATTGAGAACAAAAAATGAGTTGAGATTGGTTATTGGATGAGTGGGCCAACCACAACCTTTGGATGAGGTGACTCTTCATAGAGTTACGCAATTTAGTTAAAAACATCATGACTTCATAGTTGGGCAGTGAGTGCTTGGTGCCTTGAAGTGGAAAAAATCAAGGTGCGAAGATGGCAGGACATTGGAGATGAGTTCGATTGGTTTCATGCCAAGTTTGTGACTTAGAAGAATTTATGAAGTGGACGGATGGAAACATCCTTATATCACGGTGAAGGTCTTGTAGGTTTTTGGATTTTGGAATGATGATTGAGGTGATTTCCTGTGAGGAATTGATTTCTTGGGAAAGTGAAGGTCCAGAAAAGTAGGCTTGAACCATGGGTGAAATCAAGTATATCTTTTGAAAAGTACGATTGATTTTGAGTTCTCACATTTCTTAAGTGTTTCGGTGAGTTCATTGAAGGGAAGTCAAATGACTTGGTGTTTCAAGTGTATTTCATAAATATGTTCGATGGAAACCAACAGACTTAAGGGTGACTCAAGTGGTGCAGATTCGAAGAAGTCATGTAGTAGTTTGGATAACTTGATTGGGAAAATGTGTAGAGAGCTTGGGGTGACATGCTTGGATGACTCTTGTGGTGGAATTAGGTAGATTTGGATGTAGTTGTGGAGGTGGATTGAGGAATTTTCCTAACTCTTTAATGAGACACATTAGACAGATCATTTTCGTGAAGAAGGAAGTGAATTATGTATGTGTCGAGTTGAGAGGATGGGTGAGGTGCTTTGGTGTTTGGCGCCTTAGCCATATTTTTGAGTCATGCGATGACTTGAAAGTCGCAACGACGGGGCAAGAGTTTGGAAGTTTGTAGAAAGTGCAAGGTAGTTTCGTTCTAGGAGATGGATGTAGTCAATAGAGAAGTCGACCAAGAATTGTTAGCAATCAATCTTAATGGGAAGAATGCAGACCAAGTGACTCAGGTGGTGTTCACTCACTTTGGGCATGGGACATTGGATGAGGCAGAGTACACCTTGGTGGCTTGCGGATGATTTTTTGATGACCCAAAGATATGGCGAGGTCGTTGGTTGAGGTTGGAATAAGTATTGATTCGAGCATGCCTAAGGCATGGACGTTCTTTGATGTGACTCATTCTACCTGGAAACTTTGGATATTTTGTTGGGATAATTGAGGAGTGTAGGAACGTTAGCCACACTCGTCACATATATTGAATTTCATAGAGGTGACTTAACGAAATGAGGTGAGTTGAGGACTTTCCTTCATTTAGAGGATTCTGTAGACAAACATATTGCAACATGAAGAGATTACTTGGACATGTGGGTGTTTCTCTTGCTTTGGGAAACATGTGATCTGAATTATGATGAGAACGAAATGAAAGTAGAGATATAACAAGGAAATACATAGAGATATTTTCATAAACACAGAGATATTGGGAAACATTATAATGGTACTCATATCTCATTCGAAGGAAAATGATTCCCTATAGAGGACACGTTATGTGGTTTATGGAATTATTTATGCCCCTTGGTTCTTGAGACACCTATATTGCACAAGACTTCATAATGGCACCCATATTACACATGGAGACCAAAGATCACCTTTCTAATACCTATGTTGTGGGTTGAGGTCATGTTCATGGCCAATGATCCTTAGAGATCTATTTATGGTGTAAGGCCCTTAATGTCCTCCTTTAACTATGGTCAAGTCTAGGAGACTCATCCCTAGTATGAAAAATCTCATGGTCATGCATATACTAGACTTGCATGTCAAATATTCACTTTAAGGTTCTATGTTGTGGTTTGTGGCCTTGATCATGGCCCATTAGATAAATAAACTTAATTTAGTGCCTATTTCCCTCTATTTCTTCTCCAACCATGGTCGAGATCCATGTTTTGTGGTTTGAGTCCTTTCTCATAGCCCTTGGTCCCTCGAAGCTTCATCTAGGGTCCAAGGGTCCTTTTTAACTCCCATGCCCAATCACAATACTACGAGACTCGTACCTACTATCCAAGTGACTATAGGAGCAACCATATTCCACTTGATTGCCAAATATCCCCTTTAGAGGGCCTATGTGGTGATTTAAATCCTTGTTCATGGCCCATGAGACTTGGAAGGTTCATTTGGATCCCAATTCCCTTGGTTTCCTCCCCTTATAATGGAAATGTCCCCAAAACCTATCCCTCGTGTACAAAATGTCCTAAGAGCACCCATATTACCATTGGAGGCCAAATATCACTATTAGAAAAGTGGTGGTTTGATGTATCGTTCATGGCGTAAACATTCATTTGTTGTTTTTTTGGAAAAGAACAATTATGTATTAAAATGCATAAAACTTCATAAGATAAACATGTAGAGCACTTGAGCGCCTTTCCATTGAATTAAATAACTCCAAAAAAGATGCCCAAGTAGAAAGTTATGGCCGCAAAATTACTCAATTTTTTTTATATTAAAAATAACATACACATGTTTTAGAATGTATGTGTCTTCTTAGTACATGTGCATTCCTAAAGCTTGCATGCATGCATTATTGTGTATGCTTATTTGACAAATTTCATGGTGACCTATGTTGGAGTTTGGAAAGTATGAAGATTATTGTAAAAATAATGTGTGCATATTCCTACATTTACTTTTTTTTTTTGACCATCAACTTTGTGCCAACATAAATTATTAAACTTTATTTAAACAATTTTTATTAAAAATTCAATTTTAAATGGTTAAAATCATTTTAATTAGTGACAAATATTTGACATATACAAATCCATCCATTTGAAATAATTCATATAAAATTTTAAACTCAAAATAATTAATACTAAATTCTAAAACAAAAATATGAAGAAAAATAAACAAATCATGGAAGTTAAACTATTAGCCTTTCAAATTGAGAAAGGGTTTGATACAAATCAAAGTTTAAATCCAAAATATTTACTTATATTTACATTCACTTTTAAGTTTTTACACAATTTATTATTATATTCATTTTTTTAAAATCCAAAATATTCACTTATACTTTCACCTTTTACACAATTTATTGTTATTTTCCAATTTTCAAATCAATAAAAACTTCTATTATTTATTAACTAATTAATTCCACATTGTTTATTCTTATTCATTATTTATCCTCCTATAAAATACTTTTGAGAATGAAAAAAGATTTTATTTATCAAGTATATATCATAAAAATTTAAATTTAAGTTATTCATTTAATCTGATTTTAAGTTTTAAACCAACTAATGATGAGTACTCTCCATTGCTTATGGCTCATGAGCCCTACAATGTAGATTTGAAGCTTAATTCTTTTGTTTTCCTCTCTTTACAATGACAGTGTTTCCAAAACGTATTCATGTTGTGCAAAACCTATAATGATGAGTACTCTCCATTGCTTATGGCTCATGAGCCCTACAATGTAGATTTGAAGCTTAATTCTTTTGTTTTCCTCTCTTTACAATGACAGTGTTTCCAAAACGTATTCATGTTGTGCAAAACCTATTAAGAGCATCAAAACGTATTCATGTTGTGCAAAACCTCTTAAGAGCATCCACATTATCATTTGAAACCAAATATCACTATTAGAAAAAAGTTTAATATATATACTAAAAAAATTATTAACATTACTTAATCATCCACATTATCATTTGAAACCAAATATCACTATTAGAAAAAAGTTTAATATATATACTAAAAAAATTATTAACATTACTTAAATGATATGCTCAAATAAAAAGTTTTGAAAAAATTACTAAAATATTTTATATATATTAAAAATAGCATGCACATGTTTTAGAATGTGTTAACATTCTTAGTAAGTGTGCATTATTAGAGCATGCATGGATTCTTAACAAGTATGGATTTGTACAACACACATGGATGCATGCATGGATTCTTAACAAGTATGGATTTGTACAACATACTTGGATGCATTCTTGTGTATGCTTATTTGGCAAACTTAGTGCTGACCCATGTGAAAGTTTGGAAAGCACCAAAACTATTGTAAAAAGAATGTGTGCATGTTCATACATGAATATGTTCTCTAATTTCATTACTATTTTCTTTACCATTAAATTTGTGCCAAAACTATATACATACAAATCTATCCCTTTAAAACAATTCATATTAAATATTAAATTCAAAATAATTCACACTAAATTTTAAAACAAAAATAGAGAGAAGAAATATTCATGGAAGTTTAAATCAAAATTTAAATCCAAAATATTGAACTAGGTTTACTTTCACTTTTAACATAATTAATTATTATTTTCATTTTTTTAAAATCCAAAATATTCACTTACCCTTTCACCTTTTATACAATTTATTATTATTTTCCAGTTTTTAAATTAATAAAGATTTTATTCATTATTTAAATAAATTAATACCACATTATCTACCTTTTCCAATTTTTAAATTAATAATGAATTTCGTTATTATTTAATTAAATTAATACCACATTATCTACCTTATTCATTATTTAACGTTCTATAAAATACTTTTGAAAGTGAAAGAACATTTTATTTATGACTTAATATCCCATTAAAATTAAAATCTAAAAGTGAAAGAAATTTTTATTTATGACTTAATATCCCATTAAAATTAAAATCTAAGTTATTTATTTAATAGGTTTTCAATTTTTAATCCAACTACTAAGTATTTTTCTCTCTTATTAGTCTTTGTCGTAGGCGTAGAGGGACTATAGTGATCGATAAATCGTTGACTTCATATTAGTTTGTCATTTGACCTGAAATATTTTCATATTATCTATTGTTGGAACTAGGGAACTGAAAACATCAATTTTTATATAAAAAATAGTACTATATTTGTGATGATATGATTGGACAAGGGATTGGAGGTGTTATTGATGGCTTCACTATTCTCAATGTTATATATGTTGGCATATCTAAATTATTTGATCGTATATGGTCTTTTTGAATCATATATTTTGTTATGCATTCATTGAAGGTGGATTAATGTTAGCATTAATTCGAATGTTTGGTTTAGCATTTTATGGTAGGTAAATTTATGGCAATGTTTGATATGGTGGCATATCCAAAGTTTGGCTTTCCAAAACATTATGTGGTGTTCAAACTATTGTTAGAAAAAATATAATTTTTGTTTTTGGGATACGTCAGAGTCCTGCCACATTGAAATTTTTTCTTAAATGTTTACAGTGCATTTTTGACAGACTTAAATGTTTACCTAACATGCTTGGTAGTGTTGAATGGTTACTTAACAGGCTTGTTACAAGACATTTTCTTCAGTTTTTAAAATTTTTATGTTCCAGCGACATTGCTGGTTCGGTGGTCCATGCTTGCTTTTTGCATGCCACTGATTTCTTATTTGCATGTTGTCATTGTTCTTGCTTGCCTCTTAGTGTTGCTGCAGTTTGGACATTTGGGTTTCTGCAATTGCGATTGGAACGACATTGTTCTTGGGGGGAGTGGTTGTTTCTTGCTTCTTTCTTCGCTGTATGTTGTTTATTGTTGCTTGATTCAACTTTGCAGGGTTCCGGTCCTGTGCCTACAGATGGGCTTTTGGGTGCTTCCTAGCTGAGTTCTTATTTGGTGCTTGTTCTTGTTTTCCTAGGGTTTGCAAATGTTGGGATGTTGCATCTGCAGTTGGATCTTTGGTTACATTTTTTTTTACACTACAGTTTGCATAGAATACTATTAAGATAAAATAATAGACTAAAGAATTGCAGCCAGTGTAAATTGCATCTGTTACGCGTTGAAGCAAAGTTTGTTGGCCTCAAAATATATTTCATAGTTGTTGATGCTTTTTACATGGATTTTGTGTTACTATGGTTTCATAGTTATGAGAATGCCTTTTGTTGTATGGGAGATATAATTATTCTCTCCCTTTTAATTTCCTTTTGTAAACTGTGTTTGACTCTAGTTTTTTACGTTTCTATGGTCATTCCGAGAGACCGCCATTCAGTTGCATAGTTGGTTAGTTTTATGGACACGACTTCGTGAATAGGTTCTATCAGACTATGATAGGTCGTGTTTGGTGTATACATTAGCTTTCTTGAATTAGTTTTCTTTAAAATAAGACCTCCTGGGTAGAAGAGAATGGAATTTATGAAATTATAGGTTTCCTGGACTGCAGAATTGTCATCCCATACTTAGCCAGTTTTTGCATCGCGGGTTGACGGGGTGGGCGGTTGAAAATTGACAATTGGAGAGTTCCGTGATATACAAATTGACAATCAGACAACAGGGAGAGTTCCGTGATATACAAATTGACAATCAGACAACAGGGAGAGTTCCACGATCATTCCGACCGACCGCAGTTGCATTCCATACTTGGCTAGGGTTACATTAGCATTTCCAAATTAGTTTTGTTTAACAGTAGTGATCCAGGTGGATATCGAGGGCCACCCACCTCTTCCAAATGGCTCAAAACAGTTTTCTGACCATTTTGGCAATTTACTATTTTTAGCAGGTTTTAACTTCCAGGGCCATTTTGAGGGTCCAAATGAAGGTTTTTCGAGATAGAGGTTCTCAATGATATATTAAGGCATGATTAATCCCCCAAAATGAATCTCCTTGACGATACCTTTCCAACGAGCTATCACACGCCTAAAACGGAGATTGTATGCAAAAGTTACGACCCCGAGAAGTTGATGCACCAACTTACCCAAATGGGGCCCACATGACTTTTGGCGCTTCATCTCCTAGGGTTAGGTTTTTTGGATGTCTAGGACTTTTGGCATTCCCGATTTTTGTAAAAAGTCCTCCAGAGCCTCATTGTAACCATCTTCTTGCGAATGCGAGTAGTCGTCACATCTCTTCTCAGAGATAAGCTGCCACCATTCTAGCGAGTCTTTCACTCTGTACTTTTACAGTCTCTGTACATTTATCTGATTAATAGAAATAATGTATTATTGTATATCTGTGTTTATGGTTGCATCTCTGATACATTTCTGTTATATTATTGAATATCTGCAATATCTCCGTGCATTTCTTTATTATATCTCCGCTCTCATTTCGTGCCGAAAATAATCCGGATCAGTGGTATCAGAGTAGGCTGTTCTTGATCGTTTTTTTCAGTGCATGTCCCCAACGAGGTCCGAATATAGCAAGTTGGGTCTCGAGTTTGTCTCTCTTAAGGACAGTCGCTCTCGCACACCCAAGAAACCCTCAATGGCGGAAGAAAAGAAAAACGATGGAGCAGACGATCCTACCAGTCTGTTGCTTGAGCAAGCTCTCACGCGACAGAGGGATGAAATGATGGAGAATTTTTACCACATCCTTCAACGCTTGCCAATAGCATTAGGAATATCTTCATCAAGCGACCACTTTGGAGGCACCTCGCCTTTCAAGGTACAGTTTAATTTTGATATTCTCGTATTTGAAGGTCAAATAGATGCAGATGCCCTAGATAAATGGTTAAATCTGCTAGAAGGTTATTTCTCTATTCATAATTTTTTAGACAAGGAAAAGATCACCTTCGCACTCCTTAAGGCTCTCCCC
>ML795178.1:166297-182214 GCA_009831015.1 Picea engelmannii
TATATATATATATATATATATATATATATATTTGCTTGTGCATTTTTAGTTTTCTTCAAAGCTTCAACATAGTTCACGAATGTGTCAGCAATAGAGGCCTTGATGTCATGTCCCTCTTTAATATTGTGCATTTCAAAATGATGGGCTTTAATAACTGGAGGACATTTCCCATTAAAATGAATAGACATACGAATATTATGGGATTTGGTAATTTATTTTTGCCTGCATTTTGAATTTACGAAATACTTTTTATTTTATTTTTTGCTTGTGCAGTTTTAGTTTTCTTAAAAGCTTCAACATAGTTCATGAACATGTCACCCATAGAGGCCTTGATGTCATGTCCCTCTTTAATATTGTGCATATCTTAGATGTCAGATTTCAGAATCTGCTCGGATATGGGAATTTTAATACGTGCTGGTAGTCACTATTGAGCGTACATATTCAAAAGATTCGCATTAATAAGTGAACATATTGAGAACATCTGTCATTAAAACGAATCAACACAAAATCTATGAAAGACCATCCAACCTTACTTTTAAATACTTATTGCCATTTATCTCTATTGATCAAAGAGTTGCGCTTTAGGGTGTCTTCATTCTAATGTTTCTGGTCATGCACATGTAAGACAACTTAGAGATGCGATTGAGGAGAAGATGAAAGAATAGAGACTGGTTTTATGTGATGTGAGCTTTGAGTAAAAAAAAAACTCTGTTATACAAAGAGAAACTCAAAGAGGACCAAAAAAATAGAGCAAGTATGTTCTGGTTGGTGTTCTCCCTGTGTTCAATGCTTTGGTTGGTTGAAAAGGCTTCCTGGAGATTTGTTGGTTGAACTTCTTTGTTTTATTGCTGGGAATTGTAATGGATTTTAAGGCCGCGTGCAAAATACTTCTTCGTTTAAGTATATAGTTTCTTCCAACAACACATATTTGGCAACTATATCGAGTTGTACAGATTGCACAAGTATTTGTCTACCTCGGAGGCAGGTAGCAGAAACTGTATGGGTGGATAAAACGACATATTATCACTACAAAAGTTTCTATTTGATAATATGATGACCTGCATGTGGGTCTAGTAGCCGCCTTGACATAAATCTATGTTCTTTGTGAAAGTTTTCTCAGTTTCCCTTGGATGTAGTTGCAGACTCTACATATTTGGTGTCGCCTCTAAACATTCCAGACCATTCTGTGGGCTGCCATACCTCCATGACTATGAAGAATGATATATTCAAATTCCATCTGCAACATTTGATACACTTTCCAGACCTGTGCTGGTGCATTCTGCATCATTTGATGCACTTGCCACACCTCTACTGCTCGAAGAAGTTATGTACCTCAATAGAGTTTCTTTTTGCATCTGGGTTGGATGTTCCTTCCAATTTACTATAATAAAGAAAAAAAGTTTAACATACAAATCCTCAGGAAGGCTTCTCAACCAAACATACGAACAAATATAGGGAGAATACCAGTCACTACGTACTTGAATTATTTTTTGATGCCTTTCTAAGTTGTCTCGGATGTCAAGGGTCAGGAACATTGCAAGGAAAACACCTTAAACCCCAACTTTTCGACAGCAGAGGGAAATTCATACTTGACAAAGAATGGAATGTTGAATAAATAGACATTTCAAGTAGGCCATATCTGGAAGAGAGAAGGTATTCAAAAAAGTGGGATAGATATACTTGGCAACACCGATTAAGTACAAAACTGTGAAGAAGGTTCATCAATGTACATATTTTAAATTGGTCGACGGCAGGAGAAAGCGCAATCGTTGTTGAAAATAGCCTCAACTTTATTTTGTAACCCATCTTATTTGAATATAGAATAATTTTGGTTTATTTTTTAATAGTATTTTCCAATTTCTGGCATTTGTTTTAATTGTATTTTGTACCTTCTTCCCCTGTGTCGTTAAACATGAAGCACATGGTTTTGTTTTTGCTGCTCACTACTTCAATCTAAATAAAACTTGGTCTATTCTCTTTTTACATTTTACATGTAAGAATGATTTTTCATAGGCCATACTTATGTGGCAACGACCCTGTATTTAAAGAAAGAAATTGGAGGACCCATCCTGCTCCCATTCTTCGGGTTCCGTCAATAGAATTAATAATGAGTAACGACAAGGCAATTGAACTGTTGGTGCAATTTTCCTGTGAAGTATGTTGGATATATTGCAACTTCTTATATTTGATAATATGTGTGCATATATACTAATATCAATACTATTGGAATAAATACAAAAACAATTCCTCTTTGGCAAAGCTTAGGCAATTATGTTTGGGTTTGCGGTATTAAACAAATATGTCCACTATCCCCTCATATACATCTTCCAACCTAAGAACTTTCGTAATCTGCAATTTATGCTTTACTTACTTAAAGTGACACGAAATTTTGATTGCATTTAATTTCATTTAGATATTGATGTTTATGGAGAGCCGACGTTTGCTGATCTCATTGAAACGAATACAAGATGAATAGATGAAAAGGAGTTTATCTTTTTGAGACCACAATGCAAATTCATGTTTCTTGTTGCTCTATGTACATGTTGCAGTCAAATTTTTTGTGGTTTCAGTGAAATTTGCGAGCCGAAAAGCATCTTGTAGATTGGGATATCATTTGCATTTGAAACAACCAATCCATTAATATATATTACTATGAATACTACTCAGATAAATATGAAAACTTTCTTCCTTGATAGATGCTAGTATGAAAAATATTGAAACAGATATCATAACTTTGTCTTGGCCAATACTTGGCCAGTTATCTAGGCACCAGGCCTCGAGTTTGCGGTACCCAACACCTATGTCCCATATTTCATCATATACATGTTGCAGCAAATGAACTTCAATGATTTGTTCCTTTCCATACTTATCCAATTTTAGGCCCGTCGCTGCAGAGCCGGGGCTTGCGAACCCAACTGCTTATCATTCCGCAATATACATCTTGCACTGAAAAGATCTGTGATCTACAATTTTACCGCAGGTTCCTCGTACACATTAAATTAATTCAAAGTATCTATTGCTTCTTTCCATCCCTAGTGACTTCACATCCTTCCTGATATACATCAACAATGCTCTTACTAGTGACAAGTGGATAGAGTGGTACAAAAGATACCTCCATGATCTGCAATTCATGATATGTAATTCATGCTTTAACATCTTCATCTATATCCTTGCATGGCGTATTTGACCGAGTGATGTTCCTTTCCATACTTAGCCAATTTTATGCCCGCCACTGCGGGGTCGATGCTTGTGAACCCAGATGTTCTTTTGCAAGATACTTAGTTCTTTTTCCCTTCTCTTCTTCCCGTATATTATCTACAATTCCACTTCCAACACCTCTGTTCTTTTCCCCTTATTTCTTCCCGTGTATTATGGGACTATAAAATATAGACATGATATTCTATAGAGCACGCACAAATTCCACATTCCATACCTAGCGACATTTTGGATCGCGGGTTCTCAGGCGGGCAGGTGAGCTCAAAAATGGGCCTCTATTGTTCCATAGCCTACAAATAGCACCCAGAGTTCCGCAATATACAAATTGACAAGCGAATTTGTAGTCTGGTAGAGTCAACATTGCACTTCTATTGTTCCGTGTCCTCCAAACAACACTCCCAGTTCCGCGATATAGAAATTGACACACGGAATGCAGAAATGGTGGAGTGGAGATTTCCATTATTTACGAATGCTAATCCCTGTGAAGTATCTAACAGTATCTAAAATTTATTTATAATACTAAATTAGCACTTATTTGTGACAACTGGACACAGAGGTACGAAAAAGTTGGGATTGCACTCTCCGCAATATACAAATTGACTACCGGACATCATCCGCTCTTCTGTGTTACAGATTATGTATTCAAATGTTCGGAGCAATATAATTAGAAGGTTCAGGTCTCGCCTCCATTCCGGATACCTTCTCAACCTGTTTTGGATCCTCCTTTTGCCGGGTTCACGAAATATGAAGCTCCATTGTTGGCGGGTTGACATATCTTTATTTTCATCTATATAATCAGACAACGAATCCGACCGACCATTGTTGCTTTCGATACTTGGCCAATTTTATGTCCACGGTTACCGCGTTGGGACCAATTTCAGTTCCATCTATATCCTCGCATGGCGAATTGAACCAACAACTGTTCCTTTTCATACCTAGCAACATTTTTGATCATGGGTTCTCGGGTGGGCAGGCTCAAAATTGGCCCTTCTTTTATTGCGTGTGTTACAAATAACACCCAAAATTCTGCGATATACAAATTGACAAGCGGAGCTGCGGACTGGCTGACTCAAAATTGCACTTCTATTGTTTCGTGTCCTCCAAATAGTCGTTCAAGTTCCGCGATATACAAATTCACACATGGAATGCAAGGTTGGCGTGGTGGAGATTTCCATTGTTTATGGATACTAATCCCTATCAAGTATTTAACATAATCTAAAAAAATATTTTCAATACTAAATTAGCTCTTAGTAGTGACAACTGGACACAGGTGCGAAACAGGTGGCATCGCACCCTGCACAATATACAAATTGACTACTGGGTTCCGACATCGTCCGCTCTTCCGTGTTACAAAATATGCATTCAAATGTTTGGAACGATAGAAGTTGAATGTTTTTCACACACGTTCTCACCTTGTTTTGGATCCTCTTGTTGCTGGGTTCACTAGCTGTGCAATGCTGCCTCAGATGGCATCTGGTCCTCCGCAATATACAAATTGACTACCAGGTTCACATCTTGTATTCAAAATTTCCATGATCTACAATTCCACCACTGACTCCTTTCTCCTTTTTCCCTTTTCTTCTTCCCCTGTATTATGGCTCTCATTATCTCCATGTATATAATCACACTAGGAATCCGACCGACCGCTATTGCTTTTCGTACTTAGGAAATTTTATGCCCACGGTTGTTGGGTTGGCAATCTACAATTCTATCGCGAGCTCCTCGAAATCGCAATCTTCACTGTACCACATTTGACAAATGTCCTTCCTAATATACATTTTCTATGCTCTTACTAATGAATCTTACAAGTGACAACTGCACACAGCAATACGAAACAGTTCGCATCCATCCATTCGCAGCATAGAAATTGACCACCGGGTTCCGACATCATCCCCTCTTCTGTGTTACAGATTGTGCATTCAAATGTTTCGAATAATACAATTTGACCATCCGGACCTCTGACCCTATTTTGGATCCTCCTGTTGATAGGTTCATGAAATCTCAAATTCTTAGTCAGTGTTTTGGGTTAGTGCATTTGAACTCTACTACTTCTTGTTCCTTGATATACATATTGCACTCAAAATTTCTGTGATTTACATTTCCATTGTAGAGTCATTGGTCCTTTTTCCCTTTTCTTCTTACCTTGTATTATCACTTTGTGGTTATATACATAGTCTCCTTTCTATAAACACAAGTTCCAACATTGGTGGGTTGAGATATCTTTATCTCCATCTATATAATCACATGATGACTTCGACTGAACGCTATTGCTCTCCATACTTAGCCAATTTTATGGCCACGTTTGGCGGGTTACACGTATTGCACTCAAAAATTTCCGAGACATACAATTTGACCCTGGCGCCCTCACCTTCAATAGTTGTACCTTGCAACCCTGTTTTGTAGAGGTTTTTTTCCCCTACCCGCGACCTCCATACTTTCTTAATATGCAATTAGAAACCTTTGATGCTAACACGTAACCATGCAAGAACTGTCAACATTGTCATTAATGGGCGAAAAGATCGAGGAGATATCCCATTATTACGCATTAAACCAAGATGTGCAGAGAATTATTTTGTCCCTTCCGATTGTTCATCTTCAACACGCGTTGTCGTATTGGGCCACTCAAGAAATCTACAATGCTTAATCACTCATTGCATATCCACCATGTTCGCATTTCTATGTATGCAATTAGTAGTGTTTAATGTTAACAACACATCATGCAACAGCCATCCAAATTGTCATTAATCGACGAAAGTCTCGAGGACATCTCCCATTCACACTTTTTCGACCAAAATTTGCGCAGGGTTATATTAGCCCTTCCAACCTTTCATTTCATTCATCGTCTAGAACAAATAAATGTCCTTGTAGACTTATGGCAATAGGTCGACAACAGTTTTGTGGAGATACAATAAATATGTTCGCAGAAGAGGACCGAAGGTTCCAGTGGTCCAGGGCATACTTTTACTATTCATCTCATTCTGCCTAGAATGAAGTGATTTGGAACTCTGGAATCGCTCGTGCGGGTTGCGTCCCTGAGGTTTTTGACTGTAAGGAGGTGGTCTCTTGGTGTGCCGAAAAATATATTCCAGGCCAAAGAATTATTCCATTGCACGACCATTCTCCAGTTTTTTTGTCACTTCAGGTCTTCCGCGAGATGTTAAAATTGCCGAAACCAACATTAATGTTCAAAGGACAAGACTGCAAGCAGTTTCTAGAAAAACATCGTAACAGGTTGGACATCTTAGCTGAATTCCTCGAAGACCCTACAACAGTTCCTGAAGATATCACAAGGCTCCAGGTAAGTTCCTTTAGAAATCCATTATGGGAAATTGCTTCGCTGTTTACAAGAATAACGGGACATGCATCCACATCAAGCATTTCCCATATAATTATTTATATTTTGTATTTCACAGTCAAGGAGCAATACATTTTCGATTGGAAAAAGCTAATCTTCATTGAACTCTCTTCCCAGTTGTCACGATTCAGAGAATCAAATAAATTTTATATGTCATCCTACTTGATTTTTGCAATTGTGTATTGCTATCCATTTCCAAAACTTTCTCTTTCCAATAAAATAAACTGTGGATTCGACCCAGTAACATTCTGGCACGACACCCTGTGGAGACACAAGGACTCCCATTGTTTTTATGAAGTTTTTAATGGCTTTGTCTCAGTTTTCAAAGATTTACTATTAGACAAGGATGCTTCGCGGATGTCTAGCCACACAAGCAAGTTATTGAACAAGAAGGGCACACTTAAGCAAGAGGAAAATCATAGTCTCCTCATGATCTTTGGCTCTAAGGAAAATCCCACCTTCCTTCCATGCCACATCATGGCTAAGATGTTTGTTGCAGAAATAACAAGGCAATACAACCATTGGTTGCATTTATTCCATGACAAGAAAAACAAACAGTTCATTCCTCTTCCCTGGAAATTCAGAGACTTCGTGTGTAGAAACATCAATAAGATTGACGAGTTTGCCACCCATTTCAAGAAATTGAACCTAACATACGCTGAAAGGCTAAAAGGGTTCGACCCCAATGGAATTTTTGGAGACCATTTACTAGGTGTTGGCTTTAACACCTCTTTTATACATAGACACCTGACCCAAGACAGGGAAAGTGTCGACAAAAATCATGCTTTTGCCCATTGCGACGCAGAGACATTGCAAAGTGTGACTGAATTGTACATACAACATGGTAAAGTATCTGGTGAGAAGAGTACCCAGTCCCCCGCCAACACTCCCAAGAGCATGACATCATGGAGCATCGCTTCGACGGTCCATCCCAGTAAGAAAGAAACCCATAAATCTTCGTACAAAGGAGGAGATAAGAACCCTCCTTGCATAAATATTGATAGTTCTCACAAAATTCCATTGAAGAAGAAGAGAAAAAACAATTTAGTCCAGGCAGAGGAACCCATAATTGAAAGTGGAAAACTACAAATTGAAATTAAAGCTGAGAAAATGCAAAAAATTGGGTCATCCGTGGTGGAAATATCTGAGATCGAATTTTTTGACATAGATGAATCCTTCATAATCCAGAGCACTATTTTTGACAGCCAATCTAAAAGTATGGTCATTGAAAAGAGAGATGTAACAAACAAGAAAGACAAATCTCGAACAGATATTGACTTTAGCGAAATGACCCCGTCCAAAATCTGCTCATTTCATCAGGTAACTGGTGACGTTCTTCATGATTCCATTGGAGGAATGGAGATGGATTATGCCAATCTGAAACACTGCCTCAACGAATTTAAACATGCTTTCATTGCAACACCATAATTTGCCAGTCCTTTGGCAAAAATTGTTTCTTCTACCACTGCAACGAATATGAAAGTATCCTCTACCCTCCTTGCATGCTCCAGAGCCCTTGTAGAGAAAAACATCAACAAAAGAATGCAGCTAGTTACTGAAGCCTGGGAAACATCACAAAATTTAGTTTCCTTCGGAAAGAAGGCCAATGATTTGCTGGAACATTTGGAGGCGAATTTAAAAAATGCACAGATTTTCTATCATGAGGTGCTGGACCCTTTTGGCCAACTATGCTGTGAACACATTGGAACTAAAAAGAAGACATGAGAAACTCCCCTCCCCAAAATGCACAAAAAAAGTAAAAGCATGCTGGCAAAAAAAAATTGAAAACTTGCAACTCATTGTCAAATCATGTAAACAAGTCATATCAGGAAAGGGAGATTTATTCACAAGCCTGCTCTAGATGGACTTAGTTGAAACTACCAATGAGGTTCAATATCCAAACTTAATTCTCAAATCCTTGTCAGTCACCAAAGAAGCGTTCTAGGAACAAGTTGATATTTTAAAGGGGTTGTTTTTCGAAAAGTTTTACGGCGTACTTGAACATCATCTAGATGAGCACGAGTGCTGGGTACTGGACTATGCCTCACACAATGAAGAAATTGAACAAAGTCTTCATAGTATTTCAATGGATCTAAGGAAATTAGAAAATGACCTTTACGGCATAGAGATCCGGGATGAAATCAACACAACCCCCATGAAAAAGAACATCAAAGAATGGTTCCAACATAGAATGGAAAGCTTCGTCCAAGAAAGGCAACAACCGGTCAACAGGACTCCACTGCCCATCGACAACAACAACAAAAATGCATCAGCTTCATAGTAAGTCTATACTGCCATCTTGTTTTGTTTATCATTCTAGTTTAAGTCTATGATGTCATCTTCTTTTCTTTATTTGATCCACTTATGTCTTCTTTAAATAGAAAATTGTAACCAAAGACTCATAAATTCCACTTTCTTCTTTTCAGGTCTTCCTCTCTACCGTCACACACTTTTTTGAACATTCCTAATTCTTGTATTTATTTCTTTCTATGGTTCGCAGAAGCCCCAATCCCAGTCTATATGGAAAACACATTTAAATTTCCAGAAACATGTAACAAACATTATTAATTTTTGTTAAATTTCAAAGAAAAATGATTCAACAATGTCCTTATTCTATACTAAACTTTGGGTTTCCAGGAACCTTCTTTGTTCCAAAGAAAACTAATTTGGATATGCTACATTTCTTGTTTCCTATTGTATGCTAATTTTTGGGTCTTCAACGACGTTGATGGTTTAAATGTTGATGTAATTTTTTGATATATGTAACATCCATTATTTATTTTATAATATGTTTCTATGGTTCGCAAGCACACTTGTCAATTTGTATATCGTGGAACTGTCGATGGTTTTTGTAGGGCACGGAACAACAGAGACCCATTTTTGAAACAGCCAGCCCGATAACTCGCGTTCCAAAGACTCGCTAAGTATGGAATGAGCACTCCGTCCATGCTCTATAAAACATGTGCAAAGAAAACTAATTCGGCAATGCTATATCTTTTTTTTCCAAAAAAAACCTTAGTTTTAAAGAAAAGTAATATAGTTCGCAACTCTGCCTCTCATTTTGTATATCGCGGAACAGTCGGTGCTATTTGTAGGCCATGGAACATCAAAAGCCAAATTTTCAACCCGCCAGCCCCAGAACCCGCGATCCAAAAACTGGCTACGTATGGAATGAGTGCTACAAATTTCATATCTATAAAACTAAATATCTACTTTATACAAATACATATTTTGTATGTATAATTTATTTACTAAATATCTACTTTATACAAATACATATTTTATATGTATAATTTATTTACTCAATATCTACTTTATACAAATACATATTTCATATGTATAATTTATTTATTTATGATGACTTTTTATGCCCTTGTTCTAAAAATAACCAATTCGATAATGCAAAATTTTTTGTGTCCAACAACCATTCAAATATTGATAATTTTTGATATTTTTTTAGGAAGAACTATTTCGGAATACTATGTTTTGCATGCAAACCACATGTATTTCAACTTTCTAGCCTACTAAGTCACATTTACTCCCATACCAATTTGGCAAGACTACGCTACCATGCAACACTTGTTTTTAATTAAAGAAGATTTTATTCATTAATTAATCTTCCATGAAAATTTTAGTTTACTTTATTGAATTAATCTCACCCTACATTATTATTGATTTAATTTGACCTAATTTTTAGCCGAACTCATGATTATTCTCTATTTTTTTTTAATTAATCTCGATCCCTTCAGTTGTATTACTATTATAATTGAAACAATAACCTCCATGAATGAATACCAGATTTGAATATCTAGTTATATTAATGTTATAACTAGCACACCTGTAAACTCGTGGTTGGTGAAGGAAGAAAGGTTTAGGTTGGCCCAAAAAATGAAAGGCGGCCATAAAATGAAACGTGGCCATAAAATGAAATGCACTGTTGACCAGTCACGAAAAGGTTATAAAATGCATCGTTGACCAGCTACCGAAAGGTTTCGGCTGGGCCATAAAATGAAACGTGGCCAGAAAATAAAACCGTTGTACATGGCACCATATTATCAAACTTGTCAGCTTTAGAATTATAAATATTAAATGGTTGCATTCAAAATTCTCATTTCTCCACTCTGTAAATATGATCAAGTAAAAGTAAAACAATAAACATATAAATGAATGTCTTTATAATAATGAGGAAATTAGTGGTTGAAATCACAAACATTGATTTATTGGGACCAGCCTATTAATATGCCCGTTATCAATAGATGTATACCGATGTATACCTTTTAACGTAACTAAAACAGTAACAAAATTATGACTGATGAACCCCAGCTCCTAAACCCTAATTATGTATAAACTTTAATTATCAGAAATGTAATACCCTAATTCTAAATTTTTTTTGTCAGAGCTTAAATCCGACGAATAAATTGAAACTCCTAAAAAACTGATCACTTTGCATCCGCCCCGCGCCGCCCCGCCCCAGATTCGCATCGAAGCTGGTTCGTGGGTTCAATGAACCCACAAAATCTAAAATCTAAATCCCTGTGCATATTAGAGATCATAATCCAAGGAAATCAACTCCAGAAATTTTAAAGATAGAGAGGAATATCTTACCTTAGCCTTGTTCGTCAGATAAAGAGGAACAATGAAACGTCAGCTATCTTCGTAATCAGCAGGTGCACGACGATTATGTATATAATCACGTCAACGATTGTTATAGCATCTGCCATCCTATCTCTTTTTGCAGACCTGAGAATTAATCGCAGTCCTGAGCTTTCACCCATTCGAGACAGTAGATTATATAAAAAACAAAGTTTGCAGATTTGAGAATTAATCCCAGTCCGGAGCTTTCACCCATTCCAGACAGTAAATTATATAGAAATCAAAGTTTGCAGACCTGAGAAGTAATCCTTCTACGCAGCTTTCACGAATTCCACACAGTAATTTACATAAAAATCAAAGTTTGCAGATCTGAGAATTAAGAGCTTTCTGCCATTCCAGGCAGTAATTTAAATAAAAATCAAAAATTAAAAATGGGGTGCTCAACTTGGTGGTCTCAATTGCCCAACGATCTAAAGGACGACGCGCTGGGATGGTTGCCAGTGGAAAGCTTAGGGGAATACTCCGCCGTGTGTAAAGAATGAAATTCGCTCTTTTCATCCACAAAATTCATCACTAATCATTGGGCTGGGGCACCACCCAACAGGAGACCATGGCTTGTTTGGTGCTATAACCAGACCTGCTCATTTACGTGTAAGGCTTACAACTTCTTCACAAACACCTGGAAAAGATTCTCCATTTCCTTCTTGCCGAAAAAATACATATTCTACGATTCATCGAACCACGAATCGGCCGCAGGCCTTTTCTTGGCGACCCTCCCGTATTTTGAAAATGGCGGCCGTCGCGTAAGCGCCCACACTGTCTTCAATCCTCTGACATGAACGTCGTTAGAACTTCCCAGCATAAACAATAGTATTATTCGCGCCATTACCATCGTGGCGGGAGAGGCCCACGGCCACAATGGAGACACATATAAAGTGATAGCGGTGGCAAAGTCGGGGAACGAAGAGAGAGTAGAAATCTATGATTCGTGTTTGAAGTCGTGGAGTACAGTGGGACACCTGCCACAGAATCTGAGCGCAACCAGGAAGTTGGCAGCGGTGAAGAAGATTGTTATTCACGAGGAATTCTTGTACTGTAACGCTACGGATGTAAATTCTTTGAGGCACGGCATCGTAGTTTTCAATATCCAAAACGGAACATCCATTTTCACGCCGTTGCCGTTAGAGGATGTGGAGATCCATCGTGTTTGGGGCGACGACGATGGTTTTGAGACTGATGTGGAGTTGGATACTGATGTGGAGGATGATAGGGACGATGATGTGGAGGATGAGGTTGATGTGGCTGAGGATGAGGACATGTCGGATGAGGATTCGTTAGACGATGTGGTTAGTGCGAATAGGCGCGATCATGTGTTCACTTGTGGGTCAAGAGTGCTTCTAGGTACATGTATATTCCATGTTGTCAATGACTTTGATATTATTATATAGGAGTTTGAGAAGCACACATTGAATTTCAAAGAGATTGCAATGATACCACCATCTGTTTTGGAAGATTTTAAGAGAAAGGAAGGATTGGTGTATGGTGGTTTATTTTTTGATTTTAAAGGAATGAGAGATTTGGTGTACATCACATATGCATGTGGTAATGAAGTGCTTGTTTATATTTTAAGTGAAAATATGTGGAGATGGTTTTCGAGATGCTCTTCAATGGACATAAATGAGTATGTTACATCTATTTTTTTCTTTGAACCTAGATTTGATATGAAGGTCGAATAAATCAATGATTTCCTTGTTCACAACAAGTATTTTCTACAAGCCCGCATGGGTGTAGACGGATTGGCAAGTGCCTTGTAAATGGAAGGAAATTTGTAAAAATGAAGTCTCATGTTCGATTCTCACCCGGATTTACTCATGCACCATTCTTGCGGGTTGGGTGGTTGCACCTGGGGTTATAGTGGTAGTTGACGGGGATCGACCCCGTGACGAGAACTGCGAGTTGCCGATTCCCCCAGTACAAAAAAAAAAAAAAACCAAGTATTTCCTACAATTTGTACTTACTATTAGATAGATTATCTAGTTTTAGTTGAGAACGCCGAAAGGTAGTGGCTGAGAACGTGCCCCTAATATATTGAGAACATGTGTCTCCAATATAAAACATTTGTGATAATTCCTTTGTGGTAATATGAAACGTTTGGCTGCATTATGATAAATGGAACGTGGCAATTACATATCCTTACAGTAATTTTTTAATGTGATTAGGTAAATGTTAAAAAATAAACATGTTAACGGATGCCTTGATAAATGCAAGAAAGTTATGAAAAATAAATCTGATCCATTGATTTTGGAGGACGACTAAGAATATGCCAGAATCTTCAATGCAAATAGATATTATTTGATTTAGTATCTAAATATTTAATTTTGTGATTAACAATTTAAAATTTAAACAATTTAGCTAATTAATATGCTTCAAGCAAACCAAAAATTTAGCAAATTAATTAGACAATTTTAAATGAGTAAATAAAAATTCTATTTCTCTTAAAATGTACGTTTTTGCTTACTACAAAAGAAAAACCTTTTGTTTTTTCACCAACAATCTCTTTATCCATGGGACCCATCTATGAATCCTATCACATTCATTCATAAATGGGGTTTAAAATTGTCAAAAATATAGTTAATATATTGTAGGTACTTAGGGACGGTTTTGGGCTCCGATATAAAAATGAGCATTTAGTAAAAATAAAGGATATCTAGTAAAATGAGATTTTTTAATTTGAAAGATGTATTAGGATGTGCTATGTCATAGGTTCATTAAGTATAGACCTCATGATGAAAGTGGGAAAGAAGGAAACAAGTTGGGCTTTACAACTTAAAGCATGATTTTGGGTCTTTAGGTCATAAATCACCACATGACCTCTCGAGGGGATCTATTGTCTCCTAGTGGAAATGTGAGTGCCATTAGGAGTTTAAACACTAGATATGGGTCTTAGGACCCTCGTTAAGGGAGAAAACTGAAGCCTTGGTCCCTAAAGGTACCTTGTAGGGATCAAGGGAAATGAATAATACCTCAAGATAGCTATAGTCATGTTATGGGGATATTTGGCCTCATAGTGGGCATATGAGTGCCATTAGGGGGGTTTGAGCACTAGGTCAATAATGACACCTCAAAGCACTAGAGATAGCCTCTCAAGGGTATCTTTCGCATTCAAGTTT
Organism: Picea engelmannii; assembly: GCA_009831015.1. Taxonomy (NCBI): domain Eukaryota; kingdom Viridiplantae; phylum Streptophyta; class Pinopsida; order Pinales; family Pinaceae; genus Picea; species Picea engelmannii. The sequence goes on from ML795178.1 coordinate 180,632, forward strand.
GGATATTGATCAAATTCACAGGTTTCGAGTGGTAGGTATGGGTTTTGGGACCCTAGACATGGTTGAGGAACCCATGGCTTGGGCCTTAAATGAATATTCTGGGTATCCATAGCAAAGAAAAATGCCTTGAATGACCAAACATTACTTTTCAATGGTATCCATGGCCTCTTAGTGGCAATATCAATGTTGTTTATAGGATTTGAGCATTAGATCACCACACATTATCTCTTGAGGGCATCCTTAGTGTTGGGTATGTGTTATATTCTTTGCATGTGCGTGTGTGGGTGCGTCAGATTCGTCAACTACGTTTGACGATCCCAAATTCCTTCGGTCTTTGTGTCGTGTGCACTAGGCACTTCCTAGGGGGGTCCCAGGGGGGGGGCAGGTATGGCCCCCCTTGGTTACACGTAGCGTTCGGGGCAACACCCCGATTTTTTTTGGGCGTTTTTTTCTCTTTTAGAGGATTTTGCTATTTTTAGTGGTTTTCTAAATTAATCTCGGATTAAGGGATTAGGGTTTTGGTATCTACGGAATACCTAAAAACATTGTATATATTGTACGGGGAATGGTGAAATTAATACGATGAAGCGTTGAAAGGTTTTCTCTTGGTTAAGGGTTTTCGGTATAAATCTCTTTGTACTATGTGTATGAGCCATTGATTAATTTCTGTTTTGCTTAAGAATCTATATGCATTGCTTTACTTCACAGGTTTAAAACTTACATGTGGTATCAGATCTCGTTTTTGGCTTCAAAGGGACACCTTTGTTGTCGAGGGCATGGTTCGATCTTGACAGATCAATTTTATCTTGGGTCTGTGATAAAACTAGGTTTAGTGGGAGATTTTGCAGTGGAGATTTGAGTGTAGAAAGAGGAACGACGATCTATTCTATAATCGAGATAGAGAAGTTCAACGGTAAAAACTTTGAGCTATGAAAGCTCAATATGGGGGACCTTCTTGTAGACAAAGAACAATTGATCGTTATGGATCTTGGTACACAACTTACTGGTACGCAACCTACTCGAATATAGTTGACTGGTACACAACCTACTAGTACACAAAATACTAGTACACCACCTACTGGTATGTCGAAGGAAGAATGGGAGTAGTTGGACAGAAGACCAAGGAGTACTATTCGACTCTACCTCAAAGATTTGATGTTTTTGAATGTCTCAGAAGAATCTATAGCCAAGGAACTATGGGATAAGTTAGATAATTTGTATCAATCAAAATCCCTGGTAAACAAGTTGTTTCTTCGAAAGAAGTTGTATCATCTTAGCATGGAAGATGGAGATTCTTTGACAAAACGTCTAAATTCCTTTAATACTCTGGTAAGTCAACTTGTCTCTGTTAATATTACGATTGTAGAAGAAGATAAGTGTATTACTTTGTTATTTTCTTTGCCAGACTCTTGGGATAATTTGGTTGTAGTAATTGGTAGTACCACTCAATCTACATTGAAGTATGAGGATGTAGTTGCATCCTTGTTATCTGAAGAGATGAGGTGGAAAAACATGGATGGTCATAGCATAGATGCTTTATTTGTAAGAGGGCATACCTAAGACAGGAATCCTGGCAAGTCTTC
>ML795179.1:44001-65743 GCA_009831015.1 Picea engelmannii
CTTGTACTTGAACATTTAAGTGGGGTAAAAGGAGGTTGCCCCCTCGAAGAGGCTTATTATCTGAAATTATCTCTTTTTCAAGGCGTTGAGTACTTTTCCTAAGGTTTTTCTATGCTATATTGATGTTTGGTTCTTAACAGTGTGGTAGGTGTGTCCAACAAACATCAGTTTGAGTTGTCTTTGGTACATAGTTAGATGTTATTTTTGTTGGGACCTCTGATTTTTTCTTTTCGTGAAATTTCTTGGTAAGTGTATCGAAGATCTTCTTAAAGTCAAAAGCCTTCTTGGTTGGGTTATCATTGGACTTCTTACTTCTCAATTTGTACTACCTATGAACTTCCATTATTATATTTTCAAAAGATTTTTGTCCTGATTCTTCCTCATCAACCTCAATCTGTGAAAGGAGGAAAACATCTTGTTCTTCTTGGGTGAGAAAAATAGAAACATTGTCATTGATTCCCATAAGATTAATGTGAACATCATCAAGTCCCTCGATTGTTTACTCTCCCTCGTCAGCATAGTTTTCTTGAAAAGGTGGCCTAATCTGTTGATCAGGGCCTCTTTGTTCTCTTTGTTCTCCAGGTTCTCTTTGTCTGATTTGGGGAGGATTTCTCCTGAAATTAGGATTTCTAATTTGAGGACCAGGTTGATTTTCTCTAGGTGGGTTCCTATGAGTGATTTCTAATATTTCCATCATTTTTTCCATAGTTATGACTAAGGAGTCTATTTTAGCATCTGCAGTGGAAGTGGATGGTTCTTCCTTGATAGTTACTCTCCTTTATGTTCTTTTCCTAGCTCTCTTAGCCAACAGATTTTCCTCAACACTCACAACACATTTTTTCATATCATCCAAAGTTGCAGGATTTATTTCTCTCAATTGGTATGACATGTTAGCATCAAAACCATCAGAGAACTTAATCAAAGATAAACCTTGAGGAGGTTTAATGTTAGTTGGAATTACATTATAAATATCGTTGAAGCATGTGCAATAGTCATGTACGCTTTCCCCTTGGTTTCTTTTGATACTTTCATATTCAGATAAAATTTGAAGTGGATTTTTATTTACTTCCCATTTATTGAGAAAAGACTGGTGAAAGGAAGCAATATCAATAATGATAGTAGCTGTAAGGATTTGAACCATTTCTTAGCATCACCAGTTAAACTTTGTGCAAAGAGTCTCATTTGGACATATTCCTCATCTACTTCTTGTAAATAAAAGAAGTCACTCATTTTGTCAACATGATGTTGTGCATTCAAGATTCCAGTGCCATTAAACCGAGGAATCCTAGTTTGATAATCTTGGGGCATATTGTGTAAGGGAGCAGCCAAAAGAAGGAGAGCATATCTTGCTGCCATGATTGGTGGAGGAGGTTGGATAGCAGAAACTCATGTAGTGGGTTGTGTGGTAACTTGTATAATTGTTGGAGAAGTGATAGAAGATGTGGAAGAGGCAGGACTGGAAGATATACGATGAGTTACTTGAGGATTTATAAAATATGCAGAGATGGAAAGGGCAGAAAGTTCAACAAACTATTGAATGTAGGATTTATGCAAAGCTTGATCAAGGTCTGATGCTAGATCTTGTAATTTCTAAAATTATTGAAGGATTTGTTGATCAAGATCTACTCCATGGGAGTGTCTTTCAGGGGTTCTAGGTTGGAGGACAGCTTGATCTAAAACAGTTTCATCCACAAAGCTATCAGATTTGGTTCTGAAAAGGCTATGCTCAAAAGTTAGATCAAACTAGATGTCTTGGATTGTGACAAACTTCTCTGGAAGAGAGGTGGCCCTAGGAAGAGGAGTACTACTCCCTTGAATTTCTATTGTACTTCTTTTTCTAATTAATTTTTCTGTATTATGTACTAATTTTACAAGTTATGGATTAGGGTGATATATGGTATGAATTATTTTTGGAGACAGAACTTAATCTTTTGGAAACCTAATTAATTATTTACAATTTTTAACAACCCCTGAACATTTATCTCTTTGTAATTTAGATCTTTGATTGTTCAGAAATAAAGTTTTCTTATCTAGGGAAGACAATTCATAATTTGGAAAATAAATTAAGTCCCCTGGTATGGTCGCCACTATGTTATCCCTCTGTAATTCCCAGAGGTTGTTGAAGGGTAGAAGAAATTGAAAGAGGTAACTATCAAATCCACTTTTGAAACTGGGATCTAGCCCTGCCAGCTGGAAAGAGGGATCTCTCTATAAGATTTAGATTTGTTTAAGTTTTAAATGATAGGCTAGTTATGACAGTCTGAATTTGTTTGTTTGTTTGTTTGTAATGGTTGGCTGAAAGAATGAATTAATTTTCCATTGGGGTATGGGGTCTGTATTCAAGATGAGGATCACATTCAGTTTTTTATGAGATTTTCTTCATAGGTCGGGGTAGTAAAATTGTTGGGTTTATTGAGAATAAATGAGGTGAATAAGATAGAAAATATATGAGAGTCCACTAAGAAAAGGAGCAGTTAAGAATTCCCTTACTCAATTTCAGATGAAAAACATAAAGATCATTAAAAGACCATAGATAGAGGATACAAGATAAATTATGTTCTATTGACTTCCTTTTAATGATTTAGAATTTGAAATACATAAGTGATCACATAGAATAAGAAAACATTCAACAAACAAAGAGAGACATCACCAACAATCTGGCACAAGAATCCTGTGAACAATCACGTTTTATTAGTGGTCGATCCTTTGTAAAGTTTACACAATAGCTCTTGGGTGCAAAAATCAACCCTCAATACTTCGAAGAAAGAAGTATTTATACATTTTTTACATCTGATCCTATCATAAATTACTAGGATATTATGGAGAAAATATCTAACTAATTAGATCTCAAATTACAAAATATAGGAATTATGTTGATTTGTTCGGATCCTTGGTGTTGATTTTGTAAAAGTAGTTGGTGAATGATATCTTTGACTTGGTTGACTTCTCCATGCTGACTCGAACCTCAAAATTATCTTACTCAAGTAAATAACATAGATATTCCCATCTCTTTTTACCTGGGATGGAAACCTTGAGTAACTTTATGTATATCTCATCCATTTTAGTATACTTGGCAAAAGTAGTCTTGGTGATGAAGATATGTTTTATCTCATGTTGAATACTCAGATCCAACTGTAATGTATCTAGGAAACATTTACCAGTAATGCTTCCCTGTATCCCTGCAAACTTGGAACTTTCCTTTTCCACTACATTGATCTGTTGCTTGTAATCTGACAAAGTGATTATCTTGTCATTGAGTACTAATAGTCTAGGAAGACATTTCTTATGTAGTACTTCAATATTACTGAAAAATATTTTAACTCCAATTTCCATCACCTGATCCTTCCCCTCTAGCTGCAACATTAATCCTTTCTTGGTCAGGACCTTCTTGATCTCAAGGATGGTATTTTTCGTGTCTTCAATCTCCATTTCTTCTAACTCCTACTTATTCTTGGAATTTAGGAATCTTATGAGTTATGTGGCCTCTGTAGGTCTTTCTCCTAGATCTTCTCTTATTTTCCCAATTGCTTCTCTGGCCTTCTATACCAATTCATGTTGTTCAAAGATGATTTGTATGAATGGCCATATTTCTTCCATAGACTTGTTGATATCCACCCAGATGTTTTCCTTAGACTCGGATAAGGTCTTTGCCATGACAGTCTCTTTTTGTAGTTGTTTTAATTGTTGACTAAGCCTTTGATACTTATGCATTTCTGCATGATAACTATTATGGAACATAGACTTCATTTCTTGGAGGTTTTTTACTTCTTCTTACAATTTTATGATCTCCTCCCCTTGAAGGGACATGTCTTCCATAGACTTCACAAGTTTCTCAGATGCATCTAGAATTTTCACTGGGATGGTTGATGGAATCTCTATTGATGTAGATGCTTCTGTCGTTCTAACTGCTTCTGGAATAATAGACATTTGCACAGTCTGTTCTTTCTTCTTTATCAATTTGTCCATTTCTGCCTCCATCTCTCTTATCTATGCGTTATGTTCCATGATAAGCTTCAACATTTCTTCTTTGTGGCCTTCAGTTTTAGCCACCTCTTTTTCTTGTGAATCTTCAGTAGCTGGAAGCTTTAGTTGCTTTCTTAAGGATGCTATATCATCATTCTTCTCCTTCAATAATTCCTCAGCTTCCTTGACATTCGATGGGTCATACCCAATCTTCAGCACTAGCTCCTCTAGTGACTTGATATTATTGTCCTTGGCCAAAGAGGAGATTTTCTCCAGCTTCAATTGGGATTGGATGTTATTCAGAGACACCTGCAATTTTGAAGCAGTCAATGAGGTGTTTTTCAAGGTGGAGAATATCATCTCCCATGTTTTCCTATGCATGTCCATTTGGTCCACTGGATGGACCTCCTTCACATCAAAATCAAAGCAAGTCTTCTTATAATCAGCAAATGTCTTGGGATGAAGAAATTGTGCTTGTAGGAATGCCATTTGCATTCTTCCTTTCTCTGTGTCAAATGATGATAGTAGTCTATGTTGAGAAGTGGAGGTATGCTTCCAGAACTGAGCATATGTGTTGATGTTTAGGAGTTCACTCCTCTGCTTGATTTATTTGTACTTGTCAAAGGTATTTGACTTTGTTTTTTCATGGGATGATTCAACTAACAGAGTAGTGTTTGTTTGGTTTTTATATGAATATGTGGAAACTATGAACTGACTGTCTGAAAAGGTTGAGGAATTTGGTCCCTCCATGACTATGGTGGATTGTATTTCTCCTTCTTTGAGCAGGTCTGGTGTGTGACTAGTTTTGGCCCTTTTTCTATAGACCTGGAAGTCTTCAACTAAGACCTCTGTGAATGAAGGGGAAACTTCTTTCCTTTCTCTCTTTTCTATTTGTATTTGAGGTATGTTGGTGTGTGAATCAGTGGTAGGGACAAGTTGTTATTTTGTTTCCAGCAAAGTGTTCTCTTGCCATTATGTTTGGTTCATATATTTTTCTACCTCTGGCTTATGTATGTGAGCATAAGGAGTTCTCCTTTGTTTGACCCTGAGCTCTGAGATGACACAAAATGGGTCATAATTCCATGTGAAACTCATTTGTTTCAAGAGGTTGTATGCCTCTTCTTTTGTGACTCTATTGTTGCATATGAAAGAGCCAATTTGGGTCTTGATTCTGATTTGTTGTTTCTTCTTGAATGAACCAAAATGGATATCATCAGAGTTCACCATCTGCCTGATGTATTCCAATTAAAATATCCTTAGAGGGATATATTTTGGTAGTCTGTATGGTGGCAACTCACATCCATACACTCTTATTTCAGTGCGGTTTTGGTATAGATACCAATCTCTTGTTTTGGCTAGATCAAAGAGGTGAAGGATTCTCTGAACTTCTTCATTGATTCTTGGCTCTGTTCTGTTGCTCAACATGCAAACTATTGGGTGATAAAATTGGTCAATGAAATCCTTGAAGATGAACTTAGTTGAATGTTTCCTCACTAGTGAGGTCCATGAAGTCACTGATTGTGGGTTTCCTTCCTGATCCAATTTCTGAAGAGCACATGAAAACATGTCTGACTGAAAAAACAAGAATAGATACACCAGCACTGAGGAATATATGAACATTCCTTCTGTTGAAAACCTGAAAAATTGATCATGTAGGTTATCATCCAGAAACTGACTGAAATCAAATTGAACTGTGGCTTTTTCTTCTGTGGAAAAAATAGACAAAAAAACTAAGATAGGTTCATCCACCCATTCATCTTAAAAGTATCCTAACAGGTAACAGAGGATAGAAATAATTTGATTGGCCCTAACTGAGAAAATGGAGGATGGATAGGGAGGATTTTTATTGGGAAACTGAGCGTCCTCTGGCAGAAAGATCTCAAAAATCTAGGCTCTTTGGGGGAAAGAGAGCTTCTGGTAGAGGTCGTTCAGGGATTCGACAGAAAAAGGGATTGCAGAGTAAATTTTTTGGATCTGTAGCATCTGATTAATGGATTCGAGGGTAATGGTGAACAGGGTTTCACTATAAGAGGAAACTATGGCCCTTTGGTCGGGAAGATAATGGTGTTACACATCAACATTACTCGCTTCGATAAGTGTCACAAGTGTTGCATGTTGCTCACAAGTGTCGCAAGTGTCAAGCAAATCATACTGCCATGATGCCTATGTCATACTTATAATGACATTAAGAAGACACTTAAAATACCTCAAACACTTGATTTAAAGGAAGAGGAATGGTTAACTGAAGTTAGGTACCTCTTGCCATCTGAAAGAACCATTGAATCTAGGGTTTTAGAAGAGAGTGCTCCCCTATATCACTCTTAGGAGCCCTGACACTCCCCTATCAAGTGCTAGGGAGCGTTATAACACTGAACAACCCTTCTGGAGGAGCGCTATTGATTTTAAGAGTGTTGGCGCCCCCCTAAAGCCTACTAGGGAGCGTTATAGCGCTCTGATGGCCCTTTTGAGGGAGCGTTACCTATTTTGGGCAGCAGTTGGTCTGTTGAGGAGAATAAGGGGAAGATATTTTCAATCTTGGAAGGCAGTTGAATTCGAACCCCTAGTCCAGCCATGATCTTAGGGAAGATCCTTGACTCAAGGAGGAGAATCCTCAACTTATCCTAAAGATACCTCAAGAGGTTAGGCCTCTCTAAACCTATATAAGCAGGCTCTATCATGGTGGAAAAGAGGAAGAATTGGAAGCATGAAACCTATGATCTCATAGGAAACACACAATGAACTAGAGGAAAGTAATCAGTGAAGTTGTTGTCATCCGGATCGTGGATCTTTTGAGCAAGGGTTAGACAAAGGGGATTTGACGAAGCTGTTGCATTCGCATCTACGGTTGTAAGTTACTTTCGTCATTGTTCTCATCAATATGACACGCTTGGCCTATTTCTTTCTAGTTTATGTTTAATCTCACATGAACTTGTCTCTAATAGATAGTCAAGCTAATATCAATAGAGTAGGAAGTGGTTGTACTATTGTTTGTCTACAGGGCTCATCGAGGAGCGAAAGATTGGAGCTCAATGTGGAGCGTGCAGGAACAAACACCGGTAAAAGGTACTTATTTTCTCCTTCCTCCTCATACATTAGTTTGTATAGATATAAAAGGAAGTCAATGTCCATGATAAGCATCTTTTGTCTTAAGAGTTAAGAGTCTAGCTCTCAAGAGGAGATCTACCTGTCCGCGGGGAGATTTTCCTTCAACAAATGGTCTTGGCATTTCAGAGTGAATTCAGGGAAGTGGAAGGTTTGAGGGAACATGTACAGAGGAAAATTGGACTCCCAGAGTTCAATTTCGTTGTTATGGTCTAGAAAGATATCTTTTAGCTAGAAGTTTAATTCGAAGAAGTCAAATTCACACTTCAGCTCTGTAATCTTGTAGTCCTTATTTTCCAGGGGAATATGATCCAGGTCGACGGGATGGGGAAGAATCGGATTCTCAGATGTCTCAGTGGATTTATCTTTGGGAGCCATGACTAACATAGTTTTGAGGTGAATTAATGGATGACTGTAATTACCCGGGTTAATTGCGTCCATCGACAGTGAACTTTGGTGGCAGTTGACTTGAAATTTGGCTTTGGCGCAGTGTTGACAGTGTATGGATATGAAAATAGTGTCACAATGGTGAAGAAACGAGGTTTTACAATGCAACAGAGGTGTCCGTTATGGCGCAGGGTGATGACGGGGCAATTAACGATCACGGGGAGGGCATTGATTGGCTAATGGGTATGTGGGGTGTGACGTGAGACAGGTGATAGTCGGGTATGGTGGCAGAGTGAGGTGGGTGGTATTGGGTAGGTGGTTTGGTAGTATTCTAGAGGGGGGGTAGGTGGTAAGTGGATTTGATTGGGGGGGGGCGTCTGGAATGCTGAGAGGGTGACACGTTAGGTGGGGCCAACGCGGGGGAAACCGCTTTTTCGGACCCCCTGACCACCGTTAAAGGTAGAAAGGTCGGGGGGGGTCTGAAATACTCTGAGGACCATCAATCTGGGTGTTGCTAGATGCCTCCACTAGAAATTATCATTTTTTCTATTTTTATCATTTTCCTTTTTCTTTTTATTTTCTTTTTCTTTTTCTTTTTCTTTTTCTTTTTCTTTTTTCTTTTTCTTTTTCTTTTTTCTTTTTCTTTTTCTTTTTGTAAATCATTTGCAAAACAAATATCTTTTACAATAAAATATGACTAGAGGAAGAAATTCTAATCACCAGGTGATACTATGAAATATAGGGTTATAACATTATCGGCCATCAAACTTGTCCTTATCATAATTATTTTATCACTTTGTTATTTAAACAAAAAAAATCCACGTAGTCCATCCTTATGTGACTAACTCAAGATACAACTCTCTTGTTGCACTACTTAACAGTTTAGGACTATTAAAAACCTGAAGACTTAGTCATGATCTCAACATCCCAACTGCTAGTATGATCATTTATACAAAAATATTGTATACATGCATTCTAAAATGAATTCCATAAATTCTTCAAGCATACACACTCTATGTTAGCATACATGAGTGAAAAAATACTACACTACGAATAAACAAAATTCTCCATGCACATATATTCAATGCACTCTTGCATTGATTTTCATAAAGTCTTTTTTCTAAATCATGCATCTCACCATGATAATTAGATAGTCTGGCCAATGGCCAAACACCTACTCCATACACTTCTCATTTCTTGTTCAGCCATTTGGATGTTTCCCTTTTCGACTTGATCATTATAATACCAAGAATAAAATTATGTGGTATTCTGTAGTGTTAGCAAAAAGGTTGAATTCCAACCATTAATTACAAGTAGGAAATTAATTGGACACTTGTGTGGCACCATAGCTTAACCAATCATGTCATGGTCTCATACATGACTAGTTTTGTTGGAATTAATTCCTATAACAGGTTCATACCCCTTTATTAATTTGGTTATTAGCCCATAACCAACAAGTTCATGACTTATTATTATGTACTATGAGTGCACGTAAAACTAAGAGATTTACGACTATCCCAATCCCCTGGAATTTACCATACCACATGGTATATAATCCATTAATTCATTTAAATCAGACAACAATATTACTTCACCAAAAACCTTAGGCTGAGGGAGTTTTTTTTTAACCTAAATTCCCTTCTACTATTATGCAGCATAATACATAAAAAATTGTACATGTATAGTTGTCATTAATGAATTGATGTTACATAACTAGCTAGCATCAATAAATGTTTACGTGCCTCCTTTGTCAATCTTAAATTCAAAATTTCAGTTTACTATTGCTACCTTCGTATTGTTAAGAACCAAATATCAATATAGCATAGAAAATCCTCAGAAAAAGTACTCAACGCCTTGAAAAAGAGATAATTTCAGATAATAAGCCTCTTCGAGGGGGCAGCCTCCTTTTACCCCACTTAAATGTTCAAGTACAAGATGATTCAAAATGAAAATGTCTCCTTGGTATATATAGGAGACTAGGAGGTATAATTACAACTAATGGCCTAAAGCCGACATAAATAAAATAACATTACTAATATAATATGCCCCAATTAAGGGGTAATGAGCCAATGTTAGGGCTTAACACATATGGATAACTTCCATATGCGACGATATTGTCCGAACCACTTGCAATCATGCAATAAATCTCTCTCTCTTGGCACAACAACCATAGTTAGCAACTTTCATGATCATATATGTGTGTGTGTGTGTGTGTGTGTGAATGTGAATTCTATCTTCCATGTGCTATGTATGGTTGTCTAACAGGCCATATCTTAATTGTTGTTACAGCCATTGAAACAACTTATATCACCATTGCACATGATTATTTCTTCCCTGGGCACTTTTATGGTCAATCCGCTCTTGGCCACTTTTGCATTTTTAGCCACACATTATGTTGTTACTTAATCTTCATCATCCATCTATTACTCGGATCCCTTTGAACCAACACATATATAACTAAATTACCTATCCAATCATGCTCTTTTTTTGACCTCGGGTATTCAACACCCATTTAATTTAATGCACCAATTTATTCAACTTTCCCTCTCTAAATCACTCAAGTTCTTGTGGTTTCTTAAACCATTATCTTATTCTTTCCATATCCATTAAATCTCAACTTGACTGTCATAGTTAATTATTTTTGTACATATGACCTTTTCTCCTTTGGGATTTGTAGAGATCGCTTTTAGAGTAATCAACATTACCCTTATCAGACACCATGAAATCCAGTGGTGCTTCCATCCTCCTAGAGTAACACCAATGGACCATTTCTACTTGAGATGTTTCTCTTATATACCATGTCTCTTTCTTACTAGGTTAAACTTAGAACCACTTTCTTCTTTAGGATTCCTTATTGATTCTCCCTTGTCACCTTCATTCTTGGGATCATTTTTAACTAGTTATCCCATCCTACTTTGGAAATGTATTCACACTTGTGTACTGCACTCAACATTCTCCCTAGCATCAACAATCCCTTCATTTCTACCACAACTTTTGAGTTCTGTCATAAACTCCAAATCACTTCGTATCCACTTAGTGGTACTTTTTTTATATTTTCTATAATTACTCTTGGACTTATTCCATTTTGTAACTCACTTAAATTTATGTAATTCCTTTCCTTAGAAGTATGGTTGTATACTTTTATATCCACTTTTCACATGGGGCATTACTTTTGGACCATATGTTAGCATTCTTTAGATTGTCTGCACCTTCAATACTTCACCTTTGAAGTTCTAACATTCTTGCCATATTTCCACTACACCACTTCTGCTAACAATAATGGAGGTACTACACCAAAAATTATACAACTAATCCTTGAATATGTTTCCCTTGTCTTCAAGTATACACTCTATCTTTCTCTATCAAAAGGATAGCATTTGACATCTCAATATTTTAGAACAACTCTTCCCACAATGTACTACTTTATCTATGCATTAATATCTTTTATAGTGAATGAACCTTCATGACTTCACTCGGTACTTACTTTACTCTTATGGCATAATTCCTCTGAACACTTTGATTATCCTGAGTAGATTTCTTGACATAGCACTTTACCTTCAAGTGCCTCTATTCATCCTTGACACCAATTCCAATTATTTCATAAGTTGTAAAAACCACCCTTCCATATTTCCATCCTTTAAATTTCTATATGGGCCTAATATGCATGTCTTCTTATGTGTTGCAGATGGCTTTCCCACCAAGTATCCACATATGATACGCAGAATTTTCCTCTGTGATTCTTTCCTAAACAAGGATTTTAATTAAGGGTTTTCCATGTTTCTCGTCAAACTCCTTTGTCTGAGCATCAACTTCTTAAAGAACCCAAATATTGTTTTATATCATTCATTCATATTAATTGGTTTTAATATCAGTCTCTTTTGAAAACATCTTACAATCATCTACATGTCCAGCTTCTCAAGAATAATCATACTTATGTTGCCTTCATTGTGGCAATAGCCAACAAGAAACCATTCTTGTCCAAATGCTATAAAGGTATTCCAAAGCTAGAATCACAATCTGGAATTTTTATTATTACCCAGGGCAATAGAATGCCCAAATCCAATCTTCCTCTCATGCCTCATACCATCCTTGGTCAACAAACCTTTTTACCAAGGAAATCCTTTCTTAAGATTCCCTTTTTATTGTTATAAGAGCACACCCTGCCATACATGTATGGCTACCATCCACCTCTGGATCTCAATCTAACCCATTGGTCTACTTGAAATACTCAGTACTTCCCAACTATACTTTAGATCAATCTTTCCTTAGTTATAATATCTCGTCGTCTTAGAGCTACACCACGTCATTATCAGTTTTTCAATCATGTTTTTACTCTCCTAGTGATACCAAGTCATAATTGACCAAAATGATCCATCAACACACCATGCATTGCAACCAACCATAGGTTATAATAAACTGATTTGCATGTTTATATATACTTAACCATTACCATATGCATTACAACACCACTTGTGCACCAAGCACTTTTATCTATCAGTCCTCTTAACAAGAGGATTTATGCACATGGGGCTTATCATGTTCTTATAACAGTCATAATTGTCAAGACTCTAACAATGTAGTATTCCAAATATAAAATAGTATGCAGAACTGAAATATTTTAGCTAGAAATGGAAAAACAATAATGATATAACTGAAACAACACCAAAATAATACAAGAATAACACCAGAAAGAGCACCTTGATTAATGATAGAAATGTTCACTTGCCTCTTCGAGGGGGAAACCTCCAGCAGATCAAAGCCCTATTAGAATAATATCCAAGACAATATTTCCCATACCCTCTACTCCTATTTATACTAAATCTATCTATCAAAAAGAACAATCTAGAGGAAGATCCTTCTAGAAGCGGAAGCTTCTATTAGGTCTTCTTACATTTGACTTATTCTTCCTTATTGCTAGGCCTTATTAATATTATCCTTATTACACGGAATTATATTATTCTACCTACGTGAGGAGTTAGGGAGGTTAGTTCCCTAACATGCCCTCCCCTTTGAAGAACAGTCTTGTGCTCAAGCCTTCAAATGAGGAAATTGTTGTAGAATGGTGGTCATCTCCCAGCTGCCATCTTCTGGAGATGTATATTTCCATTGGACTAACACTTCCTTGATGATGCGCTGACAGAGACGACATCCTCATTGGGACAAGATTTCTTGTGGTTGCAACCATATGGAACCTTCTTCATCCAACTCAGGGAGACTAGTTTGATTTTGGAACTTAGTTCCAATCACCTTCTTTAAGCAGGAAACATGAAAAATAGGATGGATCTTTGACTGACTAGGTAGAGCTAACTGATCGGCCATCGATCCCACACAGTTAAGCACTGAAGGACCATAAAATTTGGGTGCAAGTTTCTGATAGTGTTTATCTTTGAGTTAAGTCTGCTTATAAGTGTTGGCAAGTTCTTTGTTTGGTTTTTTTTCAGTGTTGTCATTGATGTCAACTGAGAATGGTGAGAAGGAAAGAAGGAATTGCAAGACAAAGTTTTGAAAGAAACTACATCATGAACAGTTGATTATCGTGGATGATAGATCTATGGTGTACATTCATATCGGTGCATGGAAACAAACGGAAGTTAAAAAAAGAGAACGGGGGTCATCTCCAAAGTACCGAAACGCGAAGTCTCGATGAGATCTGGACCATTGGATCGAGGAATGTCATGGGCTATTGATCGGACAAGAGCCAAAACGTGAAGTCACGAAGTCTTGATTCACGAAGGAGAGATCTAGACCATTGGATCACTGAGGGTCGTGGACCGTTGATCTGGCACGACGAAGTTTGAAGTTCGGGAATTCGGACATCGGAGAAAGGAGGAGAGCTAACTTGCAAGTTTGTGAAACTCGAAGTCCCAAAGTGCTTAGCCCCAAGTCATAGCCAAGGTCACATTAGCATAGAATAAGGGAAGGATATAGCGTTGCTAGGATCTACTTCGGAGATCGAAAGTTGGAGAGTCGGGATAACTCACAGCAGAATATCCGAAGCGCGAAGTTTCGAAGCACCTTTTTGATTGGCGAATGGTCACAGCCAGTGGTCATGTGGAGAGGAACATTGCACCCAGTGCTTATTTTCACAAGTAAAGTTCGCGAGGACCTATGAATCAAAAATCCTCTGGATGTATAATCCAACGGCGCAGATTAAAATAGACAATAGTATCCAAGTGGCGGTTGTGAATGGGTGTTGAAGAGCACAAAAATTATCATATTTGGAGAGACGATCTACGACCATCATGATGATTGACTTATTGTCTGATTTAGGTAAGCCTACAATGAAATCCATAGAAATATCTTGCCAAATAGCGAGGGGAATCGGAAGCAGTTGGAGTGTGCCTGGAGCTTTGAAAAATTCTCCCTTGTTGCATTGACGGACCTCACATTCAGCCACAAAGGTGTGGATGTCTTGTTTCATACCCTCCCAGAAAAAAAATGCTTGACCCATTCATAGGTTTTGGTAAACCCTAAATTCTCGGCTGTGGGTGAAGAATGAAATTCAGAAAGCACTGTGGATTTAAGTTGGGATTTCTTGCATAAATACAAATGGCCTTTGTAGAAAATCTCTTCATTGTGACAAGAGTACCCTGGAGAAACCGAAGAATTATGTTGCAATTGGTGGAGAAGGCTAGCAATTTTGGGGTCTTGCAGTCATTCTTGATGAATATCTTGGAGCCAATCTGCTACAATGAAGGAGAGGGAGAAAAGGGACCCGTCTTCTTCATATTTCTAGGAAAGAGAATCAACCACTACATTCTCCTTTCCCTTCTTGTAATTGATCTCATAATCATAGCCAAATATCTTGGTCACCCATTTTTGTTGCGTTGGGGATGAAATTCACTATTCCAGGAAATACTTGAGACTCTGATGATCAATTTTTATTTGGAATCATTGACCCAATAAATAAGAACACTAGAGATCCATAGCATGCAGAATAGATAAAATTTCCTTTTCATAAATCGATTGGCCCAAATGTCACTCTGAAAGTTGTTTGCTAGTGAAGGCCAAAGGTCTGCCATCTTGCATGAGGACGGATCCAATTCCTTTCCCGGAAGCATCACATTCCAATATGAATGCCTTTGTGAAGTTTGGGAGGGCTAGGACAGGGGTCAAGCACATAACATCTTTTAAGTCTTGGAAGGCATGATCCGCAACTGAAGTCCAAATGAAAGCATTCTTTTTAAGGAGAGAAGTGGGAGGAGCTGCAATCTTTCCATAATTATGAACAAACTTCATCTAATAGCTCGTTAAACCTAGAAAACTAGGCAAGCTCTTAAGATATTTAGGGAGAGGCCAATCTTTCATAGATTCAATTTTCTTAGGATCCACTCGAACACCATCCTTGCCAACAATATGACCCAGGTATTCCACTTTTGAGGCACCAAAGGCACATTTAGATTTTTTGAGGAAAAGTTGGTGCTTAGAGAGTAGATGGAGAACTTGATTTACATGGGAGAGATGGGATGGCCAAGTTTTACTATAGATGAGAATATCATCAAAGAAAACTAAGACAAAATGACAGAGAAAAGGACGGAAGACATGATTCATAAGACTTTGGAAAGTGGAAGGAGCATTACAGAATCCAAAGGGCATTACCAAGAATTCATATTGAACCTCATGAGTGCGAAATGAAGTCTTGGGAATTTCTTATTCTTTCATACGGATTTGGCAGTAGCCAGAAGGTAGATCCAATTTGGTCAAGTACTGAGCACCACTCAATTCATCCAAGAGGTCATAAATGACAGCAATGGGGAATTTCTCTTTGAGTGTGAGTTTGTTGAGGGTGCGGAAATCAGGACACATGCACCAAGTACCTTCTTTCTTGAGTACCATGACCACAAGGGAGGAATAGGGGCCCTTTAGTGGGATGGATAACATGGGCTTCTAGAAATTCATGAACAATTTTCTCAATTTCATTCTTCTGGGAAAAGGGATGATGATAAGTCCATACATTGGGAGGAAGATTGTCCGGGATGAGAGGGATGGAATGATCATGGACTCCATGGGAAGGGGGAAGTTATTTGGGAGTGGTAAAAACAACTTGGTGGCAGGAGAGGATAGATTGGAGGTCAGGATGCACAGAAGGTGTCTCAACAACATGAATGAAGTGGAGTTGTTCTATAATTCCCAAATGACCTTTTTTGAGGATCTTTTCCATGCGATGGGAAGTGATGATCTCAGCAGAGCCTGTTGTGATGCCTTGGAACTTATATTGTTGTCCCTCCTGTTGGAAATGCATGGTTAATTCCTTAAAATCCATGACAATGGGGCCTAGAGTGCGTAACCATTTGGCACCAAGAACAATGTCACAACCACCCATGTCTATAGAAAACATATGGGATTTTAGGTGATACTTACCAATTTGGAGTCGCACATTTTCACATCATCCCCTACATTTCATGGAACCGCCATTAGCAATCATGATTTGAAGATTTTTTATGGCATGGATGTAAGAATTGAATTCTTGGGAAATGCAACAATGATTAAAGTTATGGGTGATACCATTGTCCACAAGGATGATGACTTTCCTATTTTTGATGTAACCAATTAATTTGAGAGTCTAGGGAGTAGAGAAGCCAGTGAGGGCATTAAGTGAAATCATCGGGTCAACATCTAATGGATCAGAGGATGGGGTGAGGTTAGAGGGTGGTGGTAGGTCCTCCACAGAAGGAAAAACAATATCTTCAGAAAGATCCTCAGTCACAACCATAAAAATCTTTTGTTCCTTACACTTGTTCCCAAGAAAATATTTGTCATCACAATTATAAAAAAAACCTTGAGTTGACGTTCAACCATTTCATCCCTGGTTCATTTCTGGATCTTGAGGGGAGTTTTAGGAGGGGCATAATTGGTGGGTTTAGGGAAAGGAGGGTTTATGGGTCTAGGAGGATACAATCTATTGTGCTTCCTTGGCTCGTTGAGTAGCTTCCAACAAAGTTTGGGGGTGTGCCATGAGAACATGGACACGAATTTTCTTCTTTGAGGCCACTGATAAATCATTCCATAAAGAAAGCATATGGCATGCCCTCCATTCTAAAAACCAAGTGCTCAAATGTGGAAATAAAGTCTTCCATTGTCCCAGAATGCTTTAACTTGGTCAAACGACCTAAATGGTGGGTGTCAGAGTCAAAGCGGTCATAAAGTTCGGCCACAAACTATGTCCAAGCAATATACCCTTGGCGTGACTTTTTTCACCATTTCCACCATTTCCATCGTTCTGGATCCAGATGTAGGACACCATAACGAAGCTTGGCTAAATCATTAGTAATGCCATGCAAAGAGAAATAATGTTCCATTTGGGTGACCCAGCCTGTGGGATTCGATCCATCAAATTTTTTCACCTCAATTCTAGGAGGGTGTAGGTCTCAAGAAAAGTGGGTAGCATGAGGACCTTGGCAATGGGAAGATTCATGGTCATCCTAATAAGATGGTTGTTCAGAAGAGGAAGGATTCTGGGAATGACCTATGAAGTGTTCTTTGAGGTCTTTGAGGTCTTTTATGTGGGAACATTGTTCCTTGAGGATATCAATAGCCGAATTGATTGAGCTAAGGTTGGCATTGATATTATTGATGTCTTCCAGGTTCTGGTGGGTGTCAAGAATCAAGTTATTGAGTTCTTGGGCTTTTGTGGTAGCCATTTGGAAAAATGAGCAGGCAAATGGTATAGGGTATGCAAAAGGGGTCTAGAAGGGTGGGTGGGACCATGGAGAAGATGGGTGTCAAATGATAGGTACCAATATGATCAGGGCTAAAAGAAGGATCCAATGGGATAGGGGCTAAATAAGGTTGTCGGAGAAGGGTCGGGTCCACAAAAGAAAATTGTGTTAAACATGATAGGTATCATTGGAATCGAGGCGAAGAGAGGAACCCAGTGGGATAGGTCCCAAAGAAGTGTGACGATGGGACCACTATAATTTTTTTTTAAATCCTACGGAGTTATACTTCAATCTGAAGAATACTACAGTGTTGAAATGCCCAAATTATTAACAGAAAGAAATGTGTAGTAATTTCACAACCCGAATGCAGGAGGCACAATTGCGCAACAATAGATATTGTATGGTTTTTTTTTTGTTTCCATCCCAAGGGTTAGGGTATGTAGGGTGTCTACAGACAAGGGGTTTCCCTATGTTATAGCTCACTGATATACATGCGAGGTCCAACAGTAGTACTTGGCCCAATATCTCAGGGCACCAACTAAGGAGGATAGACCGTACCCTTAGTTGTACTACTTGACTATCCAAGTACTAGAGAGTATCTTCCCAAGTGTTGTTCTCGGTGGAACTATAGCAGTCAGGCGGCCAATCGGTTTATATATGGAGGGATTCAGGAGATCTAGGTTGATCCATATACAGGTGTTCTTTGATGCGCTACCACTCAAAGGGGTACCAATAGGGGTTATAAGGGTAGCCAACAGATGTGTGCTTGAGTACCACTTGTATTTTCTGCGTGTATGACTCCCTGACCATGGGTTTATGCGTGTAATGAAAAATCTTTGTAGCTTTAAGATGTCAAAATACGACTCTACCCTGAAAAAAAAATTAACCCACAATTTTATACCAAGGAAAGTGCTCTGATACCACTTGTAATATTCCATATATAAAATAGTATGCAGAACATAAATTTTTTACCTAGAAATGGAAGAACAATAATGATATAACCAAAATAATACCATAATAACACCATAAAGAGCACCTTGATTAATGATAGCAATTTTCACTTGCCTCTTCGAGGTGGCAACCTTCAGCAAAGCAGAGCTCTATTACAATAATATCCAAGACAATATTTCTCATACCCTCTACTCCTATTTATACTAAATCTATATATCCAAAAGAACATTCTAGAGGAAGATCCTTCTAGAAGCGGAAGCTTCTATTAGATCTTCTTACATTTGACTTATTCTTCCTTATTACTAGGCCTTATTAATATTGGCCTTTATTACATGGAATTATATTATTCTACCTACATGAGGGGTTTGGGAGGTCAGGTCCCTAACAAACAACCCATCACTATAACAACCAATTCATTCATTCTATGAACTTAAGCAATCCTTAACGGAATTCTTCCATTTCACATTCAGATTCAACCGTTAATGCTTATCAGCACAATCCCACTCCTATAGGAGTGCTTACTATTCCACCAAGCAACAACATAATTCTTATGTTGCTAGAAAATCCAAAACAAGATGGTTTTGCACTCTGTTAATTGGCCCATGTAGGCTCAGTGCTTAAATTGGAGCTATAATACCACTTTGTAACATACCTGATCCCTTAAGTACCTTCTAAGGAATGGGGTGACAAAAAATTTCAATTTTTCCAACTATATGTTTCTTCACTTAGACTTTGTAAATTGTTTTTGCTCATCCAAATATTTCTAATGATTTTAACTATGCTCAAATCCGAGTTTGGGTTCAAAAGTTACAACACTCCAACGTCTTCGACCCTTTTTACCCTTACTTCCACCTTAGTGACACGTGGCACCCTAGTACACATGTCATCCCATGTGGCACGAATGTGGTACCTGCCACGTACTACCCTAGACCCATGCTCTATCGGGCCTCCATACTACGTTTTCAATGTTATTGAAACCCATTCCACTGGAGTTCTTCCATTATGAACCACTCTACAACTCTGATAGCATCCACCCCGACAGATTTGATGGTCTTGGTGATCCAGCAATCTATGGCTAGGATTTCACCAGAGTCTTGAATTTGTGCACAAGTTAAAAACCTCTTCATATTCGGGCAAGTGGAGTTCGACAACATACATCTGACAGATCAGATGGCCCAAGGGAACTGACAATTAATGGCTCTAATTTCATCGAAGCCTCCATTAAGCACGATGGATAACTCTTCTCTCACCTAACATTTGTAATTAACCTGTAGACCTCAAGGAAATCTATGGTTGTTGTGCATCAGGGCCATCCTTCGATCGACGATTCAAATTAATCTTTGGAGTACTCCTTATCAGAGTACCTCCTCATTCATAATCACTTCCAACTCCGTCCAAACCTATTTGATGTACAACTAAGATCTGATGTCGTTAGGTTCGAAGGATAAGATTTAGCCTCTTGTCTAAGGAATAACATCGACATGGTCTACTATATACGGGTTTCCAGGTGTTCTCTTCAGAACACATTTCCACCCCTCGTCATCCTGTCGTCACTCCTCATTAGCCTCGCTTAAGCGGAAAAATATGTTGTAGTCAAGTTGGTACCTAAGACAGGTGTCCCTATCATACCATTCCATATGTCTTTAGTCATGGTGCAACATGTGGCCACCAGGACACCAGGCACCAGACTTCTTAGCACATCCAAGTAACAAAACTCCTCGGTGGTCTAGGGGATGATTGACTCCTATTAACTCAAATCAATGATGGAGTTTATCCTCCTTAGATCTGACGGTTGGGATCCAACAATGTTACCCCAAGGGTATTCATCCTCTGTCATACCCACATCTGACTCATCAATGAATCCTCTACTACCATGTGGTATGACATATGGTTAGACATGTGGTATGACGTGTGGCATGACATGTGGCACTAATTTTTTCCACTGATCCCTTTCCAATTCGGTTAAATATGTGCAACACATGGCATCTACTTAAGATGACACATGGCCTTCCTTCTTTGTGGCACATGGACCACTTGTCGCATGCCACCTCACCATCGGGCATAGGATATCAAACCTTACCTATGGTATTAACTTGGAAATCTCCAGGTGCCAGCGATTATGAGGGGATTAGTTAATACCAATCCCACAATTACGAGATTGTAATCAATTTCATCACGGGGTTATGACCCCGCAATATCTATGGTTGAGATCTCTTCAACTCTTAGATCGATGACTAAGGTTAAAAGTGAGGTTTAAGGCCCAATCTTGTCCAACGGGCCCACGCTCGACTCACTGGTAAATCGACTATCGCCATGTTTCAACTCACATGTATACTACCACTCTAGCATCCCATGTAGTCATGACATCATCCCCCTATTGGACTCTTGTTCTCTATGGATCATCATAGATCCAACAGCTGAGTTTCTTCATATACCATGCATCGAACTACAATTAAGATTACTACTCGGGGTACACCCATCGGAGTCTCATTACTATGACATGCTTTGAGCGTTAGACTTCAACACCACTTCCCGATATGGATTTGATGCTCCATATTTCCTAAAATTCTCTCCAATGGATCCAATGGTTGACAAAAATCTATATCCTCGGCAAATCCTCCTACAAGAGGACCTCAATTAACATCCAGGATCTCCCGATCTGCCTCTCATTATCCAATGGTCATCAATGACCTCGATTCTCAACAAGTCCTTGTACATTAGGTCCCTGATCAATGGCCAAGATCGATTCATTGTGTTGAAATGGACGGTTGTGAATTTTTCCAGGGAAAACATGATGTTCTCTTGGATTATACAGTCTGAACCTGGACTTAGTGGCTCCATGATTTCTTCCAGGACATTTCTCAGGCTACCAAGCCTTCCAGAAATTTTATAATTCTTCTTCCATCAACTGACATATCTCAATTATCACTTTACTTTGTAAATATCATAGTCCATAGTGTAATTTTTAAACATGTGAAGTAAAGAAATGCATATAGATTCTTATGAAAAATATAAATTAATCAATGGCTCATACAGATAGTACACAGAGATTTACGCTGGAAACCCTTAACCGGGAGAAAATTAGCCTTCCTTGGTGTCGCACCTTTCAACTCTTCATTGCATTAATTTCACCATTCACCATACAATATATACAATGTTTTAGGGATTTTGTAGCTACCAAAACCCTAATCCCTTAATCCAGGATTAATTTAGAAAACCACTAAAAATAGCAAAATCCGCTAAAATACAAAAAAACCACCCCAAAAAAATTTGGGGGCGTTGCACGTAACCAGGGGGGCAAACCTGGCCCCCCTAGGACCCCCCAGGAAAGCGCTCGGCGCACAAGACACAAAGGTCGAAGGAAGTTGGGATCGTCAGATGCAGTTGTCGAATCTGACGCGCCCACACTCACACATGTAAAGAATATAACACATACCCAACACATAGAGCTAAACCTCGTTTAGTGATTTTGATATATAGAATGTCGACCTACTAATAGTTTCACCTATGCACTTTATATTCATCTCTTTCAGATCCAATATACTAACATGTGGCTCTAATACCGGCAAAATACTGACAATATGTGTGTGTGTGTGTGTGTGTGTGTGTGTGTGTGTGTGTGTGTGTGTGTGTGTGTGTGTGTGTGTGTGTGTGTGTGTGTGTGTGTGTGTGTGTGTGTG
>ML795179.1:68621-94841 GCA_009831015.1 Picea engelmannii
TTATATATATAAATCATATTTATGTTTCTGTAAAAAAAAAAACAAAGGAGCGATCCCCCTTGTCTGATCATTAGAATGATAGTTTAGATGGGAAACTACACTAAGTTTTCCCCATTATATTTGCATGTGCATAAATGACACTTGTCACTTTATGATCCTCCTTTGCACCCACTTGGTGATTCGTTCATCTTCCATAGGAACTTATGATAGCATAATGCATATGCATCCATAATTTAAATCAGAAATATTATTAAAATGTTCTCTTGGCCTAAGATCCTTTTGGATTAGCCCCTTAACCTAAGACTATTATCCTCTTTTCCCACTCTAGTGGAGTTTATCCCCCTTACTCATTTGTCGGGATGGTTTGCATAGTGGTGTAATTTTATTAGTATTCAAGTGAATACACAGGATAGGCCCACAAGCCTATTTTCATCCAGCTCAACAACCTAATAACCATGCATGCACTCTGGCCTCAAAGTACATATAAAAAAGGCCCTCTTGCCCCAAAATATCATGGCTCACTAGCCTATATGCACAATTACAATTAGGATCAACTTGGAGATATTACAACTACCATATGCCCATTTATATTGTCATTTGAGACGAAGATAACAAGCATCCCAAATTCTTTACAACATCACCTAAGTACCATTACAATAGTACTCATCAATACTAACTCAAAACATAATCACATAACTCAAATACAAGCTAAGACCATGACCACACAACCTAGCTTTTATCGTATCATTCTCTGTATTATGAAAAATCAACAAATTACTACTTAAATATTTTAATGTTCTTGTGCCATATTTTATCCATTACAACACTTGACTCCATCTCCTTACTCCTCACCATGCCTATTTCTTTTTATTTTTTAGGCATACACATTTTTATCTTTACTTACATCACAAACTTGAAACCTTATATTGAAACTACTTGCACTTGAAATGTTTCTTGTTAGGATGTATACAATGTCCAAAAATATACCATGTGATATTGGATTGAAAAAATTAATTACACACCAGTATCATAACATAATTCATAACTTAAAGTTTAAAAGACTACATTACATTAAAATCTCCACATGTAAACAAATGCCATTGTAGTGGTGATGTCCCTCCCGACCATGAATATTGAAAATGAAAATTGAAAATGGTGTGGAAATTTTTTGTTATTTAGACATTCAACATTATCATGAAAAATCTTTAAATATAATATTATGTAATTTTAGGTGTAAAAGTGACAAATAATTTACCATTTGAAAGATGATTTGTGTCGGTAAATATACTATCTCACAATAGGCCACCATTAATGTAACAACCCACATTTTTAAAACTGTCATACATAGCTAGTTATTAATTAATAATATTTAATAGTAAGTATTTTTTTATTTTTATTTTTTTTGTAAGTGAGTGTGAAATCCTGTATTACTGAAAGAAGTTATGATACAAAAAAGAAAAGGGGGATCCCTTGATCTACCAAAAAGGAAACCAGATCAGGGATCCCGGAGTTGCGTTGTCTAAGATCGCAGGGGGAGGGTTGGGCCGCCACCATGGGAAACCAACCCAGTCCCACGGAAACCAGTTTGAAAGACTAAACCATAACATATACAAAAAACATAACCATAAAACAGGGGTAGATCCTACACTGAATACAACTTGACCAGTGGATGAAACTATGCTAGTCCAGGATGATGGGATGTATTGCGTCGCCATCCTTTCCTGCCTCGTTCTCCTTCCTCTGCTCCACCGTGTGCATCCTTCTGATACAAGTCGGTGTTCTGCTCCAGTCTGCTGGAGTGATGTCCATGTGGTGGACATAGCGTAGGTAAAGGTGGAATTGGCCCGCCATTCGTTCCATTTTTTCCTTTTGGCTTCTCTGGTCCTCTGCTAGTCTGTTTGCACTGGCCTCCAGGTTTTTGAGGCGAATCAGACTTTATTTGAGAACCTTCTTGTGGTCCCTAATAGCCTCCCTGTTGATCTCTCTCTGGTCGGTCTTCATGTTGCTTATCAACATTTTTGTTCGCCAAGCCTCCTCCATTGTTTTTTGGTAGAGGGTTGTTCTAGGCTGTGTAGCCCCTAGGTCCCTTATCTCGTCTGCTTCTTGAATTAGTTTTGTCCAATCTTTGCCCTTGCGTGTGGTGTTGATTTCTCTCTCCCACCTGTTGATGATCGCTTTACCCTTTGGATCGACCTGCGTGATAAATGTCCCCTTGCCTTCTCTGGCCGCTTGCTCCATCCTTGTAATCCTTCGAGCACTTGTCGAAGGTTCTTTCCCCTAGGGGCCTCTCTTACTATGGGTTTTCTTCATTCTTACCATCTCGGCTTGTTTGCAGTGGTTTTTGTCTTGGGTTCTTCTCCTGTTCCTATTCGCCCCTTCCTGGTAAGTAAGATGGGCTATGTAATTGTTTCTCTCTGATCTGTGGCTATTCCTGGTGTTTCTTCTTTTATGGGATTTTCCTGGCTGCGAGCTCGTCCTGGAAATCATGGGCCGCTCATAAAGGTGTACCTTCTGGTCCTTTTTCATTGTTTCGGAGTGTGTCCTCTTGGGAGCCCTACCATCATCCCTGCGCCAATCCTTTGCACTGCACGATGTACAACAATTATTACCACTCCTCATATATGTACTTGGGTGAGGTGTACCCATACTCGACCATGGAAAACACTTTTTTCCTTCGTCCTTTGTCGCCTACTGATTATCTTTCCTGCTTTCCCACAGACAACCCCTGTACTTCTTCCTATTGACAGGACCGTGGTGTCGTACCTCCTCTTGTTGTGTGACCTGGATATGCATTGTAACTCATGTTTGAGAGGTGGGCTATCGGATTCTGCCTGGTTCCTACATGCCCTTCAGTTATTTTTGCGCCTCCATCCTCGATGTGGTCGTCTGTACTTCGGTTGTGGTCACAGTATTTTTCCGCTATCTGGGTGCAGTCTATTCAGAATTAACCATTTGGGATGTTAATCCAAATAGTGTCCAATTCTGGTCCTTCCTTGTCAACCCCCTCATTAGCAATTATGTCCGCCAATACGTTTGTTGACCCCCCTACCCAGTGCAACTCCACTATGATCCCCATCTACAAGTGCTCCTGAATTTTTTGCAGGGACTGTGCCAAGTGCCAGTGCCTCTGAATTTTGCCCACTCTGGTACCATTTTGGAGTCTCCTTAATGTGTTGATAACCAACGTGGAATCTCCTTCCACTATGGCATTTGTCATCCCTTCCCGACTTAGAATCTCGAGGCTAGTCTCCATGGCTCTAAATTCCATGGCATTGTTGGTTGAGTTTCCCAGACTCCCAGTGTTGGTTGAGTTTCCCAGACTCCCAGCGTACAACCGGATGATATTTCCTTTGTTGTCCCTAATTACTCCTCCCATTCCTATCCGTCTTGGGTTACCTTTCGATGCCCCATAGAAATTCATCTTGAGGGAGCCTACTGGTGGTGGTTTCCAGTTGTGCTCACCTACTTGGAGTTGCGGTGGTCGTCTTACCTGATTAGGATTGCGTTCATCTTTCAGGTGGAAGGCTTATAGGATTCGGGTGTCCTGCTCTGTGAGTTGTGCTCTTCCTGTCTGGCAGTTGTGGCTCTGTACCGTTTCTTTTGTCATGGAGATTATTGTTTCCTTGATCTTCCCTTCCGGCCAACTTTGGTTCCTGAAGATGTGTTGGTTCCTTTCCTTCCATATTGTTGATATGATCATTCCTGGGATGAGGGTCCAACAAAGATTCACCTCTTCATTTTCATTGTAGTTCTCTTTCCACATATTGAAGATGTTACCATGAATCCTATTTGACTGTCAGAAGATACCTGTTGCCCAGTCCCAGATTTCTATTGTGTAGGTGCATTCGTCAAGGAGATGATTCATTGTTTCTTCCTTGGCTTGACAGAGGTGACATCTGGAAGGACCTATGAAACCTCTTTTCCTTAGGTTTTCCCAAGTTAGAATTCAGTTGTGGAGTATTAACCATTGGAAAAAATTTATTTTTGGCCAATGGGGGTTGTTCCAAAGCTTATTCCATTGTTGCATCAGGTCTTCATGGTCCTGGTCCGTGATATAGTGTCAGACTTCTTTTAGATTGAATTCCCTGCCATCCTTTTGTCCCCATCTCAGCTGGTCATTTCCTTCTGTGACTGCAATTTTTCATCTCCCCAATTCCTCCTCCACCTCTTTTACTGTTGTTGTGGTTTGGTCTCTATTATGTGGGTTGAGCGTGTTCCAGATTCTCCATTTATTGTGATCTGTTTCTTGTTTCCAGTAATGGTAGACTCTGGTTTTACCTTGCACGATCAACTCCTGTTGGAGTTCCTCCCTGTCTGGTTTCTCCATTCTAGGTTCATGTTTCCATACATCCTCCCAGAATCTGGTTGTTCTGCCATTTCTTACTTCCAAAAAGTTGTGTGTCTGAATCTAGGCTTTATTGCGCCAAGCTAGGTTCCAGATGGCTAAACCTTCCCTGGTGCCTCTGAAGCAGATTTTCTCCTGGTCGCTTATGTCTGGGGCATACTTTGCCTTCCACAGGTTTACCCATGGTGTAGTATTTTCTTTGACCCAGTGCCACTAGAGCTTTGCCCCATAGGCGTCATTTATCACTTGCGGATCTTGTATCCCTAGACCTCCTTTTCTTTTTGGTTTATAGACCTTCTCCAAAGCCACCAGGGCCAATTTTTTCCTTGTTTTCGCTCCTCTCCACAAGAATTCCCTCTGGATAGTTCTTATTTTTTGTAGTATCCCCTTGGGAGTTGGGAAAATAGACATCATAAAGGTTGGAATTGCTTGCAAAACAGATTTGGTCAGAATCAGTCTTTCGGCTAGGTTGAGGGATATGTACGTCCATTTTTTCACCTGCTCCTATAATTTGTTGATTATTCCTTCCCAGGTTGACATTTTGTAGGATTTGTCTGTCAAGGGAATGCCCAAGTACTTAGTTGGGAGTGCTTTGCGCTCAAATCCAAAAATGTTGGCCAAATTTCTTTGGATTGCAGGGTTGGTATTAAAGAAGAAGATCATTGATTTGGAATGGTTGATCTCTGCACCCAAGGCTTGCCCAAACTCTTCTAGGATTCATTTGTGGGATTTTTCTTACTTAACCATGGGTATGCCATGAAGTAAGGTGTCATCCATGAACTGTTGGTGTGTGGAAGTAGGGAAATTTTCGAAAGGTTTGATACCTGTTATTTCACCTGTTGCAGTTGTTCTTTTTATGCTTCGACTGAGACCTTCCATTATCAGAATGAAAAGGAAGGGGGACAACAGGTCTCCTTGTCTGATGCCTCTCGTGGGCCAGAATGGTTTGGCAGGGGCTCCATTTATTAGAAGTGAGTATCTTGTTGTGGATACTAGGTTGACTATCTGGCTAATCTAGTGTTGGGTGAACCCGAAGGCTTCCAAAGTCTTGACCATATAGTGCCAGCTAATTTTGTCATAGGCTTTTGCTAGGTCCAGTTGTATTATCATTCCCCCTCTCTTATGAAGCTTCAGGGTGTGGATAAGCTTGTGGGCATGGATGATATTGTCCATTATTTGTCTTCCTTCCACGAAGCCTACCTGTTCTTGTGAGACCAATGTGGGTAGGAGGGGTTTCAATCTATTTCCTATAACTTTGGAGATTATCTTATAAACCACATTGCACAGTGCTATAGGTCTATAACGATCAAGGGTTTTGGCTTCTTTTTCTCTGGGGATTAGTGTAATCATTGTAGCATTTAGTGCTTTTAGAATGGAGTTTGACCTTCTAGAGTCTTCCACTACCCTATAAACGTCATTTTTGACAATTTCCCAGTAGGCTTTGAAAAACTCCACTGTGAAGCCATCTGGACCTAGGGCTTTCCCGTTGGGCATTTCCTGGAGTACTTGGTCAATTTCCTCCTCTGCAATGGGTTGTTTCAGGTTATTATTTTGTTCCTCGGTGACCAGGCGAGGGATATGCTAGATTATCCTTTGTGTGGCCTCTGTTCTGTCTTGGTTGGGTTCCTGGGCTATCCCGTGGAAGTGGTTTACTAGAGTAGTTTCGATCTCCTTGTGTGACTCTCACTCTATTCCATCCTGGTCCTAAATCTTTAGGATTTTGTTATGGGCTCTTCTGGCCATGGTTGTTCTATGAAAAAACTTGGTGTTCCTTTCTCCTTCCTTTAGCCATCTGATATGGTACTTTTGTCACCAAAGTGTTTCTTCCAGTCGGCATCAAGCTTCCCATTCCTGGGTCATCTGGATCTCTTCCTTTTTCCATTCCTTTATATAACCCTCCTAAATGCAGGTTTCCTGGAGTTTTTTCATTTTTTCTTCTATGTTGTTTTTCTCTTGGTTTATATTCCCAAAAGTGTCCTTGTTCCACTCCTTGAGCCTATATTTGATAGACTTTAGTTTCTTATAGAGTTTTAACATCCTTGTCCCTTGCTCTGGTAACTCCTCCTTCCACCATTGTTTGATTCTTTCCTTGAAATTCAAGTGTTCAATCCAGAATTTCTCAAATCTAAAGGGTATGTTCTTTGGTGTGGTTTGGAAGCTTGCTTCCAGTTGTACTGGCCAGTGATCAGATCCCCCCCAGGGTAGGATGTTGCAATCTAAGGTTACCCCCTGCATAATGATTGACTCTGATACAAGGAATCTGTCGAGTCTTGTTGCTACATGATATTGGTTCATCTGTTTATTGTTCCAGGTGAACTGGCCATTATTAGTTTTGAGGTCTACCACCTTCGATGTGTCTATGAACTTTGAGAATTCTTCCGCATCCCTGTCCAATCTTCTTGTACCTCCTTTTTTCTCCGCAAGTGACGTGATGATGTTGAAGTCCCCTGCTAGGATCCATGGGAGGTTGTTGGATTGGGTTTTAAGATATTGTAAGTCTCGTATCATTCCTCTTTTTTCCTCTGACACCTGGGGGCCCATACACATTAGTGCATAGAATCACCTCTGTGTTTCCAATGATTTGCACGCGAACCGTAAGGGTGTGCCTGGTCACTTCGGCTACTATTAGGCTCAGTACTTGTGGGTTCAACAAGGTGGGAATACCTCCTGCCATTTGGTGGCCTCCGATAGCCACCATCTTGTACTTGCGCCATTGTTGGTTATTGATTGCCTCCATTCTGTTTGTATTGCATTTTGTCTCTTGAATAAAATAGAGATCCGATTGTTCCTACTTTAGTCTATTTCTAAGGATTCTTTACTTCCTCGGGCTGTTTAGGCCTCTTATATTCCAAGTTATAACCTTCATTTAAACATGTGGGGGTGAGTTGGGGAAGATTTTCTTGATCTTACCTGAGTTTATCAGTAGTGCTCCAAGCTCCTGTAGGACTACGCTATTTGATTTCCTACCTTTTTTCCTTCACGTCTGCTTGGGTGAGAGCTATGATTGTCCCTCGCCGGATTTGACTCCTAGGTGTCCAATATCCCCTTGTGTGCGCTTTAAGCCTCTAGATTTGGCTTCCTCCCTTAGGAGAAACAGGTATTGAATGTGGCCAAGTTGCTCTATTGGTACATTGTCTACTCCCTATCTTTTCCATTGCTCCAGTATGTTCGGGAGATCTATCCCTTCCCTTTCCACCAAGTCTCTGAGATCAGGATCTTCTGTGCCTACTTCGCTTGGGGTCATTTTTGCATATCCCTCTGCTTCTTGCATGGGGGTGTTGTCGTCTCTGATTTCTCTATCCATCGGGGTTGCGCAACTCCCCTATTCCTTCTTGTTACTTAGCCGATCAGTGGGCTTGTTTGTTGCTTGTTCTCTGAGTTCTTGATCTTTTGCCGAATCTTTTTCGTTTTCTTCCGCTTTATTGGTTTTGTCCCGTCCTTCCGTTTTATTCTGGGTCTCTGGGTTATTACCTGCTAGGGTTCTACTCTACTTTTTGTTTGTTCTTCTTCTGGGGTTCGGTTTTATAAACCCATCCTCCTCCTTCTATCGTTTGGGGTTTTCTGCTTCCTGTTTTTTATTAAGAGGGCATTCTTTTATCAGGTGGCCATGTTCATGGCATATTTTGCATCTGAAGGGGATATGTTCGTAATCTATGTTTTGGATCCATTCCTCATCCCTGAATTCCAGACTTATGGCTTCTGGGAGTGCTCCTGACACATCCATCTCTATGCAGATTCTTGCGTAAGATGTGTATCTCCCTTTTAGGGTGGCTTCTAAGGTCTTCACATATTTCCCCAGTTTGTTTCCTATTGCTTCGAAAGTAGAGGGTAACCAGTAGTCTAAAGGTAAGGAAAAACTTCTCAGCCAGACCGACACCTTTTTGAAAGTCTCTTTTTCTGGGGAGAAATTTTCCTTCCATGGCCGCATGTATAGTCCTGTTGGGGAGCGGAAGTATGGCCCTCCCTCAAAGACCCTATCCTTGTCCTCCAGGTTCATGAATACTGTTGTGAAGAAGCCTTTCGAGCCCAGGTGGAGCTCCACTTCGTCGTTTGTCTTCCAATGATATTTGATCCAGTTGTGCAGTGTTCTTTCTGTGGGCCACAAACCCATGAACTTGCAGATTAGCGCATGCATATTCATCTGATCCTTGTAGAGTTGTGTTTGTGGATCCTCCAATATCACCTTGGGTATCATTATTGTTTTGGGCTTGCACAAGTTGTGTCCTTATGCCTCGTTGGGCTTCGTTGTGTCTTGCGCCTGACTCTGCGTTTCTCTAGCTTCGTCTCCCATGCACTCACTTTTTCCATGGTTCCTCTCTTGACCTTTTCCTGGGTTTGATCCCGAGGTGCATGTCATTGGTGCCTTGAAAACTATGTCTCTTGTCCCTTTCCCTCTGTCTACGACTACCTATTTGTATGAGGGGGTACCCTTATCCCCCCCTTTGGTGCTCATGTTGTCCTCTGTTATAGCCGCGACTATCAAACCCTAGCTTGTAGTTGCTCCAAACCCTAACTCCTTCTTTTATATTTAATAGTAATTATAAGTAAAGCATAAGTAATTAATTAACTGAAAGTAAGTATAAATAAAGCATAAGTAATTAAATGAGAGTTTTAATAATTTCCATTTATAAATAGGAAAACAAAATATTTTTTACAACTTTCTAAAATTGAAATTGGAAAAAAAAATATTTTTTGCAACTTTCTAAAATTGGAATTGGAAACTCATCTAAGTATTTACATCAAACACTTTCAAATTTCCAAGTGGCTGGATAGGATTTTTATTTTTTATTTTTGTCAAAATGCGAGTATGGGAATATATATTGGGAAGAGATGTGGGGATTGCATTTGGCAGCATTGATCATCTATTATTTAATTAATCATAATCAGCCCCTACCAGGTGTTGATGCGTTCCAGCACATAAGACTTTAACGTATAAAAAAATAAAAATAAAAATATTCCATTTTAAATAATTCTACTCTGAAAAGATCATATCCCGGAAACCAAAACAAAATATTTATCAATAAATTTGATCGATTTCCTCCACTTCATTATTCGAGCCTGCGGCATATACGACATATTTTTTTATTAATCATATGGCTTAACAATTTATTTGTCGTCTACTCCTACTACACTAGACATAACATGCTATTTAATTTACATAGAGATTGTTTATATTTAAGATGATAACATAAAGCCATTTTCACACCGGGCCGCTTAGGGCAGTTTTGGGTGTTGGGTTATTTGAGGGTTCATACGGATTTTTCTCTCGGGTTCATATGGATTTTTCTTTCGAGTTCGTATATGGTTCACCTTGGGGTTTGTCATAGTAATCTGGATTGGTCTGCAAAAAGTAGCAAGAAGTAGAAGATCAAGCAGCAGGAAAAGCAGTAGCACGAGACAAGCCAACTATTCAAGCTTCATTCTCTGTTGGAGGAAGCCTCTGAGTTAACAAATGGTATCAGAGCCATAAAGTCATTTTCACACCGGGTATGATAACAGATCTCTCACTCTATTATTTTATTTTGTTATTAAAGAAGGAATCTTGAAAGTCATATCAAGAATCTCGCGCCTTTGAAAGACAAGGTTTCCACTCTTGCGACTTTCTGAAGCCGTATCAGAAGTCTCGGGCCTTTGAAAGACAAGGTTTCCACTTCTCTGACTTCTTTATAATTTTAACTAGTTTCTACCTGAGCAGTCGGCCAGGAGCCTAATCGAACTTCTCTCACCCCAGTGTAGAGGATTAGATTTAAATGCCCTGCTTTTCTGTGCAGTCATAGTTAATACTCCAAAAAATGGACAAATCTATATCTTTCAAAGAGATCCAAAATGCAGAAGATAGTACTTCAGATAGATTATCTACAAGTGGTTTAGAATCTATGTTTGCAGACAATAAACTTCTTAGCTTAAATCATGCTAGTACTGAGGAAGTAGAAACTCAACCACAGGCTGCATCGAAATTACCTGCTATTGCTCCTAGCCAAGTTTACAGAGACTTAAACATGTTTCATCTCAAAGCAGTCTCTAGAGTAATATTCAAAGAATCAGTAAGTCGCATACAATAAAATAGTGACATTAGCCAAACTATTTCTTTGATAAATGTCAAAGAAATACAAGCAGAAGCCAGAAAACATAAGACAAATTATCTTCATTTTGGCTGTATCAGTGTGGGAATCAATCCCCTAGTCCACAAAGGCATTGATGCATGTCTTCTATGCACAGTCAGAGACATGACCCACAACAAATTTATTGATTCTCTGATATGAGGCATTGTAGCTCCTCTCTCAAATGGTCTTGTATATTTTGATTGTTTTCCAAACTTTTTTGTATATACTTTTGATGAAAATCTTAGAGATATCCTGAAACTTCAGATTCGGACCACTGGTTTTGACATGTGTCAAATTAGAACTAATATCTCTATCCAAACTAGGGGATGTTTTAGACATACCAACACTCTATATCTCACAGTTCTAAACACTCCCAGCCAGACGTCTCAGTCTAGTACATTAGTTCTTACAAATGCTTTAAACCAGAAAATGGAGCACCAAACTATTAAATGGGAAAATATTTATTTTCCTACCAATTGGGTCATTGATACTCCAAAGGTCCCTATACCAAGATCAATAACTTCAACAAGCTTTCAGGAAACTCCTTCCTCTACAGTAATTTCTTTTCCCCAAAAATCACTATCTAGAAGCAATTCGTCATTCTCATCTTCATCCGTTGTTTCTTCTTCACTATGTCTACACTCCTCTCTCCAATCCCTAGTCTCTTCTTTAGGGCATGTTCCTTACAAAGTCCAATGTTTGGATTGTAACACATTGGTCACACTTTCTACAGTCTCAACATGTGAAGAAGAAGACCAACTCCAATTTAAACATAGTCATCATAACCCTAGGACGAATCTTCCCCCTACCTCGTCCACTTCCAAAGAACCTTGTCCTCATCCGCAATGTTCTGACTTTCCTTTTCCTCATGATCCACATATTCTAGTTATTCAATCAAATCCTCATACAGAAGCCTCACTGAGATATGATGTAGTCATTCCAAAAGATATGAGAAGACCCTCTGATCCTGAAATAAGAAAAATCCTTTCTTTGTCAAAAGGATGTCCAAAGCATTGGGTAAAAGAAGATTGGATGAAAGAAATGTTAAATTGGGATTTGTTCACTCATCCAGATGCAGAAAGTTTTTCCACAGAAACTACAACTGAAGAAAAGATAAAACTATCTAAAAGGTGGCAACAATACATGGATCAAAATCAAGCTTTTATCTCATTCTATGAATGGAGATACAGAAGACAAATGTTAAGAGTCTTCAAAGAGAAAAAATCCTACTCTAAACCTTTGCCTACTCTATATAATGCAAAACCATTATGATGTCCAGTCCAAAACAACACGATAAGAGACAATATCTAGAACTTAGAATGCATGTGGAAGATTTATATTAAAACAGAGAGCCGAATAGCTCAAATGCTAGGGTATTACAAAATATGAGCAGGATGCTCTATCTCACTCTTACAAACTGAAAACACTCAGAAAGACTCGAAAGCTCAGACAGAAGGGAGCTTTGGAAGACTCAGACTCTTCGACTGACTAACACACAACTGACTCCCTGAACTCTTCTCTTCATCTCTTTATATACAAATTTTTGGAGATGAGAATCATTACAAAGATAAGACTTGACCTGACATGTCGGGTATCAAATCTAATTTAGGGATTTGGCAGTAGAAATCATGCAAGATTCTTCCGACCAAATCAGTCCTTTTATTCCCACTAAGAAAAGAAAATCTATCTTTAAAGATTTGGCAGAATAATCGTGCAAGATTTTCTGACCAAAGTCTAAATCTACTTTTACTGACTGAGGAATATTAGAAATGCGGGTCAAACCACGCCAGAAGTTTTAGAAGTGCTCCAAGTTCCTAAGATGCCAAATTACATAGTGGATTTTTATACTATAAACCCACGGAAACATATTGGCACCACTGTCGGCCAATAAGACTTGAATTACACTGTGGAGGTTTATGACGTAAACCCACGAAAACCGATTGACACCACTATCGGCCAATAAGACATGATAGTGCTCATAATTATGAGATTCTTCATTCCACTGGCTGATCGTGGAAATGATTAAATCGGTATGGGTCCCAATTCTGAGTATAGATTTCTCGGTACATCCTAGGATCCTCATCTCGATCTTCGTCTTGTTGTAGTACATACTTTGCCATGATCACCCATGGATTTTTTTCTCTTGTAAAAAGCATTCGATACTCAGCATCTGTGATTTGATTCAATTTATGCACATTGTTTGATAAATTTCTCTGATGGAACAGGAACATTTGTGTAGTTTCTATCACATCCGAATGTATGGTGCTAGGATTTAGGCCAAACCTTTTCCACCATGTATCTAACCAGTCTGGTTCAGGCGTTGTATTTGTACTGAACTGATCTGAAAATTTAACCATACAATAGTAGTACCTGTATCTATCAATCCATAAGCAAACATGATCCCACATTGCCTTATATTGAAAATAGTTTATCTGAAATAATTTTTCATAAGGATCCGATTGGGGCCATAATTGTAAGGTTCTCATTCTGTGGATCTGAAAATAAGAATAAGTAGGAGTATGGTTCCATTGTTGTGAATGCTGACAGAACCAATTTCTGTTAATGGATCTTATTCTGCTAATATCACCCATTTCAACCAATTTTTGTCGAGCTGCAATTGTAGGAGCTTGATGTATTTTCCCTATCAAATAATGAGGGGGAGATAACATGAATACTTGTATTTGCAGAAAATCCTGGTAGACCAAACTCAACACCTTCAGATCCTCTAAGTTCCCAGTGGGGAGCCCAATTTTTAGAATAGGTTTCCCAATCTAGATTGTCATCAATTTCTTTTGAAACTGGGACATTGTTAAGATCATCCCACATGTTAATGACAACCATGGTTTTGCAATTATTTGAACAATAAGCAATTTGAGAATGGGATTCTGAAATAAAAGCCAAAATCTTTTTGATTGGCGGATGATTCCTGATTTGTGGCATTGTGATAAAGTATCATGGGTTTCCTTTTGGTGTTTTCGCAGAGCCATGAGGCTCAACTACTGATAAAAATGGAGTTCCCAAAATACAATCAACTGGAAGATCAGATAATAAAAATTTCATTCCTAAGGCATAATCTCCAAACAACAAAATACCTTTAGGAATTTCATAGTCCCTATTGGTAGAAATATTTCCAAGCCCAATAGCTGAAAAATTACTAGGGAACTAGTATTTAGAGGGGATCAAATATTTGTGGATGAGATTCATGTCTGATCCCGTATCTAGTAAAGAATTCAAGCAGAATATTTCAGAATTTATCTCAAGATTTATCTGCACATGATATTTCTGGAATTTAACTGGCAGAATTTTCATAGCGTTTAACCCCTGCAATTCTGCTGCACTATGTGTCCTTATTTCTATGGGTGTGTCTTCAAGTGGAGATGGTAGAGACTCTAGCTATTCTTTTATCATTCGGATCTCTTGCCTTGCCCAAGATTCCACTTTATAAGAATCTTCATATTCTTCCCCAAACTCTCTTAGTTTGGATTTCAGTTCAGCAACTTCCTTTTTCAAGAAAGTTATTTCTTTAGAAAGATCTGCAATGGAAGTATGTTGGCACTTTGCTTCTTTGTTATGTTTGATAAAAGACTTCGTATTCCTTTCAAAATAATCTTCTAAAAACAATGGTTTACTACCTTCCTTACTGAGAGTATCAGGACCCTTTTGCCTTCGTCATGCATTCATAGCTTTCAGGAAATTTTCTAAAAGAGAGCTCTTCATGTCTCCTTCTGGTAGAGCCTTAATTTGCGCAAGCATCTGAGAATCTTGGTCACCAGTGCTATTGTACATGCAAACTTTTATCTTTTCTCTGATTTGTGCATAATATTCAGACCCAGATTCTAATTCTGATGAGCTTTCACAAGAACAAAAGTTTGGGTTGTCACATTTGCATTTCTGATGCAATATAATTTCCTTTTCTGATTCATATTCAAAACTTGAAGAATCAGTAGAGTCAGAACAACATCCTTGTTGCATCAAGTGGACTTCTTCCCTTTTTCCAAAAGGATGATGTGGGCATTGGTTTGTTTGATGATCATTTGCACCACACCTGTTACAATGAGTTCTAAAAGCTAGTTGTTGGTTTCTAGCTTTCTCCTGAGCTTCCTTTGCTTTTTGCTCAGAATACTTTCCTTTTGTCATTTTTGAGATTTTGTGCTCTGGACAAGAGCTTGCAATATGACGATGTTTCCCACAGAGCCAACACTGGACTTGTTGTCTAGCCTGATTAGAATGAGTCTTGAGTTTGATATCGTCAGGCTCATAATAATGTGTTCTTTTGATTTAAAATCTGGATTTTGGCAAGTTTCTATCAAAGAAGAAGATAAGTTTAAAACAGCTTTTAGCATACCAGCAGAACATTATGAATGGAATTTTATGCCATTTGGATTGAAAAATGCTCCAGCCAAATTTCAAAGAGTAATGGATGAAACTCTAAAGCCATAGTTTGATTGGCTTATTGTATACATAGATGACATACTTGTCTTCTCATCTTCAATTGAGCAGCATTTCAAGCATCTCAAAAAATTAATACAAGTTGTCAAACAAGCTGGCTTGGTCTTTTCAAAAAAGAAGCTTGAATTATTCAAAACAGAAGTCAAATATTTGGGTCACACCATAAAGAATGGTGAGCTAACTTTGTAAACACATGTTGTGGAATTTGTTGATAAATTCCCAGACAAAATAACTAATAAAGTCCAATTGCAAAGGTTCTTAGGAAGCCTGAACTATATTAGTCATTTCTATAAAGGTTGTGCCCATGATCACAAACTAATAAATGACAGCCTAAAGAAAGACCCTACTCCATGGACTGATGCTCATTCTCAAGCAGTAAGGAATATTAAAGCTAAGGCAAAAACACTTCCTATACTACATAGCTCTGATGATGATCTTCCCAAGATTTTTGAAACAGATGCAAGCAATATTGGAGGGGGGTTGTCCTTAAACAAGTCAGGGAACAACAAAGAAAGAACAAGGAAGAAATAGTATAGTTTGCCTCTAGTTTATGGCAAGCTGCTGAGAAAAAATATTCTGCCTTAGAAAAAGAAATCAAAGCAGCACTCAATGTTATTCATAAATTTGAGATGTTTCTTATCTATAAAAAAAAATTACTCAGAACTGATGCTGCTGCAATGAATAAAGTGCTTAGCAAGGAAATGAAAAATCCAAGTGATGCCAAGTTTGCTAGATGGCAAGATTTGTTCAACAACTTTGATTTTTCCATCAAGCATATCAAAGGGACTGCAAATTCCATCCCAGATTTTTTGAGTAGAGAACATATACAGGAAGCTTGTACGATCATTATTGTTCAGTTAAGAAATGGAATTGAAGTCTTAACTAATATCCTTGACTCATTAAATTGGGAACTATATGAATCCAGTTGGAAACCCCATTGGGAATTAAGGAGCACAAAACTGTTAACGCCTACAAGTTCAACAGCTTACTCCAATCTAGTTCCAGAAACTAGATTCCGATTAAGTTCAAATGTTTTGTCTCCGATAATTTCTAGAGCTTCACAAAAGGCAGAAGAATCTCAAGAGATATTAAACAACAAATTTCATGATGTTGATCTTATTTGGGATATTAGAGATAATGTTGGAAACAACCAACAATACTTCTGTCTACAAAGACCACGCTTGCTAGCTCACTAGCCTAAAAAAAATCCAGTCATATATTTTCCTGACACTGATTATGATTATGCAGGATACAAAAGGCTTTGGTGGTATTTTATTCAAAAGGAAGACTTCCTAACTTTGGTTAAATTTGGCAACGTTAATACATCTACAGCAGAAAGACCTCCAAGTTGGTTGGCTGATTGGTGGAAATATTTTGGGTTAAACAAAAGTGCTATAGAACCATCGGTGCTTTCTTCGGCAACAACATTAGTATCTCCTCTACAATCTGTTCATGATCTTTTTCAAATTGGACCAAATGAAGGAGAAACTTTATGTCATTTCATTCTAAATCACCACCAATGGGTTGTGAAGGTTAAAACTATTGTTCAAATGATAAATGGACAACCATTCATCTCACGAAACGTTTATACTAAGTTGTGGAACACGCTAACATATGAAGAAATATTCTCTACCCACATAGAGAATGATTAAACCAAAATATTTTTGTCAATTATTTTCCATGGGTTTTCATTATAAACCTCCACAGTGTAAATTCAGGTCTTATTGGCCGACAGTGGTGTCAATCGGTTTTCGTGGGTTTACGTCATAAACTCCACTTTGTAATAAAATGCATATTAGAAACTTGGAGCACTTCTCGAACTTTTGGCGTGGTTTGACCCGCATTTCTAAGATTCCTCAGTCAGTAAAAGTAGATTTAGACTTTGGTCAGAAAATCTTGCACGATTATTCTGCCAAATCTTTAAAGATAGATTTTCTTTTCTTAGTGGGAATAAAAGCACTGATTTGGTCGGAAGAATCTTGCATGATTTCTACCGCCAAATCCCTAAAAGTAGATTTGATACCCAACATGTCAGGTCAACTCTTATCTTTGTAATGAT
Organism: Picea engelmannii; assembly: GCA_009831015.1. Classification (NCBI taxonomy): domain Eukaryota; kingdom Viridiplantae; phylum Streptophyta; class Pinopsida; order Pinales; family Pinaceae; genus Picea; species Picea engelmannii. The sequence continues at coordinate 85,579 of ML795179.1, forward strand.
TCTCATCTCCAAAAATTTGTATATAAGGAGATGAAGAGAAGAGTTTGAGGAGTCAATTGTGTGTTAGTCAGTCGAAGAGTCTGAGTTTTCTAAAGCTCCCTTATGTCTGGGCTTTTGAGTCTTTCTGAGTGTTTTCAGTTTGTAAGAGTGAGATAGAGCATCCTACTCATATTTTGTAATACCCTGGCATTTGAGCTATTCGGCTCTCTTCTTTAATATAAAGCTTTTGCATGCATTCTGAGTTCTGGATATTGTCTCTTATCATGTGACTACTATATACTCGTTTCTGCTTGCCTATTATTGCAGTTTGCATTCCTTGAAGTTTAAGCTAAAAATTCGCTCAAGGGAAAGATAAAGTTCTTTGAAGGAGATTAACCACAGTTCGCTGAGAGGGATTAACCACAGTTCACTGAGGTCCTGGAGCACCTGTAGTAAGTCCCGCCAGGCAAGGGGCCGCTTAGGGCAATTTTGGGTGTTGGGTTGTTTGAGGGTTCATACGGATTTTTCTCTCGGGTTCATATGGATATTTATTTCGGGTTCGTATAAGGTTCACCTTGGGTTTTGTCATAGTAATATGGATTGGTCTGCAAAAAGTAGCAAGAAGTAGAAGATCAAGCAGCAGGAAAAGAAGTAGCACGAGACAAGCCAACTATTCAAGCTTCATTCTTCGTCGGAGGAAGCCTCTAATTTTACAAATGGTATCAGAGCCATAAATCCATTTTCGAGCCGGGTATGATAACAGATCTCTCACTCTGTTATTTTATTTTGTGTTTAAAGAAGGAATCTTGAAAGTTGTATCAAGAGTCTCGGGCCTTTGAAAGACAAGGTTTCCACTCTTGCGACTTTTCGAAGTCGTATTAGAAGTCTCAGGCCTTTGAAAGACAAGGTTTCCACTTCTACGACTTCTTTATAAGTATAACTAGTCTCTGCCTGAGTAGTCGGCCAGGAGCCTAATCGAAATCTTCTCACTCCAGTGCAGAGGACTATATTTAAAATCCCTGCTTTTCTGTGCAGTTATAGTTAATACTTCTCACATGGATTCTTCAGTAGTTGTTCGTTCTGTATATAATATTGTAGAAAGTTTTGTTTCAACTTCTGAGTCTCAGCATTGTTTCATGATCCATTATATGCCAACTATTGAAAAATTAAATCCTAGACTTCAAAACATCTATAAAGGAATGAGACCTCCCGGAACACCAAAATATGGTTTGGATTATATTGAACAATGTGATCAGGTTATTTTTTATTGTAGATTCACAAATCCTTTGCATGAATCTATCAAAAGACCATCCATTGATGAAATTCATAAATTTCATTTTGTTATGTTGGGGTGTCCAAAAGGATCTATTGAAGAAGCCTGGATAAAGAAAATGTTGAATTGGGATTTGTTTACTCATCCCGAAACATCTGACTTTAACATCTCCACCTCAGATGAAGAAAAGGCCAAATTGTCAAGAGATTGGAAAAATTATATTTCTGAGAAAGATACTTGGATCTCTTTCTATGAATGGAAGAGAATAGCCCAAAATCCCAAAGTTCAGATGATGGAAGGAGGAGAATCATCTCCCCGACACAAATGGAAAAGTTTAAAAGGACAAACAGTTGAATCTACTTCAACTTTTCCTCCATTCAAAGGTATTGTCTTGGAAGACAATAATAGACAAGTCAGAGTTGTACCTCTGATACTTGCAGATGAAGCCACCCAATTGTCGAGTGTTGACAAGAAAGTCCAATCTCTGTCTGAACAGATAAATTGGACAAATACATCCTTAAGAGGCATGGAAACACACACCTTTGTCACAAACGACTATGCAAGAAAGGGACAAATTAGAGACTTACAAGTCTCTACTAATACCATAGTCCAATCTATAAATCAGATAAATGACAAGGTTGTTTATGTGAAAGAAAAGGTGGATAAAACAATAGAAGTGGTGACCCACAAATCAGAACAATCCACGCAGCATTATGAATAATTAATGGAAGGTCTTGGAGAAGCTTTCTCCACAATGGGAAAAACTTTGTTAAAAATCAAACAGAAAGATCACATTCCTGACAAACCCATTCCCCATTCATTCATTCTTCCAAATCCTCCTATATCCATTGTCTCTCCTGTATATAAACCTTCTGAGACGACAATAGAGAAAAAATTCCCTCATAATTTCCCTAAGGCTCAAGATGAACCAAAATCTTCTAAGAATAACTTATCACTAGTTTCCATACAGAAACCTTCTTATGAATATCTTGCTCATCATGTAAGTAGACCTCCTGCACCAGATCTCCTAGGAAAAGGAAAAATGCCAGAAAGTCAAACTTTTGCAGAAGATTGGTTTCCAGAATGGAATATTGATAATTTATCTGTGGGACAGATCATACAGATGTTGGATAGGATGTATGTCTCATACAAAGTAATGTGTATGAAAAGGAAAAATGAAGTTGAGGCATGTAAGTCCATCATACAATGTTTTACTGGAACCTTAAGTAAGTGGTGGGAAGTAATCTCATCTCCTATCATGATTACTAAAATGGAAGCAGAAGTTTTGAGAGATGAACAAGGAGATATAGTATATCATATAAACGGGACTCCCCAAAACAATATGATAGGAGCTCTCACTACTTTGATTCTAGAACATTGGTGTGGCACAGAGGAAGAACTAGCAGATAAACATGAGTTAGTCCTTATGAATATGAAATGTATAAAAATGTCTGAATATGAGGAATTTCATAAGGATTGGACTCAAAGAATCTTTGAAGCAAAAGATAGTCAAAATCTACTATGGAAACAAGTTTATATGGCAGCCATTCCTAGCAAATTTGTTGAATATTTGAAGATGCGGGAAGTATTCAAACTTCCTTATGAAATGTATACTTGGGGAGAAATTTATTCCTTAGTTACTAAAGCCTTGGTAGGACTTTGTGTAAATATGAAAATCCACAATTCTGTAAATAAACTCTCTCACCTCCTAGATATAAAATCCATCTGTGAAAAATATGGTCTTTATATTTCTGATCCAACTAGAAGAAAAAGAAAAAGGTAGAAAGAAACAAAAGAAATAAAAAGAACCAAATATAAGACAAGAACACATTATTATGAGCATGACGATATCAAACTCAAGACTCATTCTAGTCAGGCTAGACAACAAGTCCAGTGTTGGCTCTGTGGAAAACATGGTCATATTGAAAGCTCTTGTCCAGAGCACAAAACCTCAAAAATGACAAAAGGAAAGTATTCTAAGAAAAAAGCAAAGGAAGCTCAGGAGAAAGCTAGAAACCAACAACTAGCTCTTAGAACTCATTGTAACAGGTGTGGTGCAAATGATCATCAAACAAACCAATGCCCACATCACCCTTTTGTAAAAAGGGAAGAAGTCCACCTAATGCAACAAGGATGTTGTTCTGACTCTACTGATTCTTCAAGTTTTGAATATGAATCAGAAAAGGAAATTCTATTGCATCAGAAATGCAAATGTGACAACCCAAACTTTTGTTCTTGTGAAAGCTCATCAGAATCAGAATCTGGGTCTGAAGATTATGCACAAATCAGAGAAAAGATAAAAGTTTGTATGTACAATGGCATTGGTGACTAAGACGCCCAGATGCTTGCCTAGATTAAGGCTCTACCAGAATGAGACATGAAGAGCTCTCTTTTAGAAATTTTCTTGAAAGCTATGAATGCGGGACAAAGGCAAAAGGGTCCTGATACTCTCAGTAGGGAAGGTAATAAACCATTGTTTTTAGAAGCTTCTTTTGAAAGGAATACAAAGTCTTTTATCAAACATAACAAAGAAGCAAAGTGTCGGCATACTTCCATTGCAGATCTTTCTAAAGAAATAACTTTCTTGAAAAAGGAAGTTGGTGAACTGAAATCCAAACTAAGAAAGTTTGGGGAAGAATCTGAAGATTCTTATAAAGTGGATTCTTGGGCAAGGCAGGAGATCCGAATGATAAAAGAACAACTAGAGTCTCTTCCACCTCCACTTGAAGACGCACCCATAGAAATAAGGACACATAGTGCAACAGAATTGCAGGGGTTAAATGCTATGAAAATTCTGCCAGTTAAATTCCAGAAATATCATGTGCAGATAAATCTTAAGATAAATTATGAAATATTCTGCTTGAATGCCTTACTAAATATGGGATCAGACATGAATCTCATCCACAAAGATTTGATTCCCTCTAAATATTGGTTCCCCAATAATTTTTCAGTTATTGTGCTTGGAAATATTTCCACCAATATGGACTACAAAATTCCTAAAGGTATTTTGTTGTTTGGAGATTATGCCTTAGGAATGAAATTTTTATTATCTGGTCTTCCAGTTGATTGTATTTTGGGAACTCCATTTTTATCAGCAGTTGAGCCTCATGGATCTGCCAAAAGACCAGAAGAAAACCCAGGATACTTTATCACAATGCCACAAATCAGGAATCATCCGCCAATCAAAAAGATTTTGGCTTTTATTTCAGAATCACATTCTCAAATTGCTTATTGTTCAAAGAATTGCAAAACCATGGTTGTCATTAACACGTGGGATGATCTTAACAATGTCCCAGTCTCATAAGAAATTGATGACAATCTAGATTGGGAAACCTATTATGAAAATTGGGCTCCCCACTGGGAACTCAGAGGATCTAAAGGTATTGAGTTTGGTCTACCAGGATTTTCTGCAAATACAAGTATTCATGTTATCCCCCCCTCAATATTTGATAGGGAAAATACATCAAGCTCCTACAATTGCAGCTCGACAAAAATTGGTTGAAATGGGTGATATTAGCATAATAAGATCCGTTAACAGAAATTGGTTCTATCAGCATTCACAACAATGGAACCAGACTCCTGCTTATTCTTATTTTCATATCCACAGAATGAAAACCTTACAATCATGGCCCCAATCGGATCCTTATGAAAAATTGTTTCAGATAAACTATTTTCAATATAAGGCAATGTGGGATCATGTTTGCTTATGGACTGATAGATACAGGTACTACTATTGTATGGTTAAATTTTCAGATCAGTTCAGTACAAATACAACGTCTGAACCAAACTGGTTAGATACATGGTGGAAAAGGTTTGTCCTAAATCCTAGTGCCATACATATGGATGTGATAGACACTGCACAAATGTTCTTGTTCCATCAGAGAAATTTATCAGACAATGTGCATAAATTGAATCAAATCACAGATGTTGAGTACCGAATGCTTTTTACAAGAGAAAAACATCCATGTGTGATCAGGGCAAAGTATGTACTACAACAAGACGAAGACCGAGATGAGGATCATAAGATGTACCGAGAAATATATACTCAGCATTGGGACCCATACCGATTTAATAATTTCCACGATCAGCCAGTGGAATGAAGAATCTCATAATTATGAGCACTATCATGTCTTATTGGATGATAGTGGTGTCAATCGGTTTCTGTGGGTTTACGTCATAAACCTCCACAGTGTAATTCAAGTCTTATTGGCCGACAGTGGTGCCAATCTGTTTCTGTGGGTTTACAGTATAAAACTCCACTATGTAATTTGGCATCTTAAGAACTTGGAGCACTTCTCCAACTTTTGGCGTGGCTTGACCCGCATTTCTAAGATTCCTCAGTCAGTAATAGTAGATTTAGACTTTGGTCAGAAAATCTTGCATGATTATTCTGCCGAATCTTTAAAGATAGATTTTCTTTTCTTAGTGGGAATAAAAGGACTGATTTGGTCGGAAGAATCTTGCACGATTTATACCGCCAAAATCCATAAAGTAGATTTGATACCCGACATGTCAGGTCAAGTCTTATCTTTGTAATGATTCTCATCTCCAAAATTTTGTATATAAGGAGATGAAGAGAAGAGTTCAGGGAGTCAGTTGTGTGTTAGTCAGTCGAAGAGTCTGAGTCTTCCAAATCTCCCTTCTGTCTGAGTTTTCGAGTCTTTCTGAGTGTTTTCAGTTTGTAAGAGTGAGATAGAGCATCCTGCTCATATTTTGTAATACCCTGGCATTTGAGTTATTCGGCTCTCTGTTTTAATATAAATATTTCACATGCATTCTGAGTTCTGGATATTGTCTCTTATCGTGTGACTGCTATATACTTGTTTATGCTTGCCTATTATTGCAGTTTGTGTTCCTTGAAGTTTAAGCTAAAAATTTGCTCAAGGGAAAGATAAAGTTCTTTGAAGGGGATTAACCACAGTTCACTGAGAGGGATTAACTGCAGTTCACTGAGGTTCTGGAGCACCTATAGTAATTCCCGCCGGGCAAGGGGGTGCTTAGGGCAGTTTTGGGTGTTGGGTTGTTTGAGGGTTCATACGGATTTTTCTCTCAAGTTCATATGGATTTTTCTTTTGGGTTCATATAAGGTTCACCTTGGGGTTTATCATAGTAATCTAGATTGGTCTACAAAAAGTAGCAAGAAGTAGAATATCAAGCAGCAGGAAAAGTAGTAGCACGAGACAAGTCAACTATTCAAGCTTCATTCTCCGTCGGAGGAAGCCTCTGAGTTTACAAATGGAATGCTAATGAAATATCCAGGTGTCCCATCTGGTAATGCAGTTGATCCATGAGGTTCTACTACTACAAAAAAGGGCGTCCCCAGAATACAAGCTACCGGAATGTTGGCCAATAAGAATTTTAATGATAGGCAATGGTGTTTGAAGAAAAGGGAGGCTTTAGGGATTTCAAAAGATATTTCTGTTGGAATATTCCCTAACCCGATAGCACTGACTTGAGTTTTTTTCCAAAATTGAATAGGGATAATATCTTTATTTAAAATATTGAGGTCTGACCCTGTGTCTAACAAAGTCTTGAGTCTGAAAGACTTTCCTTGGATTTTTATATCTAGAAGAACATGGAACTTCTGATATTGGACATGTAATACTTGGTCCCTTTTATTTTCATCTTCCTGTTCTTTTATTGCCTTTTTTCAGCTTGTTGATTTCTTTTCCTAAGTCCGAGATAGAAATGTTTTGGACTGGACAGCATAATGGTTTTGCATTATATAGAGTAGGCAAAGGTTTAGAGCAGGATTTTTTCTCTTTGAAGACTCTTAACATTTGTCTTTTGTATCTCCATTCATAGAATGAGATAAAAGCTTGATTTTGATCCATGTATTGTTGCCACCTTTTAGATAGTTTTATCTTTTCTTCAATTGTAGTTTCTGTGGCAAAACTTTCTGCATCTGGATGAGTGAACAAATCCCAATTTAACATTTCTTTCATCCAATCTTCTTTTACCCAATGCTTTGGACATCCTTTTGACAAAGAAAGGAATTTTCTTATTTCAGGATGAGAGGGTCTTCTCATATCTTTTGGAATGATTACATCATATCTCAGTGAGACTTCTCTATGAGGATTTGATTGAATAACTAGAATATGCTGATCATGAGGAAAAGGAAAGTCAAAACATTGCGGATGAGGACAAGGTTCTTTGGAAGTGGACGAGGTAGGGGGGAGATTCGTCCTAGGGTTATGATGGCTATGTTTAAATTGGAGTTGGTCTTCTTCTTCACATGTTGAGACTGTAGAAAGTGTGACCAATGTGTTACAATCCAAACATAGGAATTTGTAAGGAACATGCCCCAAAGAAGAGACTAGGGATTGGAGAGAGGGGTGTAGACATAGTGAAGAAGAAACAGAGGATGAAGATGAGAACGACGAACTGTTTCTAGATAGTAATTTTTGGGGAAAAGAAATTACAATAGAGGAAGGAGTTTCCTGAAAGTTTGTTGAAGTTATTGATCTTGGTATAGGGACCTTTGGAGTATCAATGACCCAATTTGTAGGAAAAGAAAGATTTTCCCATTTAATAGTTTGGTACTCCAGTTTCTGGTTTAAAGCATGTGTAAGAACTAATGTAATGGACTGATACATCTGGCTGGGAGTGTTTAGAACTGCGGGATATAGAGTGTTGGTATGTCTAAAACATCCCCTAGTTTGGATAGAGATATTAGTTCTAGTTTGACACATGTCAAAACCAGTGGTCTGAATCTAAAGTTTCAGGATATCTCCAAGATTTTCATCAAAAGTATATACAGAAAAGTTTGGAAAACAATCAAAATATACAGGACCATTTGAGAGAGGAGCTACAATGCCTCCTATCAGAGAATCAGTAAATTTGTTGTGGGTCATGTCTCTGACTGTGCATAGAACATATGCATCAATGCCTTTGTGGACTAGGGGACTGATTCCCACACGGATACAGCCAAAATGAAGATAATTTGTCTTATGTTTTCTGGCTTCTGCTTGTATTTCTTTGACATTTATCAAAGAAATAGTTTGGCTAACATCGCTATTTTGTTGTATGTGACTTACTGATTCTTTGACTATTACTCTAGAGACTGCTTTGAGATGAAACATGTTCAAGTCTGTGTAAACTTAGCTAGGAGCAATAGCAGGTAATTTCCATGCAGCGTGTGGTTGAGTTTCTACTTCCTCAATACTAGCATGATTTAAGCTATGAAGTTTATTGCCTGCAAACATAGATTCTAAACCACTTGTAGATAATCTATCTGAAGTACTATCTTCTGCATTTTGGATCTCTCCGAAAGATATAGATTTGTCCATTTTTTGGAGTATTAACTATGACTGCACAGAAAAGCAGGGCGTTTAAATCTAATCCTCTACACCGGGGTGAGAGAAGTTCGATTAGGCTCCTGGCCGATTGCTCAGGCAGAAACTAGTTAAACTTATAAAGAAGTCGCAGAAGTGGAAACCTTGTCTTTCAAAGGCCCGAGACTTCTGATACGGCTTCGGAAAGTCGCAAGAGTGGAAACCTTGTCTTTCAAAGGCCCGAGACTCTTGATACGGCTTTCAAGATTCCTTCTTTAATAACAAAATAAAATAACAGAGTGAGAGATCTGTTATCATACCCGGCGCAAAAATGGTACTCAGACATCATTAATAACATAATACAAACAGACATTAATAACATAATACAAAGTTTATTATTTTCTAATTTGGGCCCAACTGCAACGGAATCCACCTCCCGTCTACTACAAAATCCATCTCCTATTGGTTATGTGCAACCATGGCTTGTATATCACTGACCAAGTTGAATTTTATGGACATCTAGAATTTTAATGAGACCATGTGTTTCATAGGCAAAAACATTACACAAATTTTGAAGTTTAGATGTGTACAACATGCATAAGAGATTATGACATCAATCATGACTTTTCAGTTTTTTGGTAAAATAAATTTGGGATATTTATGATAAATTTAAGATTTTGAAGTGTGAGAAATTTTAAATATGTAATAATATATATACTAAATGTTAAAAAAATTAT
>ML795179.1:115376-125827 GCA_009831015.1 Picea engelmannii
GTGTAATTGAGTTATGAGTTTACAAGTATTGTTACTGATATTTTTTGGTTTGAAGGTGTGCATAGTTATGTTATTTGTGAGACATGTAATTGAAAGCAAGACTAGGATATTTTGATGTAGTGGTCCTAGAAAATTCTATGTACATGAGCCATTGTATACCCCCTAATGTGAAAAGTTCATGGTAATCTAGAAACCACTATGTAAAGCATGGTTACAGGTAATCCGAGAAAACTTGATGCATAGTTGAGGGTAATCCGAGAAAACCCAGAGCATGGTTACAGGTAATCCGAGAAAACCTGGTGCATGGTTGAGGGTAATCCGAGAAAACCCAGAGCACGGTTATGGGTAAGCCGAAATAAAACCCAGGTTGATGATGATGTGATGAAGGGGGAGCTATGAGGAAGAATGGTTGAATGAACCATGTAGCTGAAAAGGATTTCTATATAACTAGCGGTTACAGTGGCTGATGACCCATGTATTCCGGTAGATGGATTTCTCTTTATATGGACGTCAATAATCAGATGCAGGTACCAGAGGAAGCACACGAAGATATGACCACATAGATATTTAGATAAGTAGTCATTAAGGGAGAGTGTTGGAATATATAATTCCTACTTATCTAATATACTTGCTAATGTATTGAGAGGTAGAGTTAATCTCTACGTTAGTTGTGTGATCCTATTATTAATAGGTTGTTAGAGAATTGGATTTGTGAGATCCTTGTTTGGTGTGTGGTTGAGATATTCTCTCAACCTCTCCAGTTATCTTTAGAATAAGTTAGATCTGATAACAACCTATACACTCTATATAATAGAGTCCATTGTATTGATATTGTAAGAAATTGAATATTTGTTCATATCACTCTACTCTTCCATTTTATCAATCACAAGTAAGAGAGGAGATACAATGGTAGTTCCTTCAATTTTCTCATATAATTTGCCTTGGTAACTGAAGGATTTGGATTCAAGGTAGATTTTGATGAGATCATTGATATCATGATTAACATAGTTAGACATGGCCTTAAGGGCTTCTTTGACAGGGACCTTCGTGAATAAGGAGATGGCATAAAAACTATCATTAATGTCATTTTTTCTATCTAAAGATCTTGGATAAAGTGAATGAAATCTTAAAAGTATTTGATCAAGGGGGAGTTTCAGTTGATAAAGGATTGGCAAGTTTTGGATAAGAATGTAGCAAGTTCATAATTTAGAGAGTTTATGGTACTAACTATAGGGCAAAGGGGATGTTTTTCCATGGGTTTTGGGTTGGCCATATTGTAAATGTGTTGAACTTTCACATAATAGATCTAGCTAGGAATTGATATACATAGTTGCAGAGAAAACAAAAAGAAAAGAGAAGCAGGAGAGAAAGAATGGAAGAATTTTCATTAACCAAATGAATAATTGATAATTTACACATGATATACTCTATATAACTCAACCAATGCGCACATGAGGAGAAGCCAGTGCACCATAGTGGTGCTCTAGAGTGATCTGGATACACACCAGCAGTTACGGGAGTAAATTGCCACCTAGTCTAGTCTCTCGGGAAGTTACATGAGTGAGATACCACCTAGTTGAGTTAAATAATCTATCACTCTTTAGTTAACTAATTGAAACAGAGGGAAGTGAGGAGGAGATCAGGGAATCATAGGTAATGCGCTAGTCTGGTGATGATCCGAAGGACAATGTGCATTAGTTAGTGATGATCCCAATGATGCATGGTGATAATTCCATTGTAGCATCTAGACTCCACTCAACTGATCAAACTGAAGTGAAAACTGAAGAGAATATTCTCCCTAGAGGAATATTCTTCCTAAAATATAGGAGACTAAATAATGACTAATAAACAAGGAAAAACCTTAGGAAAAATAAATCCTATGTGTGTGTGAAGTAACTCTAACACCCCCCCTGAACATCACTATGGTGAAAATAAAGAATGGGTCCCGGAAACAAGGCCATGTTAGGTACCCAAATACAAAAGATACATTGAAATAAAGTGAGGAAAGAGGGAAAACCTCATGGAAACCCCCCCCCCTCAAAGTATAATGTATGTAAAAAGAAGAACTGACAGTTACTAGGTAATTGTGTCCTTCACGCCAAGACGACTGCACAGAGAATGAAACTTCTACTCAATGAAGGTCTTGGTGAATATGTTTGCAGTCCATTCTGCTGAAGGACAGAATTGCAAGTTGATGATCCCCTCGTGCACTAAGTCTCGGATGTAGTGCATGTGGATCTCGATGTGCTTCATCCGATGCCTCTGAACTACATCTCTACATAACTTCAGAGTGTTATGGTTGTCACACCAGATGACGATCGACTGATGAAACTAAATGCCCAACTCAGTGATAAAATGTTGTACCCACATAGCCTGAATGGTTATGTTAGCTACCCTTCTATACTCTACCTCAGTTGAAGATAGAGCAACAACAGCCTGCTTATTACTCGACCAATAGATAGGCCCGAAACCAAGACTGAGTGAGTAACTAGAGGTGGACTTGCGATCAGTGTTATCGCTAGCCCAGTCAAAATCAGTGAACCCAATGAGGTCTAATGTAGAGTTTGTTGCATAATAAATCCCAAAGGTGATGGTTCCCTGTATGTATCGAAGGATACGCTTTGAAACCTTCCAATGTAGCTCATGTGGCTCCTACATGAACCTGGAAACTGTGCCAACTGCAAAGGAGAGGTTTGGTCTAGAGTGTGTGAGATACAACAAGCTCCCCATTAGTTGTCTATACAGTGTACTGTCAACCAGTGGAGTGTCCCCATAATCCTCAAGTTTGACTCCTGATAGGAAAGGATTCGGAGCAGACTTGCAGTTTGTCATGTGAAATCTCTCAAGGAGATATTGTGCATACTTGGCCTGAGACAGTTTGATGCTTGATGCATCCTGACTTATCTCGATTCCAAGGAAGATATGTAGCAGACCAATGTCTGTCATCAAGAACATGTCATGTAGAATCCTCTTGACTACAGCAATCATTGAAGTCGAGCAATCGGTGATCAGCAAATCATCGACATACAGAACTAGGAGTAGAAGTGAATCAATCATCCTGATCATGTAAACATTTGGATCTGATTTACAATGTACAAAGTTCTGTGACAACAGGTAGGATTCCATCTTGGCATACTATGCCCTTGGAGCCTGCTTGAGGCCATAAAGATATTTCTTCAATCGACAGACCAAATATGAATCCTACATAAATCCCTGGGGTTGCTCCATATAGATCTCCTCAGTGAGATCGTCGTGAAGAAATTCATTCTTCATGTCCATGTGATGTACTTCCCATCCCTTGGTTTCCGCAATGGAAAGTTGAAAATGTATGTAATCCATCTTTTCTACTAGAGCGAAGGTCTCATCATAGTTAATTTCATGCACCTACTGAAAGCCTTTGGAAACAAGCATGGCTTTGTATCTGCTAATCTGTTCATCCAATGTGCTCTTGGTCCTGTAGACCCATCTGCACCTAACAAGTTTCCTTCCAAAAGGAAGGGGAACCATATCCCAAGTCTAGTTTTCAAGGAGGGAGTTGTACTCCTCCTGCATGGCGGATTCCCAAAAGGGATTTCTAGAAACCTCACCATAAGACTGTGGATCTGAAGACTGAAACAAGAAAATATGCTTGGGTGGCAATGGTTCAGTGGAAGTGAGTGTAAGAGGAGGCTCCTCAAAATCAGATCGATTCCTCCTAGTATCAGTTCGATCCCCAACAAGATCTTTGCATCCTGAAGAGTATTCTAAACCCACTTGGGCCTCGGCTCTTTCTCTACATCTACATCTGCATGCACTGAATTTGCAACTGACTGTACTGACTATGTATCTGGATCCTATGAATCTTATGAATCAGAACTCTCATCTGAATAATATTCGGCCTGTGCATGGTCATCATCTCTGATAGGTGGAAGAACAAAGGTGTTTGCATGCGGTTGTTGAGGTACATGTAAGACACTTTCCTTGAATAGGACACTTCGCTTAATGATGATTCGGTCCAAGGAAAGATCAATAAGTATGTATCCCTTCACACCGTCTGGGTATCCAACAAAGATACGCTCTATGCTCTATGGATCCAATGCCTTCCTCTTTTCAGAGGGAATCCCAACCCATGCACGTGAACCGAAAATACAAAAGTGGGTCACTTCCGATTTGAGGCCGCTCCAAGCCTCATAGGGGGTCTTATCCTTGACAGATCTATGGGGAGATATTCTTTGGATGTACATTGCACAGTTAAGTGCTTCAACCCATAATCTCTGTGGAGGTGACTTTACATGTAGCATGCAAGATGGCATCTCTTTTAGAGATCGATTTTTCTGCTCATTAACTTTATTTTGTTGTGAAGTATACGTAACTGTTTGTTGCAACTAAATCCCTACCTCATGACAAAGATTTTGGATCTCATGGTTGACGTACTCTCCCCCATTATCAGTTCGAAGGATTTTGATTTTCTTTCTTGATTGTGTCTCAACCAGGGCTTTGAAATCTTTGAGGTATTGAAAGACCTCTGATTTTTTCCTAAGAAATAAAATCCATGTGAAGCATGAGAAATCATCAACAAAAATGAGCACATACCTTGCTTTGATGATTGATGGATGTGGAAAAGGGACCATGAGGTCACTATGGATCATATCTAAAGGAGAGGAAGCTCTCTGAGTCTTTCCTTTGTCAACTTTCTATTCAGGGTGTTTTCCAAGAACACAACCCTCACAGATTCCTTTGGAGAAATGAATGTCTGGTAGACCATCAACCAATCATTGCTTGCTAAGTTGTTGCTTATATCTGAAATTTAAATGCCCGAACCTTTCGTGCCATATCCTACTGCTTTCATCAGCATGGGTAAGCAGTAAAGCAGAATCTGGTTCAATAAATTTAGAAAATGTGTAAAGCCTAGATTGACAATTTACCTCACTGGTAGCAACCCTAGAATTGGTTTGCATGTCATGGATTTCCACTGCATCATGTGTGAATATGACTTTCTTTCCGGTGTCGGAATTTTTTAGCTGATACACAAAGAGAAGATTGACAAAAAGTTTGGGAACGTGCAACACATTCTCGAAGCTTCTGTTGGTCAGTTCAATCCTTCCTTTGTCGATGACCTCAACTGGAAAGTTGTCTCCCATCTTAATAGGATGACCTTTGCATGCATCCAATGAAGAATATACTTCTTTTGTGGCATCCATGTGATGTGATTCTCCTGAATCTACGATCCAAGCATCGAGAGAGGAGTTGATGGCAATCAAAGCATGGCTAGAATTTCCTTTCTTTGAATTCTAATCTTCTGGCTTCTTCTTCTTGGAACCCTCAGGGACGTGATCTCTAAGGTTTTTTTGTTGAAGTATTTTAGTTATTGTATCTATCTGTTTCTACATACAGGCAGATTCTAGATGGAATCATTTTAGGCAATATGTGCATTTTTCTCCTTTTCTTCCCTTTCGACCTTTGGATCCAGAGGCATCGTTGAAGGGTTTTGAGTACCCTTCCTTCTTCATATTTGCATGAGCTTTCATTTTGTACTTATATTTAGATTTATGATCTTGATGACCATTACCATATTGCACAAAAAGGGCATGTGCCTTTGGGCCTTTTATTTTTCCCATGTTGATGAGCTTGGTCTGCTCTTGTGTCATAGATTCAATAAATTCCTCGAGAGAAGGCATATTCCAGGTGGCTCGAGAGGCGAATCTAATTGAATGGAATGTAGATACAAACACTGAGAATTCAGGACCAAGTTTGGAGAGAATGGTGAGAACCATTTGTTTCTCCTCCTTAGATTTATCAACCCCGCAAGCCTTGAGTTGTGACAATAAATCCTTATATTTTGTAAAGAAATATTGAAGATTGTCGAAGATTTTTGGATCCAATGTGAGAAATTCAACCTCGAGCATGTGTCCCCTCATCTCATCCTTTTTTCCAAAGATCCCTTCCATGGTTGTCCATGCTTCATTGGGGGTTTTACAGGAAGATATGTGAAAAAGGAGATCGGGAGAATAAAGACTGCAAATTGTTCTGAATGCTTCATCCATTCGATTTAGATACTTGGATTTTTCTATGAATGATGTCGATTTTGTCTCTATGTTAATGGTTAACCTATACAATCCTCTACTTTGAATATGCATGATCATCTTCTCCTTCCATGCAAATTAATTGTAAGGTGTAAGAATGAATTCTTTTAAATATTCAATTTTTTTGTTGTCTTCAATCTTTGGTACCCGCAAAAATAATTTGGTGTGGATTTTCCCTAGTATTTTGTCGGCTCTGATACCATGTAAATGTGTTGAAACTGCACATAATATATCTAGCTCGGAATTGACATACATAGTTGCAGAGAAAATAGAAGAAAAGAGAAGCAAGAGAGAAAGAATGGAAGAATTCTCATTAACCAAATGAATAATTGATAATTTACACATGATATACTCTATATAACTCAACCAATGCACACTAGAGGAGAATTCAATGTACCGTAGTGGTGGTCTAGAGTGATCTAGACACACACCATCAGTTACGTGAGTAAACTGCCACCTAGTCTAGTCTCTCGGGTAGTTACGGGAGTGAACTACCACCTAGCTGAGTTAACTAGTCTATCAGTCTTCAGTTAACTGACTGAAACAGAGTGAAGTGAGGAGGAGATCAGGGAATCATGGGTAATGCGCTAGTCTGGTGATGATACCAAGGACAATGCGCATTATTTGGTGATGACCCCAATGATGCATGGTGATAATCCCAATGTAACATCTAGACTCCACTCAATTGATCAAACTGAAGTGAAAACTGAAGAGAATATTCTCCCTAGAGCAATATTCTTCCTAAAATATAGTAGACTGAATAATGACTAATAAACAAGGAAAAACCTTAGGAGAAAGAAATCCTAGGTGTGTGTGATGTAACTCCAACACATATATTCTAGGAATAAGGTCATTTTTAGGCTTAAAATGATATTTGATAGTATCATCTAAGGAGGAGTTGATGGGTTTCTTGATTAAATCGGAGAACTTTATGAAATCAATTTTCTCAGAGAACTTTATATAAAACCCAAGCAATTTTTTGCAATATCTTCAATTGAAAAAAGTGCATTATGTTCCCTAGAAACTTCAACATGCTTATCCCTCTTTCTTTTAGTGTCATGAACATACTTTTTCACTTTCTTTAGCCAACATTTATGCACATTCCATATGTAGAGAATTATTAAACAAATGAAAACATCATTGTGGATGAATGATATTTAAATGAAATAACACAAACAATAAATCAAAATGAAATGAAAAAATACAAAAACAAAGTCGGTGCATCACCTAATTGTTGGGATCTCTATGAGGGCATCGTCAACAAGAAAGGATGAAGGTTTCCATGTGTGGGAGTTAGAAAAAACACTTTGGAAAAATGCACACAACCAGGTCATGATTCTCTCCCGTACACTTTTCTTTGATATAATCGAAGTGATAAGAATCTTTATTTGATGTGCATAAAAATAAAGAATGGTGTACGAAGGACACTTCCATGGCACCGAATTTCATGAAATAATATTACAAAATAACAATGTTGACTTGGTAAATAAGGCCACTACAAACCAATATACCTTGTATTTATTAGCACAAATAATTTAACACATCACATGGATGTTTTGTTTTTGCCTATTAGCATGCTCCACTTGCTATCTCATCATTATTCCTAATGTGAATGGATCGTGATTTAGTAGGAACACATCCACCTCATTCCTTTCCACCCAATATTGGACACTAAGCGAGTCATCCTTGTGAAGCCAGAATTGCAGATCATCAATCTATTTTTTTGGTTTAGGATGTCTCTTTTTTAAAGGAATGCACTGCTTCATGTTACCAACTCTCATGAGTTCATTGAACAGTAACCATATGATAATTCTTATTATGTATCTTGATTAGAGAAACACCAACAAAAGAACATAACTTACTAAGTGTCTTTTACTTTCCAATAGGTGCATACTCTGACACAACCATTAATGGTGTGTGAATGTAGGATTGATGAGACCGTGGAAAGGAAAACCATGCTTGTCTACATATTGAGACTGGATGTAAATGATGAGCACTATGTGTATTTAATCATGAAATGTTTTGACAATCTAATGTGATTGGCATCCTCTCCTCCTCCTCATTCAGACAATTCTTCTTTTTCAACAAATCCTTGACATTGCCTTTGTGATCTTCTGGCTCATAAGAACACCATATCTTAAAAGAATAAAACAATGTGTTGAATCCAAGTGTCAAAATAATGTTGACATATTTTCAAGTACACTTACATTTAAAACTAATAGGTTGGTATTATAAGAAGGAAAAGCGATAGCATACTACCAAATTTAAAATCAACAAGTTAGTAGTACCAACAAAATTGCTTCGACATATTTCCAATGGCCTTCACATTTAAATTTGACAAGTTAACATTATAACAAGAAATAACACCAATAGGTAAAAAACAATGCCCGGAACATGCAATAGCATTGGCTTGATGGTTGGAAACAAGAAATCTTGTCAATGTGTAATACATAATGTTGACATATTACAAGATCAACATATTTAAAATATGGGCAAGTTCGAGCATTAAAATAATTTTAGTATATTTCAAATGGAATTTTGAGTTAAAATTTAATAATTTAAGAGAATACTTATGTAAAATCATGCAATAAGTACATGGGTCATGCATTCCCTAGATTCTTTCAATCGATGCCATGGTTGTACAATTATTTTTACCACATAACCATCTCCATTTCATCATACATAAGTAATATCTTTTTATTTTGGGGAGGATGGTTGAGGGGGGGGGGGACTTAGGAAACCCTAAGGAGGTCAGCGAGGGTTTGGACGGTTTGCAGGGTCAGTTCTCTCTCACTGCTCAAGTAGGAAGTTGGGTTGTGGATTTCACTTTGGCATTCTCAGCTAACATTATGGCAATGCTCAAGGATGTAGTTGTCTACTCTCAGGACCCACTAGAAGGTGAGGATATCTAGGCAGAGATAGTTGTCAGTTGGGTGGCCATGTATGCAGTTGTGTTTTCATCTCAACGACGAGATAGAGGTGGAAGATCAAGGAATCAATGGGGCCTTTGTCTGATCCTTTTACCATTCCTATGGTTGAAATCCCTTTACTGTTTGTGGTTCCATTGGGGGGTGATTTAGGATCTAACTCGGTCATGGGGCTCATCGACCCGATCTCTTCGTATCTCGATGCCCGACAGTGTTATCTCGACATCTTTCCTGCAGCATACTTTTTTTCTTCATGGGTGGAATTCACCTTGCCATAGGAGTTTTGGGAACGAGAGCGGTGTGGTAGACCAGATCTAGGGTTTGTTGGAGATTTTCCAGGGCTCTTCAATGATGGAGAACATATAGGGCCGATGCCCTCATAATGGTGTGGTAATTTTCCTCAACTCATTATTGAGGTTGGTCTAGTGTTTACCCATCACACACCTTCTCTTCAAGCCCATGCCTCACAAGCATCAAGGGTTTTCATTGATTCACTGCTAGTTCATGATCAGGTTGCAAATATTGTGGAAACCCTAAAAAATGGAGCGGAAGAAATCCTCACCAGGGAAAATGGGTCTCATTCTGAATCACATACTCAGGTCAATCCTCATCGCTGTAAAAAAAAGTGTGTAAAGCCAAAAGATAAACCAACAAGTTTAATTTTAGGCATTGATATAACTATGTCCCAAGTGGTGGATATAGCTTCCACGACAGTGGTGGGAAATGCTCGGGGACGATGTTTTAGCTTCAAAACTTTGACGGAATGGGTAAATAACCATGGGTCCAAGTCTTTAAGAAACTTTTCCTTGGTCCATATCTTAGACAGGGGTTGGTTTATCATCTTCAAATTTGGCACTAAAGAGGAAGCGGATTGGGATTTAAAATCAACATGGAGCATCGACTCAACCCCCATTTTACTCAAAAAATGGGCCCCCCTTTTTCATGCAGGGAAGGAAAGGTTGGATGTTATCCATATTTGGGTGTGCCTTCTGGGACTCCCTCTGGAGTTCTAGAATAAGAAAATTTTCATGATGATTGGGAATACTCTAGGAAAATTTTTGGATGTCGATATGTCCTTTCAGGAATCCAAAGAATACATAATGGCATGTATTATGGTATCATTAAAATTGCGAGAGGGTTTTGTTAGACACACCTACCACACTTAGAGGGGGGGGTGAATGAGTGTGGGGCTCTTTTTCCCAAAAATTCCCTCTTGCACAAAACTCATCAATTAGCATTCAACATTTATTCATTTACCCATTGCTATCATTTATAACCAGTTAGATGTAGGCACATTTCAGCAACATATATCAACAATGTATCATCAACAAGTCATCATCACAATGGACACAAAGAACACAAGATGTATGTACAATTTTCTTTTTATTACGGACTACAATCCTTGGGTTTATCAACAACAACTGAATAGAGTACAACTCTACAAGAGCACCAGCTCTATATG
>ML795179.1:150450-174282 GCA_009831015.1 Picea engelmannii
GCGTCCATCAGACCCTTCGTTGTCTTTTCTTTCGAGATATTGAAAGCCACTGACGCTGCCAGGCTCAGTCGTATCGTTCCTAGAGCCTTTCTGTCAAGAATCTCCCATTCTTCATCCTTCATGGCTATCGGCTTCTTTGCTACTCCGCTCAATGGTAGGAATAGATCCTTCTGATATAAATAATCTTCCATCTGCATCTTCCATAACTAGTAGTTTTGGCCGTTAAATTTCTCGACCCTAAACTTTCCATATTCCGACATTTCTCCCACTCGAACCAGGAACCCTCTTTTCCTGCGAGTTACCTTACGCTCTGATACCAGTTGTTATAAAAACAATACCATGGAGCAATAAAAATAAAACAAATGCAGAAACAAAACACAGAAGATACATAATACAAGAGAGGCACAGATTTACGTGGTTCACCCAATGTGGACTACGTCCACCAGAGAAATTTCCAGGTCCTTTCTTTATTATTATCCAGCAAAATGAAGGGATACAACCTACAACAAAACCCATTGTAACTTCGTCTTCTTTCTCTCACAGTCTCCTCTCTCAGAATACAATATTCACCCACATACATATCCGCAATACATTTCCCTCATAAAAGAGGGTTGCCTTCTAGGGAAAAAAACCCTAACATAATCTTTATCATTAGATCTGCGACCTTATAATGAATGGTCCAGATTTACAATGAAATTACAATATACTTTTACAAGGCAATTTTTGCTTCGGGGGCCCGCTTGCCCCCAGACCCCCCAGCCGAGGGGATATCCCCCCCGGGACCCCGCAGAGGGGGTACCCCCCCTCTGCACTCCCCTGCGTGGAAGAGTGTACATACTTCTGGGGTGTAAATACTTCATGGGGTATAAACACGGATGAAAGTAAAAGACCTCTAAATCAAGAAGATAATCAGGCTCCACAACCAACACTATGTAGACCATTTCACCCAGGGGAGAATGAATTTTTTCTTGATTTCCTGCCCACAAGAATTTTGAGCAAAGTTTCCTTATTATTTCTAAGATCCCTTTAGGTATCAAAGCTAGGGACATCCAATAGACTGAAATGGCCTCTAAAAATGATTTGACAAGGACCATTCTACCTTCCCAAGAGAGCCATATATGATTCCAAATATTTAACCATTTTTCCAGTTTTGTTATCATCCAAGGCCAATATGTTTTCATGTAGTTGTTTAGTTTGAGATGGAATACAAGATACTTCAAACTAGCATTGAAATATTTGATCTCAAAAAGGGAAAAAGGATTTGTAAATACCAATCTCCTCCTCTTTCAGATTTTGAATGGACATAGAGGATTTTCTGTCATTTATCATCATCCAGGTTGCCTTCCCAAAAAGATCAATAATTTCACAAAGTTTCTCATCATACCCACATAAACCATTACAAAAAATCAAAACATCATCTACAAATAGAAAATGGGTAATCTGGAGGGTAGGGGAGATGAAGATCCCTTTGAAATCTCTATTAATTTCCATTGCTTCCAAAGCCCTACTGAGTCCTTCCGCCACCAAAAGGAAAAGGAGAGGCGATAGTGAACAACCATGTCAAAGACCTCTCTCGGATTTGAAAAAATGGGAGGCAGACCCATTTATCAGAACAACAAAATAGGTGGTTGTAATATAGTACATCACCCATACGATAAAATCAATTCCAAACCTAGATGTGTTAAAATAAGCCTAATGTAGAGCCAATTTACATGGTCATAAGCTTTGGACAGATCAATTTTCAGAACTGTTCCTTTCAAATTATTCATTTTTATGGAATGGATTCCTTCTTGAGCCACTCTATTGGCTTCATGAATCTTCCTGCCTTCCAGTAAACCAAACTTTTCTTTAGAAATTGAGGCTTAGAGTAATCCTTTGATTGTTCTTGCAATCATGTTTGCTATGATTTTATAAATATAATTACATAAGGATATGGGTCTGAACTCATTTAAACCTTATGGGTTGTCATTCTTTGGAATTAGGGCTATAAAATTTGAATTCAAAGGAGCATGCATGTGACCCTTTCTAGGATTTTATTCTACAACCAACAATATATCCTTTCCAAGAAGATAAAAAAAATCCAGAAAGAACTCAATAGTCCATCCATCTAGTCCCGGGCTTTTGCTTTTTTGAAATCTATGGAGCACTATCTTAATCTCATTTTCCATGACCTCCTCCATTAGTAGTTTATTTGCATCCTCATCTACAAACCTAGGGAAGTAACTAGCAATGTGAATAATCTTTGCTATATTTGTTCCATTTGGTGCTTTGAACAAGTTTTGGAAGTGGGTCTTCCCTAATCGAGCAAGATATTTTAAAGATGAGACCTCCCTTCCTTCTTCATCGATGAGACTCCAAATAGTGTTCTTTATATTTCTTCCATTAGCATAAGCCTAAAAAAAAATTATGGTGTCATCCCCACTCTTTAACAAGATTGCTCTATTTTTTTTCCGCCAAGTCTCCTCTTGTTCCTTCAACAACTGCCTATTTTTCTACTCCAGGAAGAGGAGGGTCGCTTTTGAATCTGGATTGTTGTATCATTCAACCTTTGAATGATAAATACCATGTAGAGCTTCCTCAATTTCCTAAATATCCCTAGCATCCCTTTCCCTTTTTCCCTTTTCCCATATTATTGCCTCATTTTTAACTCGATTCAAATTTGCAACAAAGTGGACCCGTGCAACTTCTCCCCCTTCTACGGAAAAGGGCTGCCAGCACTCCTTGATAAGTGTTTGGAAGCTCTCCTCCTGATCCCACATCGGGTTGAACTTGAATGGGCTCAGAGGATTTCTCGGTCCTCCAACTATTTCAAGAGAATGGGAAAATGGTATGATTCCCCTCCAACCCTTATCCACTGCCTCAAATTTAAGGGTTGGGATAACAACTTTTTAGAAACCAAAAAGCGATCCAGAAAATTTGCTATGTGATCCTCCCCCATCTTCTTATTTCTCCATGTAGGACCTAATTTAATAAGAGTAAGGTCTGAAAGGACTACCTCATAAATAAAGTGTCTAAGAAAATTTGTAAGGGGATCTTCCTGGGCCCTAGGATCCCATACCTCAATTGTTCCTAGAGACAAATTTAGGTCTCCCCCCAGTGTCATGTTTTCCTTATATAAAAAACTTTTGRTCCTTAGGGTTTCCCAGAAAGAGACTATGTCTTGATAAGGCCCATATATGTTCAATAGAGTGAATTTTCTACCCAAGTATGCACATAAAATCTCCACACCATGACCAGAGTCGAAACCCCAAAAATTGATTAGCTTAATCTTTTTCTAAGTCCACCCTATAGCCAATCCACCTGACCTCCTCTTGCATCAATACCTAAAAAACTCCAACGTGGAAAAAGAGATTCCAACAAAGGTATCACCATCTCACTCGCTCCTAAGGTTTCTTGAAACAAAACTACATCYGATTGTTGGTCCTCCGACAACCTTTTAAGAGAATTTTTTTTGGAAGGGTCTGCTACTCTAAGTGCCCCAATTTCATGGGAAAAACCCTTCCTAGGGATTTTCTACTMTAAGTGCCCCAAATATTGAGAGTTGTTTCCCAACTGCTACATCATCCAAAGCTTTATTTTGAGACTTTGAAAAAATATATTTCCTTCCTCTGCCTCTTTGAGCTAASAGTACTTCAGGATTTTTCCCCAACCCATGATTTATCATCCCATAAGATCCTGTCACATGTCTATTTATGAGCTTATAAAAAATTCCCCCCTCTTCTTAGTCCAYAGATGAATTTGACACTTCTCCAGAATCCAAGGGGGGAGGGGGAATAGAAGCAGCTTCAAGGATAGGAGAGGGGGTGTGGGAAGAATGAGTAGAATCCTTAATGAGAAAGGGGATAGGGCCTTGAGAGAGAGGGGGAGGGGGAGGAGTAAATGGTTCCACTAGAGGTAAAGGGGTTGACCTTGAGGAAGAGGGTTACGATAAGTAATCGACCCAAACAAATCTTTCCCTAAAACAAAAAGAATTATTTTTTGAACATTAATGAACTGAGAAGGAAAAAAAGACATGCCCTGAGAGGAAATGCCCGGCCGCTTCGAGGCTAGGAGGGAGAATATTCTTTTATGGTAGAGTGGTGGGAGCCTAGAAGGTGTTGAAAAAATCGAGCCAGCCTGAGAATTCAAATCTTGAACTAAGCCCGAAACCCCAAGCGTCGACCTTTTACAAGCCCGATCATTTTCCTCTTCAAAAGATCCCCTGCAAGTAGACTTTGGGGCAAAGAAAAGTTGGGTGTCCATCTGATCTCGTCCCGTAGATGGCTCTGACTGATTCTTCTTTGAAATGAAAGGCAGAGGGCATTGACTCACAACATGTCCTTCTCTGTGGCACCTTCGACGCCGAAAGGGGACTCCCCCATAGTAGATATTTTTGGTATAGATTTTTTCCCCTAACATAAGTTCCAAACCCTCCGCCAACCCTTCTCTAAGGTTTAGATGAACTAGAATTTGCGCCACTACATACTCATCCAAGGACAAAAATGACATATCAATGTCAAGAAAAGTGCCAAGAGTATTCCCAATCAATTTGAAGATTTCCTTATCTCAAAATTCCAAAGGGAGACATGGGAGCCTCACCCAGATAGAAACAATGTCTAACCGTTCATTTCCTTGATCAAATAGTGGCGTCTAAATTTTAAATAGAATTGGGTTGAGTCAATTCTTTAGGGGGTTTTGAGAACCAATAGGGAATCCTCTTCTCTTACAAATTTGAAGGTGAACGAACCCATTCCAAGAATATTGACCGTCGACACATAACCTAAGTGCCCCATCCCTCAGTTACCTACCCGATCCTTGAGGGTTTTGGCATTAAAACGATGACCCCTGGTTTTTTCTACCACCGTCGTAGAGGACAAATCCAAGACTTGGGCCATTGTGACATCCTCCCCTAAAACCAACTTGTCTGGGCCTCTTTTTGGCCTACCGCACTTGTTATTTTCTTGCGCACACTTACAAATTGGGCCTAGATATTCTAATGGAGATCTTCCTCCCTAGAGATAGAATCCCCCACTAAGGTTTGGCAAGACCCCATATCTAGATTTGGCGAAGGCGGCCCAAGTGGATGATCATGAATTAGCAAAGAGTCTGTGAATTCTGCCAGAAGGAGAAGGTCTTGGAAACCC
The DNA here is from genome assembly GCA_009831015.1 of Picea engelmannii. Lineage (NCBI taxonomy): Eukaryota > Viridiplantae > Streptophyta > Pinopsida > Pinales > Pinaceae > Picea > Picea engelmannii. The sequence goes on from ML795179.1 coordinate 155,574, forward strand.
CCTAAGGGATATTATGGACGGCCAAAGAGAGATATGTAGAGGAGCTCACCGCAAAACTCCATTCCGAAAGGGAAACCTATAGCCTGAATCCCCCTATTATACACCCTAGATATGTTGAACTTACATGATCTGACTACCACAAATTCTTGCCTAAAGGAACCTCTGCCCATGAAGAGAAAAGGTAAGTATGTGGATGATCTCTTGTTGCACGAGAACCACCATTAAACACTCTAGGATCTTCTAAGGGGAAATCATCCACAATAGAACGAGGAATCACAACAGACCCACTAATGAAAGGCGGTCCTGACACCATAATCGGTGGTGAGACCACCCCTACCGACATCCCAGGTCTATTATCGATTCAAGCAGACAATGTGTCCATTTGGGAACTTGTCAAGAATCCATATGGTAACCCCCAGATATCAACTCCCTCCATCGGGTCTACACTATAATCAAGAATTTATTCCTCCTCCTCTCAAACATTAGCAAGATGTTGTATAATCCTTGAAAAGCGTTTGCGACTAGCAGGAGAAAAAAAAAAAAAACTCGTCAGCTAGAAATCCTCATCCCTTTCCCATCCTATGGTTTCCGCAATCTATCAACATAATTATTCAGTTGAAAAGTATAAAATATTTACATTCACCAAGTGAAATTTATAAAGCTCCACAAATATCACTATGAACAAGTTGTAATCTCCTAGTTTCCTTCCAAGTACTTATGGGAAATGAGAACCTTCTTTATTTTACATAAATGTAAGCTTGACACCTTCCATTTTGTTTTGGAAATGTGGGTAATCACTTCACCATTTCTTGTTTTTGAATTTCAATGAGACTATTGGCATTTGTAATGTCGTGTTGTCTTCAAACCAAGTTGTTTCATTACCTTCAAATATATTACATTTGATGAGGCCCCTGAATCAAGCATGCAATTGTTCAAGTTGAGGCCATTCATGCCTAATGAGAGATAGAAAAGCAGATTCTCTTTTGGTCGATCCAGATACATAGTGTTTAGTACGATGGGAGGATCCTCTTTCTCAGTTGGCACCTGTAATATCCTCAAAACTTCCCTTTTCATGGAAGGGATCTTACACATCTCTATCACTGGGACCGTCATATTCAGTTTTCCAAAAATGTTTGTAACATCTATATTTAACTGAATGACATCTGTAGGAGTTGGCTCAGGGAGAAAATCACATATCGGCAGTGGAGGTGGTGGAGCCACCTTTTCTGCTGGTGGAAGAGGACTATCAGGTTGTGACGGAGGGGCCAAAGAATTTTTTATTCTGTAGACTAGAATTTTTCTCCTCCTTAATTCATTATTTTGATCATCTGTTATTTTATTTAAAGCTCGGATTCTCCCCTCTCTTTCTCCTATTCTTTTGGCTTCATTGATATGTTATTGAATAACTTATTCATCGTTGAGATTGAAAATCATGAAGTTTATATCGTCGGGATAAGCTTCATCTTTTGGGGGGAATTCATATTCCCTGTGGGGTTCTTGGCATGCTATACACCAAGATTATATATCAATTGTCCCAACAGGTTTCAAACTATCTAGGGCCTTTGCGTGTTGTTGAGATCTTGGTTTCAAACTGGTGGCATCTCTATACTATCTGGAAAGCTGAGGTCTGGAAGAAGATTTATTTCTTTCCATTGTAGTCATACGGTTCATAAGTTGATCCTTCACTTGTAAAAAATAAGTATTCATCTGGTCTATCTTCTGAGTCAGGAGATAAATCAGATCAGGAACAGTGTTATTGGAAACCTCCGTCCTTGATTGTGTCTTTTTACGAGGATACTGAAAAAGGTTCTATTTTTTAATCAAGGAGATTCTCTTCAATGTCAATACTAAACTCTTTAGCCTCTGTCAATGACGTGGTATTTTTATCTTTAAGAATGTATCGTAACTTCCCTTCAAAGGAATTAATGTAAAGGAGACGAACTGATGATGTTGAAGGAAAATAATCTATTGGAATTTGATTTTACAAATTGTCAAATATTGAAATGAACTCCCTTACTGTTTCATTCTCCTTTTTCTTTATCTGATTGAAATGATATTGCAAGTGTCCCACCATCTTCTTTTCTTGACCATCTGCTTTTAAATAAGGAGGAAAGGGCATCATAGGTCGTGATTTGATTCTTAGGGAGTCCCTTGAATCAATCAAGGGATTCTTCAGTCAATGATCAGGTGAATATTTTCATGGCCACATCTTCATGATCAATTCCTGCATTGTCCATATCTCACACCATGACATAAATATGGTCTTCGGAAATTATGCCATTGTATCCTGGGAACCTTCGTAACCACTTGTTGACATATGTTGGCATCTAGTTAGGGTAACCTTGGATATTGTCCATGTTAAGGGGTTTGTAGAGGTCTCTTTCCCAAGGGTGAGCCATTGGAGCAAGGGGAAGGGATTTGTGGAAAAGGTTTTTAGCAACGAGAGACTTGAGAGGAGGCCTTCTTTGGTAAACCTTAGAAGGCTTGAACCTCCCAGGGGGAAACGGTTTGGGGAAAGAAGGATTTTGGGAAGGTGGAGTTGTCAGATGAGCTTCAAGATGAGCTCATCAAGGAGGTTGTAAAGGGAACATTCCTTGGGTGGAGTCACCAGGTAAGATTAGGGAAAGGATTTGGGATAGCTTACCAAAGTGTCGTTAGGGTATGAAGAGGATTCAAAATCCTCCACGAAAAAGGTGCCAAAACGTTATAGTGCAAGTTATAGGTTGGGAAAATCTCGACCCAACCACGGAACAAGTGCTACAACTTGGTAATCATACACCCAATGTCACCTTAATGAAGGTCCCACACTTCAAGGGTGACTGGGTCACTCTAGGGAGGAGATCTTGGTGACCCTAGGAGGATTGAGATGGATATGGAGGGAAGTGCAAATGAAGCCTCTAGATGTCAAGTATAAATGGAGGGAAGTGGAAATGAATCCTCTAGATTTCAAGTATTAATGGAACCCCCACATGTATAGTGCTTCTCCAGATGATTGTACCTGCCTAACACACAAGAAAAGACACTTTGCAACAGTATATGTTAGTTGGATCAGAAAGTTAGCTCTTTGTCCCTAATTTTCACTAGTAGGTAATAGTATATATCAACAAATAAATGATACTATAATATGCTCAACAAATGCTAGAGATCAAGTATAAAATGCAAGAGAAAGACTACTAAATGAATAGCTAAACTCACGATGAAAAACTAGTACTCTTAGCATAAAAGATAAGGTTGTTGTAAACACTTGTATGCAAAAAACTATATCATCCTTATGTATGTAACGTTCAATGTATTACAGCAAGAAAATCAGCCACTCTAATCCCCTCAAACTTTTCCAAAAAGTGCGCTAGGACAAGGAGAGTAAATGTGCAAACTTTGAGCAAAACCAATGGTTGATAAGAGAGTTATTAAAGCAAGTATGTTAGGGTTTCTGCAGCCCTAATGGATGAAGATGCAATTTTGTAACAACAGAAATAAGTATCCCCTATATGGGGATGCCCTAGTGGCTATGAGGTTCCCAAGGCACAAGGAAAACAATCCACTTTGCAAGAAGTAAGAATGACCGCAAATCACATTTCCCAATGTATTATTTTATTTCTCCAATGCAATAAATCAATGACTAATGCCTTCACAATTGGGTTAATGGAGTCTTAATGAGCTTAGAGAAGCTACCTCCTTGCGGGTGTAATCCCTTTTACTCCCCAGGGAAAGTTTCTTTAAGCTAGGGTTTAAGATAAGAGGGTGTATGGCCTTATACTTCTCTTAGCAAACCCTTGTAAATAAATGAGATGAAGCAATAAAAATGGTGAAGACTATGGTGGGGGTGTATTCCCTTATACTTCCCACCTAGATCCTAACATAACAATACTTGACTTGAATAAAATGATATCAAGAGAGTAAAAACCATACCAAGATCAAGATAAATGCTAAGACAATTCACCACAAGAGCTAGAAAGCACCATCAAAAGCTAGCGCCAGGCATCCTCCATCAACCATTCATAAACATAGGCATAAAAAAGTGCACAAGAGATAAAAGAGCTAAGGGGGCCGAAAATTTTAGATCAAAACCTCTCGCAAGAGGGAGAGTTGTGATTTAAAATGAGATCTTATGATCTCTATTTATACAAAAACTAGCTAACATATCTTGTCCACAAAATAAGGAGTAAAACACAATATTAGGGGTCAACAACCCTAATCTTTCCCCCTTAACACAATAATATTACACAATTCACTTAAAATTTCATATTTTTCACAAATTAAACCCTAATCTGGGATGACGTCACCCCTTTAAGGGACGTTTTTCCACTTTGAGGAGGTATTTGTTGTTGCACAAGCATGGAAGGGCCTCCCAAGGCCGTATGTCAAGCATCTAGGTGATTTCATCATGGTGAAGACCCTCTTCTCCTCAAAACATCCAAGTGCAAATGAGTGGCACCTCACCACCAATCCCTAGCCCTCAATATTATGACGTCATGCTCAAAAGTGGGACGTTTATCCCCTCCTGGGAAAAGTGTTTGGAAATAAATGGGTGGGATAGGTCATCCAAGTCATATCTCTATCATCTAGCATGTAGGCCCCTGACATCCAACTTATGGGCTTGTAGCTCCATGGAAACCCAAGCTAGGCTTTTTCTCCCAATATTTTCCACCAGCTAGGTCCTACAAAGACAAATGAACACACCCTCCAAGAATCTCAATTCATAACATCATGACAAGTGGATCCGATCAATAAATAAGCCATCTAATCATGTGCATCAAAGATCACTACATCAAACAATTAACAACTCAAAGACACGATGTGACTTGTCAAGCTTAAGTATGGGAGGGTTGACGAGGTGTCCTATTGGGTAGATATTTCCCTAGGTCAAGGAGAGCCTCCAATAGGTCCCTCTATAAGTCATGCAAAGTGAATGAGGTGGATGGGGTCAAGACTCAATGTCCATAGGGCTCATGACATACTAGGGATCATAGTGTCTCATTCATGGGTGCCTTTGTAGAGGGTGTGTGGTACCTTCGTTCGCGGTGCACGTTTTCCAGGCCCATCATTTTCCTTTTATCTTTCTCTCTTTATATTTTCTTTCATAACAACATAAGGAGAGATTGAAGGTCACTACCTTGGCATGGTGACCAAGTGGTGGCAGTATCCCCCACAAATACCTAATGTAAATGAAAAGGTTGGATTGTCATGAGACCCCCTTTCTCTCATCCATGCAACTAAGAGTCATTGCCCTGGTTTGGTGACCAGATAATGAAATTGTCATATCAGTAGATATCCATGGACGTGATAGGTCGACTCGTGATGAGACCTCATATCCTTCAACTAACCTTTTAATCATTTTATTATTACATTTTTGGTCCCCTTTATTCAAACATAAGTGTTTTATTGTTTTCTTGGGTGATCTATGGGTGAAGCCTCTAGAAGGTTTATATATGGATTTTATCTTTTACCTAACACCAACCCCTCTATGCCTTTAGCCCCTTCTTCCTATAGAATGAGGGACAACCCATTTTTGGTTCAATACACCCTAAAATCCCAAGAGATAAGGAAACATAGGGGAATAATGATGGAAAATGGTAAGTATGATTGGGAATGGTACGATGGCTCATTAAGGGATTTCCCAATAGCAAACCCATTCCCAAAGAAGACCACTTACTAGGGAACAATGTCAACCACCAAGGTGAAGCAGGGAAAAAGGGATAATGTCCAAGCACATATCATGAAATCTAGAGAAATTTAAGATACAACATAATCAAATGGCTTAGGTATTGAAATTATGCTCACCATAATATTGACTTGTACCTCATCGAGCAAGGCCCACAACCTTCCAGAAGCCAACTGGTGTGGTAGATGCCATCTGTAAACCTGTGACCATCTATGGTGGTGAGTGGGTTTTCCATCTGTGCAAAGGGTACTGGTGGTCATGTAATCTCTTGACGCTCCATATATGCAACCTAAGGGCCTCGAGACATCATCTCCTTAGTTATCCACAAAATGGGGATAACACCTGGCTCCTACTTGGGGACATGTGCTCGTCGTAGAGTGCATGAGAACCGTAGCATATCTTGGTATAAATGTGCCTACAAGTAAACATCAAACTGTCAAGTGCAGGATGTCCTACTCATCCTTGCTCTCATATGATCATAATCCAAACCAACTAAGCTAGAAAAAGAAAATTCTGACATTTTTTTCAAAAAATTCTAAAATAAGCATGAAATCAATATACAAGTAGAGTAAAATGAAAATGAAATGCATCTAAACTAGTATGAGAAATCAAGATGCAAATGAAGGGAATCAAAATGATTTACCTACTTACCTGGGGCACAGACTCTGAAGAAGTCATGTGACCTGGATGTGAGGTTGGAGAAGAAACCCATCTCTTGGCAGTGGCATCTTTCTCTCGTCTAATGTTTTCAGATAGTACCTTTAATTTTCTGATTCTTCTTGATGATGTAGGAGCCAAGGCATGAACTGTTGTCTTTTCTGTCATATCTAGGCTTTCTCTTTCTTTTGTCCCACATGAGCACAAGACTTCCTTTATTGAAATCGGTGCAAGTTTTATTCTTATAGTGTGGAGGCTCTGCGCGGACTGTATCTTTGATGATTTCTTCATGTTTCTCATCTTCCTTCTTCAAAATTTGGATAGAACCTGGATCCTTCCCATCCTATTTTTCAAGTTTTTCTTTGTACTGATCTGTCCATGGAAGAAGTGTGTCTATGGAGTCCTCCTACATAAACGGAGCTCAGATGGATCATAGTCAATGGTCTGTGGGAGTACATCATAATCACATTCATTGGGATAGTCAATACCATCAGGATCCATTACGTGTCTATCTGCTTTCTCTCAATTGTATAGTATCTAAAAATTTCCATCCCCTATAGAAATGTGTGCATGGGTGAAATCCATGCTAAGGAAACCCCCAAGATCAGTAGACCATCTTCTAGATAAAATCATCCCCCAAGAATCTGGAACGTCAATCACTACGATGTCCATGAGAATGTTGATATGTGGAAAGTCAATCAGGAAAAACTCAACATCTTCACATACTCCCAAGACTTTAACTCTTCCTGAATCAATACTGCAAACATTTCCATAAGGTCGGGTTGTCTTCAAACCAAGTTGTTTCATTACCTTCAAAGATATGACATTTGTTAAGGCCCCTAAATCAAGCATCCAGTTGTTAAAGCGGAGGCCATTCATGCCTAATGAGAGATAGAAAGGCAGGTTCTTGTATTTTGGCCAATCTAGATACATAATTCTTAGTACGATGGGAGGGTCCTCTTTCTCATCTGGCACCTATAATATCCTCAAAACTATCCTTATCACAGAAGGGATCTTACACATCTCTGTCACTGGGACCGTCATATTCAATTTTCCAAAAATGTTTGCAACGTCTATATTTAACTGAATGTCATATACACGAGTTAGCCTAGGGAGAAACTCACATACCGGTGGTGGAAGTGGTGGAGCCACCTTTTCTGCTAGTGGAAGAGGAATATCAGGCTATGATGGAGGGGCCGAAGCATTTTTTCTTCTATAGACTAGAATTTCCCTCCCCCTTAAGTCCTTCTTCTAATCATTTGTTAGTTTATTTAAGGCATGGATTCTCCAAACTCTTTATCCTATTCTTCTAGCTTCATTGATCTATTCTTGAGTAACATGTTCATCGTTGAGATTGCAAATCATGAAGTTTATATCTTCGGGATAATCTTCGTCTTTTCGGTGGAATTCATCTTCCCTATGGGGTTCTTGGCATGGTAGACACCAAGATTCTATATCAATTTTCCCAACATGTTTCAAAGTATCTGGGGCCTTTTCCTCTTGTCGAGGTATTGGTTTCCAACAGGTGGCATCTCTTTGTTGTCTGGAAAACTAAGGTCTGGGAGAAGATTGATTTATTTCCACTGTAGTCATATGGTTCATAAGTTGATCCTTCACTTGGAAAAACTGAGTATTTATCTGGTCTATCTTCTGAGCAAGGAGAGCAATCAGATCAGGAACAATGTTATTGGAAACCTTCGTCCTTGATTATGTCTTGTTACGAGGATACTGAAAAGGTTCTATTTTCGAATCAAGGAGATTCTCTTCAGTGTCAATATTGAACTCTTTAGCCTCTGCCAATGACGTGGGATTTTTATCTTTAAGAATGTATTGGAATTTCCCTTCGAAAGCAATCACATAAAGGAGACAAATTGATGATGTTGAAGGACGGTAATATGTTGGAATTTGATTGTACAACTTGTCAAATCTTGAAATGAATTACCTTACCATTTCATTATCCTTTTTCTTTATCTGATTGAACTAAGTTGCAAGTGTCCCACCATCTAATTTTCTTGACCATCCTCTTTTAAATAAGGCGAAAAAGGCATCATAGGTCATGAACTGATTATCAGGGAGTCCCTTGAACTAATCAAGGGCTTCTTTAATCAAATATGAGGCTAATAGTTTCATGGACACATCTTCATGATCAATACCTACATTGTACATATCTTGGCCCATGACATAATTATGGTCTTCGGTAGTTATCATATTGTTATTGGGAACCTTGGTAACCACTTGTTGACATTTGATGGCATATGGTTTGGATAACCTTGGATATTGGCCATGTTAAGGGGTTTGTAGAGGTCTCTTTCCCAAGGGTGATCCATTGGAGCAAGGGGAAGGGATTTATGGAAAAGGTTTTTAGCAAAGGGAGACTTGATAGGAGGCCTTCTTTGGTAAACCTTAAAAGGCTTGAACCTCCTAGAGGGAAAACCTTTGGGGAAAGAAGGATTATGGGAAGGTGGAGTTGCCATATGGGATTCAAGATGATCTCATCAAGGAGGGTGGAAAGGGAACATCCCTTGGGTGGATTTGCTAGGTAAGCTTAGGGAAAGGATTTGGGATAGCTTACCAAAGTGTTGTTAGGGTAGGAAGAGGATTCAAAATCCTCCTCGGAAACGGTGCCAAAATGTTATAGCACAATTTGTAGGTTGGGAAAATCGCAACCCAACCACGGACCAAGTGCTACAACTTGTGAATCATACACCCAATGTCATCTCGATGTAGGTCTCGCACTTCAAGTGTGACTAGGTCACTCTAGGGAGGCGATCCTGGTGACCCTAGGGGGATTGAGACAGAGATGGAGGGAAGTGTAAATGAATCCCCTAGAGGTAATGTATAAATGGAAAGGAAGGTAGGGAGAGATGAAATGCAAGTTACGTAATGACTACCCCACAGGTATAGTGTTTCTCCCRATGATTGTACATGCCCGAGACACAAGAAAAGACACTTTGCAACAATATATGTTAATTGGATCAGCAAGTTAAGMTTKTTGTCCCTAATTTGCAGCAGTAGGTAACATTGTATATCAGAAAATAAATGATAATATAATATTCTCAATAAATKCTAGAGATCAAGTAGAAAATGCAAGAGAAAGACTAGTAAATGACTAGCTAAACTCAGGGTGAAAAACCAATACTCTTAGCATAAAAGATAAGGCGGTTGTAAACACTTGTCTGCAGCAAATTATATCCACCTTATGGATGTAAMATTCAATGTATTACAGAAAGAAAATCAGCCACTGGAATCCCCTCAAACTTTTCCAAAAAGTGTGCTATGACAAGGAGAGTAAATGTGCAAACTTTGAGCAAAAACCAATGGTTAATAAGAGAGTTATTAAAGCAAGTYCGTTAGGGTTTCTACAGCCCTAATGGCTGAAGATGCAATTTTTTAACAGCAGCAATAAGTATCCACTATGTGGGGATGCCCTAGTGGTTGTGAGGTGCTCAAGGCACAAGGAAAACAATCCACTTTGCAAGAAGTAAGAATGACCGCAAATCATGTTTCCCAATGCAATATTTTATTTCTCCAATGCAACAAATCAATGACTAGTGCCTTTAATATTGGGTTAATGGAGTCACAATGAGCTTAAAAAATCTACCTCCTTGGGGGTGTAATCCCTTTTACTCCCCAAGGCAAGTTTCTCTAAGCTAGGGTTTAAGATAAGAAGGTGTATGCCCTTATACTTCTCTTAGTAAACCCTTGTAAATAAATGAGATGAAGCAATAAAAATGGTGAAGACTATGATGGGGATGTATGCCCTTATACTTCCCACCTAGATCCTATCATAACAATACTTGACTTGAATAAAATGATAGCGAGAGAGTAAAAACCATACCAAGATCAATATAAATGTTAATACAATTCACCGCAAGAGATAGAAAGCACCATCCAAAGCTAGCGCTAGGACTCCTCCATCAACCATTAATAAACATAGGCATAAACAAGTGCACAATAGCTAAAAGAGTTAAGGGGGGCAGAAATTTCAGACCAAAACCTCTCACAAGAAGGATAGTTATGATTTAAAATGAGATCTTATGATCTCTATTTATACAAAAATCAACCAGCATAGCTTGTCCACAAAACAAGGAGTAAAACACAAGATTATGTGTCAACAACCGTAATCTTGCCCCTTAACACAATAATATTAAACAATTCACTTAAAATTTCATCTTTTGCACAAATTGAATCCTAATCTTGGATGACGTCACCCATTTAGGGGACGTTTTGCCACTTTGAGGAGGTTGTTGGTGTTGGAGAAGCATGGAAGGGCCTCCCAAGGCCATGTTTCAAGCATCTAGGTGATCTCGTCATGGTGAAGACCCTCTTCTCCTCAAAAATTCCAAGTGCAAATGAGTGGCACCTCACCACCAAGACCTAGCCCCCAATCTCATGACATCATGCTCAAAAGTGGGACGTTTTGCCCCTCCTAGGAAAATCATTTGGCAAGCAATGAGTGGGCTAGGTCGTCCAAGTCATCATCAAGGCCATCCAAGTCATCTCTCTCTCATCTGGCATGTGCACCCCTGGCATCAAACCTGTGGGCTTATAGCCCCATGGAAGACAAAGCTAGGTTTTTTCTCCAAAAACTATCCACTAGCTAAGTCCTGCAAAGACAAATGAACACGTCCTCCAATTATCTCAATTCGTAACATCATGGTAAGCGGATCCAATCAATAAATAAGACATATAATCATGTGCATCAAATATCACTACATCAAACAATTAACAACTCAAAGACACTATGCGACTTGTCAAGCTTAAGTATGGGAGGGTTCACGATGTGTCCTATTGGGTAGATCTTTCCCTAGCTCAAGGAGAGCCTCCAAGAGGTCCCTCTCTAAGTCATGTAAAGTGTATGAGGTGGATGGGGTCAAGATTAAATGGGCATAGGGCTCATGACATACTAAGGGTCATAGTGTCTCAGTCATGGGTGCCTTTGTAGAGGGTGTGTGGTACCTTTGTCCGCAATGCACTTTTTCCAAGCCTATCATTTTCCTTTTTATCTTTCTTTCTTTATATTTTCTTTCATAACAACATAAGGAGAGATTGAAGGTCATTGCTCTGGCGTGGTGACCAGGTGGTGGCAGTGTCACCCACAAATACCTAATCAAAATTAGAAGATGATCTCGTGATGAGACCCCATTTCTCTCAGCCGAGCAACTGAGAGTCATTTCCTTGGTTTGGTGACCACATAATGACAGTGTCATACCAGTAGATATCCATGGACATGATAGGTCGGCTCGTGATGATACCTTTTATCCTTCAACTAACCTTTTAAGAAATTTATCATTACAATGTGGGTCCCCTTTATTCAAAGATAAGAATTTTATTTCTTTCTTGGGTGATCCATGGGCGAAGCATCTTGAAGGTTTATATATGGTTTTTATCTTTTACCCAACACCAACCCCTCTGGGCCATTATCCCCTTCTTCCCATAGAATGAGGGACAACCCATTCTTGGTGTTAAGACCTAAGTTTTCACCCAAGCCTCTCTCTCTCTCTCTCTCTCTCTCTCTCTATCTCTCTCTCTCTATTTTTTGTACCTTCTTAGAAATATTTCCTCTTAATATTGGTCAAGTTAGTTTCCCATTTTTTCAATGACTTGGTTTTCCTTTTTGTCTTGCTTGACTGATTCTTTGCATAGAGTTTTTCTGTTTTTCTTGAAGGATAAACACATGTCGTGATTTGGTTCGAATTGCTTGTCATCTCGTTTTCCATTAATTGAGCTTACAGTAGGTCGATCAAGTATGTCGAATGCACAGGGAACAACCATGAGCAAAAAAAAACAACATTCAAAAGCATTTAATTTCAGACAGAGATGGTGGGAACAGACAGGTTAAAATTGCAACGATAGAGATCCAATAGGCCACTCAGATCGATGGTTTTTCATGCATTCAGGCTTTTCAACATCGTGCGAGTTTTAACGAAAAGCATAAATCTCCGAAGTTTCAGAGCCTCGAAGTGTCGGAGTGGACCCTCATTGCCACATCACTATGAGAGTTTGTTCATATGGGAGGTTTTGGTCCAAATAAAGAAAAGTATCGAAGTTCCAGAGTTCCAGAGCTCTGAAGTGTCGGAGTGGGCCCTCACTGACATGTCACTCTAGGCCCGTACTACTCTGGGATATTTAGATGCAGATAAAACCCAGTTCTCCAGAGCTCCGGAGTGCCGAAGTGTCGAAGACATGTGGCACTCATCATTCATGACACATGGCGCTCATCTCAGGCCCTTTGATTGCGTCATCCACATTATTTCCAGGTGACACATGCCCCTCTCTTTTCATGACACACCGACGATATGACGTCAGGTCACCACATCACTCTGAGAGTTCGTCCATACATGAAAATTTTATACTTTGCACTCAAAATCTCCTGAACCCTGAAGAGTCGGAGTCCTGAAGTCCCGAAATGATGAAGGTTAAAATTTTAAAGGGGGGAACCAAACCAGGAGCAGAGGAACTACACGTCCAGACTCTAGGAAAGCGCAACATGACTTGATTTTTTCCTCAAATAGATAAGTGGGAGAAAGACACAGCCACACTTTCAGTTGTCTCCAGTGGCCTTCAACAACGCGCATGCATGTCGTGATCGATATAGTATTCAGTTTTGTCACTCTTGGTCATTTTTATCAGATCTCAGTTCGCTCCAGTGCATGCATCATTCCAGTTTCATTGCTAGTAGCGATTTTCAATTATTATTTCAAGACTCTTTTAGTTTAAGGCATGATAAGTGGTCTTTTGAGTGTGATAAGAACCACTCATTTTTGTTAAGTCAAGTTTGTAGTATTCATTAACATACTCCAGCAGTGTGCTTTAGTTAAGTTAATAAGTTGTTTTACAACCGAGGTGTAGAGTTAAGCCTCAGTTTCACACTAGTCGAGGGCCTCTGCATTTCTGATAAATCTAGAACAAATTGTTGGACCCATTTTGCGCATGGACTAAAGATCTCTACCTGGTGAAGATACTATCGATGGCAGTGTGTTTGTGTCCAAATTCGTATGTGTTTCTTATCTTGAATATAGTTTTGATTTGTGTGAAGTACATTTCTTTTCCTTCAGCTACTGTATAACTTGTCTTTATTAATATGCAACCTATGATGACAACTATGCTTTGATGAAGATTTGTTTTTATTGCAACCTGTGGGAGAAATTATGTTCTGATATATGTTTAATGTCTTGAAATGATATTTTAAGTATTAAACTTCTTGCGGCAGATTATTCATTCAGTGGTTTGTTGTTTCCCTTTGTTTTTTACCTCTATTATTCTACTTGTCTGTCACTAGTGTGCCACCAGCCAAGGAGGACACTCATCCTTATCATTTTTCCAACCCAACCATTCCCTTGTCTTGGTAAAACCAACCCTCTAACTGACCAACAAAATTAAAAAACCAACCATTCTAAACTTGAGGTGGCCTAGCTTTGCCCTTTAGCAGTTAGGTGCAGACTTTATGACCAACAGCTTATGGCCCTATTGCAAGGGAACGGAGTAACAAAATATCTTTCCTTGGGAGAATGACAACGATCAGATCTGATCTTTGATGGTGAACAAAGACCATAAACATTTAGATTGTAGATCATTCACTAGGTGACTCCATGGTTAAAGAATCCAGTGGCGACTCCGCAGTTTTAAGAAGTCAAATTTTTAGATGGAAGCCATCTTGGATCGAAGGTTTTCTCCTTTTAATTTCTATTTTGTTCCTCGTTTTCCAAATGTTGTTCCTACTATATATGAGTGGGGTGATTTCTTGCCCAGATTTAGAGAACATAGAGATGACAACCTTGCTGAGCATTTGCTTGAGTTTCATGAACTCATGCATCAATGGAGAATACATCATGAGGATGTATTAATGAAGATGTTCATGTACTCATTAGAGGGAAATGCTCGTGAGTGGTATCGATCCTTGCCCTCTGTTAGCATCTCCTCCCTGGAACATTTCCATGTTGCATTCAGTAAGAATTGTAAAAGGTTTTTTCCAACTGATTTACTTTTTGAAGACTGTTGTGAAGAATTTGGATCTCATATTCGACAATCACTTATTAGTTCTTCTGGTAGTGAAAATAAAAGGGATTTTTATGTTGAGGAAGTGGAGGAAGATTTGGTACATATGAGTCTTCTTTTGATTCTTTTATTCAAAAAGATGGTGTTGGGAATTACATTAATGATCAAATTGATGATAACAAGGCTTTGGATACATCTTGCATTGTTCTAGGTGCCTTAGATAGTCCTTGTTATGATACATATGTTATTCTATGTTCTCATAAAGATTTGATTAACTATGAAGAAAGTGATGTTGAAGGTCGCGAGCAAGTTTTTCCCCTTCCTTATGAAATTGTTGAGCAACAAGAAATCTATAAGTCTGGAGATGACATTCTGGAGCTAGAACAAGGAAAAACTAGGAATGCATAAGACATACCCATTCATTTCAAACAACAAGATGAGAAATATCAGGAGTGTTTTGTTTCCCTTTATGGTTGTGAACCACAAAAATTTCATGAGTTGTTTCAACGAGGACAAGAGCAGCTCAGTCTTGTCCTCTCAACCAGTTGGAGGCTTTTCATGAGTTTCAAGATCCAATAGTGAGATGGATGGATTATTATTTTTCCAAAATCTCAAATGTAGTAAGTTTTAGAATGATCAACTTTTGCAGCCTTGAGTACGAGAAGCCTGCTAATTTTTTGTTGCACATGATATATCCTCTTTGGATTATTCTAAACAGTGACATGCACAGAGTTATGGTTCTCATTCAAATGGTTTCTTGGTTTCACTGGAAATCTGATTACACATGATTACATGGTTTTCGGTTGAATAGAGTAGGTAGTAGGAGAATAAACTCTTAGCTCGAGTATTTAATTTTTTGTTCACAGATTGTTTTTCAGTGTGTTGATTTTCAGTAACTTGTTTGAATAAGACTCCATAGTCCAACAAAGGCACTGGGGTTAGCTTCAATATTAATTTTCAGAGATGCATGGTTGAGAGACAGTGGCAGAGATACATGGTTGGCAGATGGAAACAAAGGTGAGAAAAGGAAGGTGGGAGCAAGGTTTTGAAAGGTAAGGCACTTGATCTATTGTTCTTAGCACCTTGCAGGGAAGTGCTATCCTCGATAGGAGCCAATGTTAAGACCTAAGTTTGCACCCTTGCCTCTCTCTCTCTCTCTCTCTTTTCCATACATTCTTAGAAATCTTTCCTCTTAAGGTTGGTCAAGTTAGTTTCCCATTTGTTCAATGACTTGGTTTTCCTTTTTGTCTTGCTTGACTGATTCTTTGCGTAGAGTTTTTGTTTTTTTCTTGAAGGATAAACACATATCGTGATTTGGTTTGAATTACTTGTCATCTCATTTGCCATTAATTGAGCTTACAGCAGGTCGATCAAGTATGTTGTATGCACAGGGAACAACCATTAGAAAAAAGCGTAGCATTCAAAAGAAGACAATTCCAGACTCAAATGGTGGGAACAAATAGGTTAAAATTGCAATGATAGAGATCCAACATGCCACTCATATCTATGTTTTTCCATGCATTTGGGGTTTTCAACATCACACGAGGTTTAATGAAAAGCATAGATCTCTGAAGTGTCGAAGTTCCAAAGTTTCGGAGTGTCGGAGTAGACCCTCACTGCCACGTCACTTCGGGATTTCGTACATCCGGGAGGTTTTGGTCCAGAGCAAGCAAAGTGTCAAAGTTCTGGAGTTCCGAAGCCCCGAAGTGTCAGAGTGGGCCCTCACTGACACATCACTTTGGGCCCATTCTAATTTGAAATATTTAGATGCGGAGAAAACCCAGTTCTCCAGAGATCTGGAGTTCCGAAGTGTCGAAGACATGTGGCACTCATCAGTGATGACACATGGCGCTCATCTCAGGCCCTTTGATTGTGTCATCCGTGCTATTTCCAGGTGACACATGTCCATCTCTTTTCATGACATGTCAACGATATGACGCCAGGTCACCACGTCACTCTAAGAGTTCGACCATCCGGGAAATGTTCATACTTTGCACTCGGAAGTTCCCGAACCCCGAAGAGTTGGAGTCTCGAAGTCCTGAAATGATGAAGGTTAAAATTTTAAAGGGGGGTACCAAAGAAATAATAGAGGAACTACACATCCAGACTCCAGGAAAGCGCCAACATGGCTTGCTTCTTTCCTCAAACAAATAAGTGGGGAAAGACATGGCCACACTTCCAGTTGTCTCCAGTGGCCTCCAACAACGCGCGTGCATGCCCTAATTGATATAGAATTTAGTTATGTCTCTCTTGGTCATTTCTGTCAGATATCAATTTGCTTCAGTGCATGCATCAGTCCAAATTCATTGCTAGTAGCGGTTTTCAATTGTTTAGTTCAAGACTCTTTTAGTTTAAGGCATAATAAGTGGTCTTTTGTGTGTGATAAGAACCACTCTTTTTTGTTAATTCAAGTTCGAAGTATTCATTAACATACTCCAGTAGTGTGTTTTAGTTAATTTAATAAGTTGTTTTACAACCGAGGTGTAGATCTAAGCCTCAGTTTCACACTAGTCGAGGGCCTCTGCATTTATGATAAATATGCAGTTTTTGTATGTTTTGAGGGTTTATTTTTGGGGGAAAAGAGATCAATACAACAAATGGTTGGACCAATTTTGCGCATGGACTAAAGCTCTCTACCTGGTGAAGATACTATTGATGACAATGTGTTTGTGTCCAAATTTGTATGTGTTTCTTATCTTGAATACAGTTTTGATTTGTGCAAAGTACATTTCTTTTCCTTCAGATATTGTATAACTTGTCTTTATTAATATGCAACCCGTGATAATAGCTATGCTTTGATGAAAATTTGTTTTTATTGCAACCTGTGGGAGTAATTGTGTTTTGATACATGTGTAATGTCTTGAAATGATATTTTAAGTATTAAACTTCTTGCAGCAGATTATTCATTCAGTGGTTTGTTGTTTCCCTTTGTTTTTTACCTCTATTATTCCACTTGTCTGTCACTAGTGTGCCACCAGCCAAGGAGGACCCTCATCCGTATCATTTTTCCAACCCAATTATGCCCTTGTCTTCGTAAAACCAACCCTCTAACTGACCAACAAAATTAAAAAACCAACCATTCTAAACTTGAAGTGGCCTAGATTTTCCCTTTAGCAGTTAGGTGCAGAATTTAGGACCAACACTTGGGTCAATACACCCTAAAATCCCAAGAGATAAGGAAACAAAGGGGAATAATTATGGAAAATGGTAAGTATGGTCAGGAATGGTACGATGGCTCATCAAGAGATTTCCCAGTAGCAAACCCATTCCCAAATCCCAAAGAAGACTACTTACTAGGGCACAATGTCAACCACCAAGGTGAAGTAGGGAAAAAGGCATAATGTCCAAGCACATCTGATGAAATCTAGAGAAATCTAAGATATAACATAATCAAATGGCTTAGGTATTGAAATGATGCTCACCGTAATATTGATTTGTACCTCATCAAGCAAGGCCCACTGCCTTCCAGAAGAAAACTGGTGTGGTGGATGCCATTTGTAAACATGTGACCATCTGTGGTGGTGAGTGGGTTTTCCATCTATTCAAAGGGTACTTGTGGGCATGTAGTCTCTTGGCACTCCATATCTGCAACCTGAGGGCATCGATAGAGCATCTCCTCAGTTATCCACAAAATGGGGATACCACCTAGCTCCTACTTCGAAACATGTGCTCATTGAAGAGTGCATGAGAACCACAACATCTCTTGGTAGACATGTGTCTGCAACTAAACATCAAAATATTAAGTTCATGATGACCTATTCATCCTTGTTCTCATATGATCATAATCCAAACCAACTAAGCTAGAAAAAGAAAATTTTGACATTTTTTTCAAAAAATTCTAAACTAAGCATGAAATCAATATGCAAGTAGAGTAAAATGAAAATGAAATGCATCTAAAATAGTATGAGAAATCAAGATGCAATTGCAGGGAATCAAAATGACTTACCTACTTACCTAGGGCATAGGCCCTAAAGAATTCATGTGACCTGGATATGAGGTTTGAGAAGAAACCCATCTATTGGGAGTGGCATCTTTCTCCAGTCTAATGTTGTCAGATAATACCTTTCTTTGTCTGACTTCGTCTTGATGATGTAGGGGCCAATCCATGAATTGTTGTCATTTTTTTCATATTTGGGTTTGCTCTTTATTTTTCCCCACATGATCACAATACTTCCTTCATAGAAATCAGTG
Source organism: Picea engelmannii (assembly GCA_009831015.1). Lineage (NCBI taxonomy): Eukaryota > Viridiplantae > Streptophyta > Pinopsida > Pinales > Pinaceae > Picea > Picea engelmannii. The sequence continues at coordinate 174,082 of ML795179.1, forward strand.
CAAGGTGTATTCTTATCATGTGGAGGCTCTACGCAGACTGTATCTTTAATGATTTCTTCAGGTTTCCCATCTTCCTTCTTCAAAAATTTGGATAGACCTTGGCTCCTTCCCATGGTATTTTGCAAGTTTGTCTTTGTACTGATATGTCCATGGAAGAAGCATGTCTATGGTCTGTGGGAGTACATCATAATCACATTCACT
>ML795180.1:0-11326 GCA_009831015.1 Picea engelmannii
GGTTTCTAGGGTAAAACCTCTGTGTATTGTGTTCTTCCTAGGTCATTTACTTTGTTGATTATATCTTTCTTCCTCTCTTTTGCTAGGTTTAGCGTGGAAGTGTGTCTCATTTCCTAACATGTGGTATCAGATCTTGGTTCAACAACCTTGAATATGAGCTAAACTATAGGATCAGTAAGAGTCGTAAGGCTGAAATATTTAAAGATTGTGATAATGATTGTGTTAAAGAATGACGAACAACTCGAGAATAGAGATCGAAAAATTAAATGGCCAGAAGTTTGAGATTTGGAAGCTTAAAATTGAATATCTCATTGTAGATCAAGAATAATGAAAAACATTCTATCCAGGTACTATGTCTGAAGGAATGTCGACGAAAGAATGGGAGAAACTCGAGAGAAGAGAAAGGAGTATGATTTGAATTTGTCTTGTAGATTCGGTACTGCTAAATGTCTCAGGTGAAGTTTTGGCCAAGAAACTGTGGGGCAAGTTGGGGAGCTTGTACTAGTCGAAATATATGGTAAATAAGTTGTTTCTTAGAAAAAAACTGTATCTTAAGAGGATGAGTGATGGCATTTCAGTGACTGAGCATTTAAATGTGTTTAATACCATTATAATCTAATTATCTTCTTTGGACATTAAAATCCCCGAGGAGGAGAAATGTATTAGCCTATTATGTTCTTTTACAAACTCTTGGGATAGCTTAGTCGTGGCTATAGGGATTAATACAACCAAATTAGTGATAAAAAACATGGTTGCATCTATACTGTCAAAAGAAATGAGAAGAAATAACAAGGAAGGATTGACCAAATATGCTTTAGTGGTGAGAGGTCGACCGATTGACAGAGATAAAGGCAAATTTTCTGGTATAAATTCTAAGTCGAAGGGTAGATCTAAATCCCTAGTTCAGTCGACAATAAGATATTGGAAATGTGATAAAGTTGGGCATTACAAAAAACAATGCAAGTCGAAGGTGATGGAATCCAGTACATGATCAAAAAAGAAGCAGTCTACTGAGAGAAAGACGACTCCAGATAAGGGAGGCGATGTGTACTTAGCGTTGACCAGTACACAATCAGATCAAGATTTTTGGAGGATCGACTCTGGAGCATCCTATCATATGACACCACATAGAGAATGGTTCTGCGAATATGAATGATATGAAGGAGGAGATGTGCTCTTAGGGGACGACTCGACAACCAAAATAGTCAGACAAGGAAGAGTTCAATTGATACTGCAGGATGGGAGGAGTAGAACCCTTCCAAGTGTGCTACACATTCCAGGTTTGGAAAGAAACCTGATATCTGTCAGCAAAATAAGTGATGCAGGATTGAACACTCTATTTCACAAGGATTCATGCAAGATGGTTAGAGGTGCGATGGTCTTAATGAAATGAGTTTGGATTGGAACCCTATACAAGTTACTAGGGAGTGCCGAATCATTTGGATGCAACACCATCATTGTTCCTAAAGTTGACTTGACTTTGACTCAGGCTGAGTCGATCCAAACCAACTCAACAAGTCATCATAAAGTCGAATCGACCATGCTATGGCACAAGAGGATGGGACACATTGGAGAAAAAGGACTTCGGGATATGAATAACAAATGTATGGTCGAAGACTTTCCTGAATGTAATTTAGAAGTCTAATTTTGTGAACATTGTATATATGGAAAACAAAGTTGGATGAGGTTCCCATCTGGAGCGACAAGGGAAAATGGCATTCTAGAGTTGGTTCATAGTGATGTGTTTGGCCCTGTTACAATGCCTTCACTTGGTGGATCTCTGTATTATGTATCCTTCATAGATGATTTTTCCAAGAATACATGGATATATTTCCCAAGGAAGAAATAACAGGTTTTAGAGAAATTCAAAGAGCTTAAATCTCTTGTCGAAAACCATACAGATAAGAAGATTAAGGTGTTGAGAACTGACAACGGTGGTGAATTATATGGAAAATAATTTGATCAGTTCTGCAAGCAGTGTGGAACAACATGCCAAACTACCACACCATATACCCCACAACAAAATGGAGTTTCCAAGAGAATGAATAGAACATTGATTGACAAGGTAATGAGCATGCTTAGTGGTGCTAGGCTCACACAAGAATGATGGGTGGAGGTAGTTGACACTGAAAAATATATATTGAATATGTCTCCTTCATTGACGCTAGTCGACATGACTCCACATGAGGTATGGTCATGTAAGAATACTTTGGTTTCACATCTCAAAGTATTTGGCTATGATGAATTTGTGCATGTTCCTAAGGAAAAGATAAGCAAGCTGTACAAGAAGGCAATAAAATGTATTTTCATTGGATACAAAGAAGGAATGAAAGGATATGATCTCTGGGATCCCGCATAAAGGAAAATAGTGTAGAGTCGAGATGTGGTCTTCAGAGAAGTTGGAAGTAACTCTGATCTTGAATAAATTTTTTAGACCGAGAATAATCCTGAGACAGTGCAGTTTGAATTGAGGAACAAAGAAGATGATTCAGATGAGTCGACTAAATCAGAGGAGGAGGTGGAACAATCAACCCCAGGTGTAAGGAGGTAAGAAAGAGTAAGAAAACCAGTCAAAAGTTATGGTCCTCCCAAATTCCATTCCACATTCGTGTTAACTTCCACCGACGATGAGCCCAAGTCAATCGAGGAGACAATCGAATCAACATTGGGAAAAATATGGAATGATGTCATGGTAGAAGAGATGGAATCCTTGCACAAGAATGAGACATGAGACTTAGTCAAGTTTCCTAGTGGAAGAAATGTTGTTGGTAGAAAATGGGTATTCAAGAAGAAGATGAATGCAATGAGTCAATTCAAGAAATTCAAATATTGACTGGTAGAAAAAGGATATTCCCAAGTCGAAGGAGTCAACTTCGGTGAGATTTTTTCCCCTGTTGCAAAATTTACTTCCATTAGAGTACTAATGTATCTAGTTGTAGCATTTGATCTGGAAATAGAACATATGGATGTGAAGACAACGTTCCTACATGGGAACCTGGAAGAATAAATCTACATGAAACAACCTGAAGGATTTGTAGTAAAGGGAAAGAAATATCTGGTGTGCAAACTGAAAATATCTCTTTATGGTCTAAAGAAATCACCAAGGATGTGGTACCAAAATTTCGACACATACATCCTTGATGATGTTTTTGAGAACAAAAGTTGATCACTACATATACTACAAAGAAGAAGGTGGGAATTTCATATATGTATCTTTATATGTCGATGACATGTTGCTGATTGGAAACAACATGGATGCAATAAAGGAGGTGAAGAAGAAATTATCCTCCAAGTTCGACATGAAGGATCTCGGTGCATCGAACTTCATTCTAGGAATGGAGATTAAGAGAGATCGAGCAACTAGAAAGATCTGGTTGAACCAGACAAAGTATATTGAAGTAGTTTTGAAACATTTCAACATGAAGGATTACAAATCAATGAATGTGAAAGTTCCTATGGGAGCAAGGATAACTGTTGAACAATTTCCAAAGACACAAGAAGAAATAGAGGACATGTCATGTGTTCCCTATTCAAGTGTTGGTTTTAGTCTAATGTATGTGATGGTATGCACTCGACCAGACATTTCCCATGCAGTGGGAGTGTTGAACAGATGCATGTCGACACCTAGGATGGAGAATTGAATAACTTTCAAGAGATTATTTAGGTATTTTTGTGGCACAAAAGACTATGCTATATGCTACCAAAGAAAACCTAGAGGTGATAGTGAATTAAATGTACATGGCTTTGTCGATGGTGAATGAGTTGGAGATCTAGATCGATAGAGGTTGACCAATGGATATGTCTTCAAGATGTTCAGTGTAGAAATCAGTTGGATGAGTAAGAGACATGCAGTTGTAGCCTTGTCAACAATAGAAGATGAATACATGGAAACCACTCATGGAAGCAAAGAAGTAGTATGGCTGCAAAGTTTGGGTTCAAGAATCAGGTATCAATAGAGAGTTATGAAGATAATTTGCGACAATCAAAGTGCAATATTTTTGGCAAATAACCCTTCTTATCATTCTAAGACTAAGCACATTGATGTACAATAACATTTTGTAAGAGACACGGTGGAACAAAACAAGGTTCTTGGAGAAAGTAGACATGTTGGAAAACATAGAAGATTCATTGACCAAGTCTGTGAGTGTTGTGAAGTTCTCTTGGTGTACATAGGAAATGGGCATTTATTCATTGGGTATTGTTGAGGAAAAGGTATGAAAAACCTTACTCAATCATTTTCAGATCTTGTCAGGATAAGAAAAGATAGTTGGGAATGTCACCCGGGGTTTATAGCCTAAAAAACAATCACTTAGTTCAAAAGTATTAAGCACAAAGGATCAAGGATGGTTTTTATGTGTTATATATAACAATGCACAAGAAATAAACTTAAACAAAGTTACATGAATGTGTACATAAATTACACAAATGTGTACATGGAGATAAAAGAAAAAGAATGAACCAGATCATTAAAACACATGTGTGAGACCGAAATAGTAATCCGATTTTTATATTTATTTCATTCTAAGATACAAAAATGAGTTCTCTTTACAAACCTCTGTGAGGGTAGGGATCAAATTCAAATTTAGAAGCCTTTGATGGGAACCATACAAAAAGTCTCTGACAACAAAAATAAAATTGAAGCTAAATGTCTAGATCAACTTGCCACAAAATGTTTTCACTTGACTGTGCAAGATATTCTTTATCAGTCATGAAATTCAATTCACAAAAAAACAAGAATATATAGACTGCCAAAGATAAATCATACACCTTTAAAACAAGATGCTGAAATATGTGATTCAACTTTTGAATCATGTTTCCTTCAATAAGATCCTTCTATCATCAAGAGGATTAAGCCTTCTAGTAAACTCAAAATGAATGAAAATGAAAATATCTCACTAGTATAGAGAAAACCTTATGGTTGTAGTTCTCCTTCTATTCTCTCCCTTTTGTCTCTTCATCTCATTGAGATTTTAATCCTTCTCAATAAGTTATGGTAGTTCAACTACCTTTCTTTAGTTAAGCCAAATTAGCTTAACTAATTAGTTGAGACAAACAATAATAGTATATATAAATAAGGGTTTAATTAATAATAACTAAATAGGTGGGACCCCTTGTGACTCCCAATTATTTATTTTAATAACCATTAAACATGTAATATAAAAATCAATCATTTGATTCAAATATCCTCCTTGTAACTCTCATGCTCATTTTTATAATCAAATATTTAAATATCAACAAAATCTAATATGACCATATCCAAAATAACATTATATCCATACTGTCCAAAAAAACTTCCCAAATATATGCATGCTGTCCAAAATATTGTCAAAGTGAAAGGACTGTCTTCAACATAAAAATTAACATTGAAACATCATCAAAAATCATATTTATTGTGAGAGGCATTTGGCCTCTTTTCACTGTTGTCCCCTTTTGATATTTCTGTGGTAGCCTTAGGCTGATTAGAACCTTGAGGCTGAATTGCACTGATAACATGAGAACAATCATCTTTACAATGAAGGTGAGAGGACATAGATTCAGAGGACTCTTTGGATGATTTGGTAGTGACCACCCCCTTTCCTTTATCCTGCACAGGCTTGGGAACATCATTTTTTAATCTCTTACTAGCATGAGATGACTGCGTGGGTGAGATAGCATGATCAACTTGGGAAATATGATTCTTTGGTGGTGGCAGAGGGGGTAATGGCAAAGAATAAGTAGGTCAACTGTGATGATGAACAACAGGCTGGTGGACAATATCTTTCCAACCATTGTTGGCAAGTGGTTCTAGTTGCATTGATACATGAGGAGGGACTCAGATACCGAAATTTTTTTGATGTGCTTGGAAGGGAGGTCTTTCAGGTTGATTCTAGAGGATCCCATGGCCAACTAGTTTGAAGAACCCATCTTGAAAAATATGATTCAATTCTTGGGGATTGACATCAAAATGTATGGAAAATCGAGGTCTCCTATGACCACTTTGCCAATTTTCCCTGCCTCTATTGCCTCTGCCATTACTGCCCCTGCTGAAGAAACTCATCCTGAAGCAATGTTCCAATTAGTTATAAAAACTCTTGATAGCCCATGCATCAAACCTACCTAAATAAAATCAAAGGTTGGCTCTATCATTCACAACAGAAGAACATGCAATCAATCCATTCATCATACTACTCAAATCAATAATTAATTTCTATTGAACATGGGATGATAAGGTTATTGGGAAGGTGAGGGGTTTATAATGTGCGAAAAGTGGTAGCATGGATGGGAACCACCAACGAATACTGTTCAAGCAACACAGATACAACTTCCATAAAAAAAATATTTCTGTTTCCAAATTCCAAACACCAATCACTTCCTTTTCCGTTTATTACTCCTTTTAGAATGCAATTCATAATAAAAGAGTATGGAATTAAAATGAATTTGGGAAGATGGTGGGATTGTAAGAAGTGAAAAGTGGTATAATGAACAAGAAATGAGATGGATACTATTCCATTATATAAAATAACATTTGCTCTTTAAAATGACATACCTTCAATTGCAAAAAAAAAACATTTTATCTGTAGGCAATCTCAAGGTTCAAGACACACCAACTTCCACATCAAACCCAAATCAGAACTCTTGGATTGTCAAACTCAACCATTTAATTTCCACCTTTTTTTATACATGTTTGATCGAAGAAAAACACAGCCATTTAATTTCCACCTTTATTTATACATGTTTGATCAAACAAAAACCCAGTTTATAGACAAACTGTCCATAATTCCAAATAACAACGACTATATCAAGATTGCTTAGAACATACATGGGGAGGCCGAGGAAAAGAACAACCATCGACCTTAATAATTTATATCAAACCAATTTTAATTGCTACATAGCTGGTTACCATTTCCTTTTATCAAAAATCAAACGACTCCAAAAATCACTGAGCCAAAACCATTATAAACAATTTCTTCCCAGTGTGCAATTTTATTTCTTTTTATTTGCAGAGCTCTTTTTATTCAATAGACTATCAACATAATCATTCCAAAAATTAACACCATACCGCATCAAGTGCACAATGGACTGTAACATAAGCCAATAACTCTTCAAATTATGAGGCTAATATCACAACTTTTAGTAATTTCTATGTGCCACGTTGGGTTTGAAACCCTGGTGCTCTTTCACTTATTCACTATACAACCTTCAAAAATCAACCAAAACCCTCGTAGGTAGTCAACCAATGAATCAAGATCCAATGCATGTAAGAAATATATCTACTGTCGAGTCAACACATAACCATTTCAAAAACCAAGTTTGAGTTTATAACAACCATGACAAGGAAGAACGGGGACTGAACGATCAAGTGGGTGAGACAATTATGCAAGTGGGATTTGGAAAATGAAACCAAAACCTCCATTATTTTTACAACAAATTTTGACACAATCGCTTCCAAGGTGGCTGTAAGGAAAAAACCTGACTTTGCATACAAAAGTTGTGGAATAGTAACTTGACAGGGCCATAAGCCTCTCATGGATTGAGCAAGAGGTAAGAATAACCATATTAAAAGAACCCATAACCCGACTGTCTCTTTTGTTTATCATAAAAACCCTCCAGGATTCTACCACAAGACATGGGTGGGAACAAAACAAATTTTCCATAAATTCTATCAACAACAAGGAGCAATGATAACCATTCATCCACCCTAAGCACAACCATCACCAAATAACTTCAACATGAAGGAGCATTAAAGAAATTCCAACTTGCAACATTTAAAACGACATCCAATATCATTTGCACAGACAACACACACATTCAACCCTTGTATCTTTCAGAAATAAAACACTCTTCATGTGAATTCTAGGATCCGACACAAATATTCCATCTAGAGCGTGGTTACAATGATGAATGAAAGGGAGAGAGTCACCATACTTGTGAGGAAAGCGCTAGAAAACACAAAGGCCACCACTATTCTCCCAACGGCTGAGGGAAACAGAGGAAAACTAGCCAAAGCAACCAAAAATGTACGACAAAGTGAGGGTGGTGAGCTCAAGGTGGGGTAAGAATGACGTGTAGTAAATGCATGTCGCTTCTCCACCCTCTCATTAATTTCTATCAACCGTAACTAGGATGGAGCGCATCCAAACCTTCATTAAACGCATTAATCAACCATAATCAAATCCAATTATGTCACTTCCACTTTGCCAATTTGAAATGAAAACCCCCTACACCATAGTTTCAATACCAACACCATAACATAATATGTCCCATATTCACTTCTAACAAGTTCTAATTTGAAAATATCGAATTGACCTCAAAACAATTGCATAAACCATAACTATCGTCCACCAAAACATAACCAATACCATGAACACAATATACCGTGAATGCAATATGTCATAACCAATGTGTGTGTGAGTTGAAGTTCGAATTTTAACCATATGCCAAAGTTGATGTATAATAGTTATAACTAAAGTTCTTGTCACTTCAAACCTTCTTTTGACTTTTAAATTTCTAGACATTACCATAATTGATTGTATGTGAAATCTTGTTCGAACTGTTGTGTTTTTCTCACATTGTAAAACCATTTCGTAAATTTTTCATGAGAACAATTTAGAGAAGGGTTTTATTTTTTCACCATTATTTCAACAAGGCCCCCCCACCTATTTAGTATCTTATTAATATGTATGTATATAAATAATAAGGCATTACAACTAATTTGCATGCAGGTACCCCACGCTGCACTTATGGGCATCAACGGGTCTGTGAATGAAAGTTCAAAGGTATCCTGGTTTCAACAAATAAGACAACAAGTGGGAGAACATTGGGTTTTTATATTCTTTGCATTGAAATTAGAGGTGGATCGACTGACATTCAAAATCAAAGGTCGAGGTGGTTCAACCAGGTAAAGACAAAGTAGAGGTGGATTGACAACAAGTTGAAGGTGTAGGTTATTCAACTGGGTAAATTTGAAGTCAAAGGGTGGTTCGACATGGTAAATACATCGACAACAAGTCGAAGAGGTCAACCGAAAATAGGTTGAAAGGCGAGCGTGTGGCGATAGACTAAAGACTGAATGAAGGCTAATTGGTAGTCTACGGGTAATCTAACTTGGTAGTTGATAGTAACATAATCCTGAGATTCATGAGATTTGTAGCCAATGATCTGCATGGATCTATAACCATTTGTGGGTGCCTTTTCTTTAGGGTTTTTCCTGCTGTAAATCCTATAAAGAAGGTGTGTTGTAAGGATGTAAAAGATAATAAATGAATCTTAAATATTTAGATGATGAATGGATAATCACCAAGAGTCTGTAATTTAGAGGTTGTTGGCCATGCAAATGTAAGCCAAATTGGCTACAAGGTTGTTCTTGTATAAGCAAGAGGGTATGATGTCTATTGTGTCTTAGGTGTGGACCAAGGTTAGACATGTAACCTTATATTATGAATGAATAAGACAACATGGAGTAGAACTCTCAAGGAATGCTAGTTTTCCCGGTGTGGGTTTCCAGGGTAAAATATTTGCGTCATTTACTTTCTTGATTAATTATTTCTTCCTCTCTTCTGCTATGTTTAGCATGGAAGTGTGTCTCATTTCCTAACAAGAACATCCCACCACCCACATTACGACTTATCATTTGTGGCGCGTCTCCAACTCTCTGTTGGATGACAACATTCATTTACGTATTTTCCCTCACACCTTAACTAGAAATGCCTCAAAGTGGTTCATTGAGCTACCAACTGCTTCATTTAACAACTTTAATGCTTTGATAATGGATTTTTTGACCCATTTCCAATTTCCCATCTGATACAGAATGGGGACAAAGCTTATGATCTCATTACGTCAGAACATGACCACACATATATTTGACCACATTCACGAGTGTAGGTGGTGAAGAAGACTCATTAAAGCCTCAATCCATGATTGACTCTTGTCTAATTGGTTTACAAAATCATTATTTCCTCCTATCGTTAAATATGTTTCAATGTCTGGATCCATAACTGAGGAGCGGGCTATTCGTCGTGCTCAACACTTAGATTTGATTTATTCATAGTCAGGTACAATATACGACCTCACTCCCCATCCTCTTCGACCATCGAATGACACTCCTTGAGTGATGCCTGGACCCCATGTCGATGGTTTTGTTGGTCTTGTCTCTTCCACCACAATTATCTAGTTGATTAGGAAGCTTAGTCAATTGACCATAGCTATAAATCCCACCTCTTCTACGTCTGCAACCAATTCGACTATGGACCCTGCTCAGACCTTCAAGGTGAACACGGTGCAGTCCAACACACCAAATAAACCTCAACAATATGGAGGGAAGAAGAAAAATAATAACAATAAGAAAAAGAAGAATTCTTCTGAACATACATGCCAACAAACCCAAGACCTCAATGTCGGGGGTAAAACCAAAATAAAGGTAAAATTTAATTGTATGGTGTGTAAGGAGGAACAATTTACCAAATATTTTCCTCTCCTTTCTTAGGTACATCAATATCTCGAGCGAGGGGGATCTCCTTCCAAACTAGAGGTATTAACTAATCATTCCCCCCCCCCCAACAACAAATCGTTGCACAAGTTCTTTCACCTCAAATGGGGGCAATGCAGGGTCCTCAACTACAAACATTATGATGGTTAAATCTACGGTGGAACTATACACCCGAGTGAATAAATATGATACTCTCGAGAGGGAACCTTCATCTAAGGATCCTCCATCGAATTCACCACCTAATGGCCCTCTCACATTAGAGATGTGATTGTAAAAGTGTTGAACCTGCAAAAAATAAATCTAGCTAGAAAATACTACACACATTTGTAGAGAGAAATTGAGAAAGAAGAAGCAAGATAGAAATAATGGAAGAATTCTCATTAACTGTATTCCACACTCAAAGAATGAATAATTTACAATATATATAGGATACATGAGTAACTAATGAGACATAGTGGTGGTTTAGAGTGATATGGACACACACCAACAGTTACAAGAATAATCTGCCACCTAGTCTAGTCTCTTAGGCAGTTATGGGAGTGACCATAACTGCCACCTAGTTGAGTTAACTAGTCAACTAGTCTTTAGTTAACTGATTGAACAAAGAGTAGTGAGTTGGTGATGATCCCAATGTTGCATGGTGACAAAACCAATGCAACATCTAAACTCAACTCAACTAGTCAAACTGAAGTGTCAACCGAAAGAGAATATTCTCTAGGTGGAATATTCTCTACTAAAATATAAGAGACTGGATAATGAATCCTAGGAATAACTAAGGAATAACCTTAGGAAAAATAAATCCTAGGTGTGTGTGAATTAACTCCAACACCCCCCCTAAACATCACTATGGTGAAAATAAAG
>ML795180.1:11426-32418 GCA_009831015.1 Picea engelmannii
CAAGAGTCAATCATGGATTGAGGCTTTAATGAGTCTTCTTCACCACCTACACTCGTGAATGTGGTCAAATATATGTGTGGTCATGTTCTGACGTAATGAGATCATAAGCTTTGTCCCCATTCTGTATCAGATGGGAAATTGGAAATGGGTCAAAAAATCCATTATCAAAGCATTAAAGTTGTTAAATGAAGCAGTTGGTAGCTCAATGAACCACTTTGAGGCATTTCTAGTTAAGGTGTGAGGGAAAATACGTAAATGAATGTTGTCATCCAACAGAGAGTTGGAGACGCGCCACAAATGATAAGTCGTAATGTGGGTGGTGGGATGTTCTTGTTAGGAAATGAGACACACTTCCATGCTAAACATAGCAGAAGAGAGGAAGAAATAATTAATCAAGAAAGTAAATGACGCAAATATTTTACCCTGGAAACCCACACCGGGAAAACTAGCATTCCTTGAGAGTTCTACTCCATGTTGTCTTATTCATTCATAATATAAGGTTACATGTCTAACCTTGGTCCACACCTAAGACACAATAGACATCATACCCTCTTGCTTATACAAGAACAACCTTGTAGCCAATTTGGCTTACATTTGCATGGCCAACAACCTCTAAATTACAGACTCTTGGTGATTATCCATTCATCATCTAAATATTTAAGATTCATTTATTATCTTTTACATCCTTACAACACACCTTCTTTATAGGATTTACAGCAGGAAAAACCCTAAAGAAAAGGCACCCACAAATGGTTATAGATCCATGCAGATCATTGGCTACAAATCTCATGAATCTCAGGATTATGTTACTATCAACTACCAAGTTAGATTACCCGTAGACTACCAATTAGCCTTCATTCAGTCTTTAGTCTATCGCCACACGCTCGCCTTTCAACCTATTTTCGGTTGACCTCTTCGACTTGTTGTCGATGTATTTACCATGTCGAACCACCCTTTGACTTCAAATTTACCCAGTTGAATAACCTACACCTTCAACTTGTTGTCAATCCACCTCTACTTTGTCTTTACCTGGTTGAACCACCTCGACCTTTGATTTTGAATGTCAGTCGATCCACCTCTAATTTCAATGCAAAGAATATAAAAACCCAATGTTCTCCCACTTGTTGTCTTATTTGTTGAAACCAGGATACCTTTGAACTTTCATTCACAGACCCGTTGATGCCCATAAGTGCAGCGTGGGGTACCTGCATGCAAATTAGTTGTAATGCCTTATTATTTATATACATACATATTAATAAGATACTAAATAGGTGGGGGGGCCTTGTTGAAATAATGGTGAAAAAATAAAACCCTTCTCTAAATTGTTCTCATGAAAAATTTACGAAATGGTTTTACAATGTGAGAAAAACACAACAGTTCGAACAAGATTTCACATACAATCAATTATGGTAATGTCTAGAAATTTAAAAGTCAAAAGAAGGTTTGAAGTGACAAGAACTTTAGTTATAACTATTATACATCAACTTTGGCATATGGTTAAAATTCGAACTTCAACTCACACACACATTGGTTATGACATATTGCATTCACGGTATATTGTGTTCATGGTATTGGTTATGTTTTGGTGGACGATAGTTATGGTTTATGCAATTGTTTTGAGGTCAATTCGATATTTTCAAATTAGAACTTGTTAGAAGTGAATATGGGACATATTATGTTATGGTGTTGGTATTGAAACTATGGTGTAGGGGGTTTTCATTTCAAATTGGCAAAGTGGAAGTGACATAATTGGATTTGATTATGGTTGATTAATGCGTTTAATGAAGGTTTGGATGCGCTCCATCCTAGTTACGGTTGATAGAAATTAATGAGAGGGTGGAGAAGCGACATGCATTTACTACACGTCATTCTTACCCCACCTTGAGCTCACCACCCTCACTTTGTCGTACATTTTTGGTTGCTTTGGCTAGTTTTCCTCTGTTTCCCTCAGCCGTTGGGAGAATAGTGGTGGCCTTTGTGTTTTCTAGCGCTTTCCTCACAAGTATGGTGACTCTCTCCCTTTCATTCATCATTGTAACCACGCTCTAGATGGAATATTTGTGTCGGATCCTAGAATTCACATGAAGAGTGTTTTATTTCTGAAAGATACAAGGGTTGAATGTGTGTGTTGTCTGTGCAAATGATATTGGATGTCGTTTTAAATGTTGCAAGTTGGAATTTCTTTAATGCTCCTTCATGTTGAAGTTATTTGGTGATGGTTGTGCTTAGGGTGGATGAATGGTTATCATTGCTCCTTGTTGTTGATAGAATTTATGGAAAATTTGTTTTGTTCCCACCCATGTCTTGTGGTAGAATCCTGGAGGGTTTTTATGATAAACAAAAGAGACAGTCGGGTTATGGGTTCTTTTAATATGGTTATTCTTACCTCTTGCTCAATCCATGAGAGGCTTATGGCCCTGTCAAGTTACTATTCCACAACTTTTGTATGCAAAGTCAGGTTTTTTCCTTACAGCCACCTTGGAAGCGATTGTGTCAAAATTTGTTGTAAAAATAATGGAGGTTTTGGTTTCATTTTCCAAATCCCACTTGCATAATTGTCTCACCCACTTGATCGTTCAGTCCCCGTTCTTCCTTGTCATGGTTGTTATAAACTCAAACTTGGTTTTTGAAATGGTTATGTGTTGACTCGACAGTAGATATATTTCTTACATGCATTGGATCTTGATTCATTGGTTGACTACCTACGAGGGTTTTGGTTGATTTTTGAAGGTTGTATAGTGAATAAGTGAAAGAGCACCAGGGTTTCAAACCCAACGTGGCACATAGAAATTACTAAAAGTTGTGATATTAGCCTCATAATTTGAAGAGTTATTGGCTTATGTTACAGTCCATTGTGCACTTGATGCGGTATGGTGTTAATTTTTGGAATGATTATGTTGATAGTCTATTGAATAAAAAGAGCTCTGCAAATAAAAAGAAATAAAATTGCACACTGGGAAGAAATTGTTTATAATGGTTTTGGCTCAGTGATTTTTGGAGTCGTTTGATTTTTGATAAAAGGAAATGGTAACCAGCTATGTAGCAATTAAAATTGGTTTGATATAAATTATTAAGGTCGATGGTTGTTCTTTTCCTCGGCCTCCCCATGTATGTTCTAAGCAATCTTGATATAGTCGTTGTTATTTGGAATTATGGACAGTTTGTCTATAAACTGGGTTTTTGTTTGATCAAACATGTATAAATAAAGGTGGAAATTAAATGGCTGTGTTTTTCTTCGATCAAACATGTATAAAAAAAGGTGGAAATTAAATGGTTGAGTTTGACAATCCAAGAGTTCTGATTTGGGTTTGATGTGGAAGTTGGTGTGTCTTGAACCTTGAGATTGCCTACAGATAAAATGTTTTTTTTTTGCAATTGAAGGTATGTCATTTTAAAGAGCAAATGTTATTTTATATAATGGAATAGTATCCATCTCATTTCTTGTTCATTATACCACTTTTCACTTCTTACAATCCCACCATCTTCCCAAATTCATTTTAATTCCATACTCTTTTATTATGAATTGCATTCTAAAAGGAGTAATAAACGGAAAAGGAAGTGATTGGTGTTTGGAATTTGGAAACAGAAATATTTTTTTTATGGAAGTTGTATCTGTGTTGCTTGAACAGTATTCGTTGGTGGTTCCCATCCATGCTACCACTTTTCGCACATTATAAACCCCTCACCTTCCCAATAACCTTATCATCCCATGTTCAATAGAAATTAATTATTGATTTGAGTAGTATGATGAATGGATTGATTGCATGTTCTTCTGTTGTGAATGATAGAGCCAACCTTTGATTTTATTTAGGTAGGTTTGATGCATGGGCTATCAAGAGTTTTTATAACTAATTGGAACATTGCTTCAGGATGAGTTTCTTCAGCAGGGGCAGTAATGGCAGAGGCAATAGAGGCAGGGAAAATTGGCAAAGTGGTCATAGGAGACCTCGATTTTCCATACATTTTGATGTCAATCCCCAAGAATTGAATCATATTTTTCAAGATGGGTTCTTCAAACTAGTTGGCCATGGGATCCTCTAGAATCAACCTGAAAGACCTCCCTTCCAAGCACATCAAAAAAATTTCGGTATCTGAGTCCCTCCTCATGTATCAATGCAACTAGAACCACTTGCCAACAATGGTTGGAAAGATATTGTCCACCAGCCTGTTGTTCATCATCACAGTTGACCTACTTATTCTTTGCCATTACCCCCTCTGCCACCACCAAAGAATCATATTTCCCAAGTTGATCATGCTATCTCACCCACGCAGTCATCTCATGCTAGTAAGAGATTAAAAAATGATGTTCCCAAGCCTGTGCAGGATAAAGGAAAGGGGGTGGTCACTACCAAATCATCCAAAGAGTCCTCTGAATCTATGTCCTCTCACCTTCATTGTAAAGATGATTGTTCTCATGTTATCAGTGCAATTCAGCCTCAAGGTTCTAATCAGCCTAAGGCTACCACAGAAATATCAAAAGGGGACAACAGTGAAAAGAGGCCAAATGCCTCTCACAATAAATATGATTTTTGATGATGTTTCAATGTTAATTTTTATGTTGAAGACAGTCCTTTCACTTTGACAATATTTTGGACAGCATGCATATATTTGGGAAGTTTTTTTGGACAGTATGGATATAATGTTATTTTGGATATGGTCATATTAGATTTTGTTGATATTTAAATATTTGATTATAAAAATGAGCATGAGAGTTACAAGGAGGATATTTGAATCAAATGATTGATTTTTATATTACATGTTTAATGGTTATTAAAATAAATAATTGGGAGTCACAAGGGGTCCCACCTATTTAGTTATTATTAATTAAACCCTTATTTATATATACTATTATTGTTTGTCTCAACTAATTAGTTAAGCTAATTTGGCTTAACTAAAGAAAGGTAGTTGAACTACCATAACTTATTGAGAAGGATTAAAATCTCAATGAGATGAAGAGACAAAAGGGAGAGAATAGAAGGAGAACTACAACCATAAGGTTTTCTCTATACTAGTGAGATATTTTCATTTTCATTCATTTTGAGTTTACTAGAAGGCTTAATCCTCTTGATGATAGAAGGATCTTATTGAAGGAAACATGATTCAAAAGTTGAATCACATATTTCAGCATCTTGTTTTAAAGGTGTATGATTTATCTTTGGCAGTCTATATATTCTTGTTTTTTTGTGAATTGAATTTCATGACTGATAAAGAATATCTTGCACAGTCAAGTGAAAACATTTTGTGGCAAGTTGATCTAGACATTTAGCTTCAATTTTATTTTTGTTGTCAGAGACTTTTTGTATGGTTCCCATCAAAGGCTTCTAAATTTGAATTTGATCCCTACCCTCACAGAGGTTTGTAAAGAGAACTCATTTTTGTATCTTAGAATGAAATAAATATAAAAATCGGATTACTATTTCGGTCTCACACATGTGTTTTAATGATCTGGTTCATTCTTTTTCTTTTATCTCCATGTACACATTTGTGTAATTTATGTACACATTCATGTAACTTTGTTTAAGTTTATTTCTTGTGCATTGTTATATATAACACATAAAAACCATCCTTGATCCTTTGTGCTTAATACTTTTGAACTAAGTGATTGTTTTTTAGGCTATAAACCCCGGGTGACATTCCCAACTATCTTTTCTTATCCTGACAAGATCTGAAAATGATTGAGTAAGGTTTTTCATACCTTTTCCTCAACAATACCCAATGAATAAATGCCCATTTCCTATGTACACCAAGAGAACTTCACAACACTCACAGACTTGGTCAATGAATCTTCTATGTTTTCCAACATGTCTACTTTCTCCAAGAACCTTGTTTTGTTCCACCGTGTCTCTTACAAAATGTTATTGTACATCAATGTGCTTAGTCTTAGAATGATAAGAAGGGTTATTTGCCAAAAATATTGCACTTTGATTGTCGCAAATTATCTTCATAACTCTCTATTGATACCTGATTCTTGAACCCAAACTTTGCAGCCATACTACTTCTTTGCTTCCATGAGTGGTTTCCATGTATTCATCTTCTATTGTTGACAAGGCTACAACTGCATGTCTCTTACTCATCCAACTGATTTCTACACTGAACATCTTGAAGACATATCCATTGGTCAACCTCTATCGATCTAGATCTCCAACTCATTCACCATCGACAAAGCCATGTACATTTAATTCACTATCACCTCTAGGTTTTCTTTGGTAGCATATAGCATAGTCTTTTGTGCCACAAAAATACCTAAATAATCTCTTGAAAGTTATTCAATTCTCCATCCTAGGTGTCGACATGCATCTGTTCAACACTCCCACTGCATGGGAAATGTCTGGTCGAGTGCATACCATCACATACATTAGACTAAAACCAACACTTGAATAGGGAACACATGACATGTCCTCTATTTCTTCTTGTGTCTTTGGAAATTGTTCAACAGTTATCCTTGCTCCCATAGGAACTTTCACATTCATTGATTTGTAATCCTTCATGTTGAAATGTTTCAAAACTACTTCAATATACTTTGTCTGGTTCAACCAGATCTTTCTAGTTGCTCGATCTCTCTTAATCTCCATTCCTAGAATGAAGTTCGATGCACCGAGATCCTTCATGTCGAACTTGGAGGATAATTTCTTCTTCACCTCCTTTATTGCATCCATGTTGTTTCCAATCAGCAACATGTCATCGACATATAAAGATACATATATGAAATTCCCACCTTCTTCTTTGTAGTATATGTAGTGATCAACTTTTGTTCTCAAAAACATCATCAAGGATGTATGTGTCGAAATTTTGGTACCACATCCTTGGTGATTTCTTTAGACCATAAAGAGATATTTTCAGTTTGCACACCAGATATTTCTTTCCCTTTACTACAAATCCTTCAGGTTGTTTCATGTAGATTTATTCTTCCAGGTTCCCATGTAGGAACGTTGTCTTCACATCCATATGTTCTATTTCCAGATCAAATGCTACAACTAGATACATTAGTACTCTAATGGAAGTAAATTTTGCAACAGGGGAAAAAATCTCACCGAAGTTGACTCCTTCGACTTGGGAATATCCTTTTTCTACCAGTCAATATTTGAATTTCTTGAATTGACTCATTGCATTCATCTTCTTCTTGAATACCCATTTTCTACCAACAACATTTCTTCCACTAGGAAACTTGACTAAGTCTCATGTCTCATTCTTGTGCAAGGATTCCATCTCTTCTACCATGACATCATTCCATATTTTTCCCAATGTTGATTCGATTGTCTCCTCGATTGACTTGGGCTCATCGTCGGTGGAAGTTAACACGAATGTGGAATGGAATTTGGGAGGACCATAACTTTTGACTGGTTTTCTTACTCTTTCTTACCTCCTTACACCTGGGGTTGATTGTTCCACCTCCTCCTCTGATTTAGTCGACTCATCTGAATCATCTTCTTTGTTCCTCAATTCAAACTGCACTGTCTCAGGATTATTCTCGGTCTAAAAAATTTATTCAAGATCAGAGTTACTTCCAACTTCTCTGAAGACCACATCTCGACTCTACACTATTTTCCTTTATGCGGGATCCCAGAGATCATATCCTTTCATTCCTTCTTTGTATCCAATGAAAATACATTTTATTGCCTTCTTGTACAGCTTGCTTATCTTTTCCTTAGGAACATGCACAAATTCATCATAGCCAAATACTTTGAGATGTGAAACCAAAGTATTCTTACATGACCATACCTCATGTGGAGTCATGTCGACTAGCGTCAATGAAGGAGACATATTCAATATATATTTTTCAGTGTCAACTACCTCCACCCATCATTCTTGTGTGAGCCTAGCACCACTAAGCATGCTCATTACCTTGTCAATCAATGTTCTATTCATTCTCTTGGAAACTCCATTTTGTTGTGGGGTATATGGTGTGGTAGTTTGGCATGTTGTTCCACACTGCTTGCAGAACTGATCAAATTATTTTCCATATAATTCACCACCGTTGTCAGTTCTCAACACCTTAATCTTCTTATCTGTATGGTTTTCGACAAGAGATTTAAGCTCTTTGAATTTCTCTAAAACCTGTTATTTCTTCCTTGGGAAATATATCCATGTATTCTTGGAAAAATCATCTATGAAGGATACATAATACAGAGATCCACCAAGTGAAGGCATTGTAACAGGGCCAAACACATCACTATGAACCAACTCTAGAATGCCATTTTCCCTTGTCGCTCCAGATGGGAACCTCATCCAACTTTGTTTTCCATATATACAATGTTCACAAAATTAGACTTCTAAATTACATTCAGGAAAGTCTTCGACCATACATTTGTTATTCATATCCCGAAGTCCTTTTTCTCCAATGTGTCCCATCCTCTTGTGCCATAGCATGGTCGATTCGACTTTATGATGACTTGTTGAGTTGGTTTGGATCGACTCAGCCTGAGTCAAAGTCAAGTCAACTTTAGGAACAATGATGGTGTTGCATCCAAATGATTCGGCACTCCCTAGTAACTTGTATAGGGTTCCAATCCAAACTCATTTCATTAAGACCATCGCACCTCTAACCATCTTGCATGAATCCTTGTGAAATAGAGTGTTCAATCCTGCATCACTTATTTTGCTGACAGATATCAGGTTTCTTTCCAAACCTGGAATGTGTAGCACACTTGGAAGGGTTCTACTCCTCCCATCCTGCAGTATCAATTGAACTCTTCCTTGTCTGACTATTTTGGTTGTCGAGTCGTCCCCTAAGAGCACATCTCCTCCTTCATATCATTCATATTCGCAGAACCATTCTCTATGTGGTGTCATATGATAGGATGCTCCAGAGTCGATCCTCCAAAAATCTTGATCTGATTGTGTACTGGTCAACGCTAAGTACACATCGCCTCCCTTATCTGGAGTCGTCTTTCTCTCAGTAGACTGCTTCTTTTTTGATCATGTACTGGATTCCATCACCTTCGACTTGCATTGTTTTTTGTAATGCCCAACTTTATCACATTTCCAATATCTTATTGTCGACTGAACTAGGGATTTAGATCTACCCTTCGACTTAGAATTTATACCAGAAAATTTGCCTTTATCTCTGTCAATCGGTCGACCTCTCACCACTAAAGCATATTTGGTCAATCCTTCCTTGTTATTTCTTCTCATTTCTTTTGACAGTATAGATGCAACCATGTTTTTTATCACTAATTTGGTTGTATTAATCCCTATAGCCACGACTAAGCTATCCCAAGAGTTTGTAAAAGAACATAATAGGCTAATACATTTCTCCTCCTCGGGGATTTTAATGTCCAAAGAAGATAATTAGATTATAATGGTATTAAACACATTTAAATGCTCAGTCACTGAAATGCCATCACTCATCCTCTTAAGATACAGTTTTTTTCTAAGAAACAACTTATTTACCATATATTTCGACTAGTACAAGCTCCCCAACTTGCCCCACAGTTTCTTGGCCAAAACTTCACCTGAGACATTTAGCAGTACCGAATCTACAAGACAAATTCAAATCATACTCCTTTCTCTTCTCTCGAGTTTCTCCCATTCTTTCGTCGACATTCCTTCAGACATAGTACCTGGATAGAATGTTTTTCATTATTCTTGATCTACAATGAGATATTCAATTTTAAGCTTCCAAATCTCAAACTTCTGGCCATTTAATTTTTCGATCTCTATTCTCGAGTTGTTCGTCATTCTTTAACACAATCATTATCACAATCTTTAAATATTTCAGCCTTACGACTCTTACTGATCCTATAGTTTAGCTCATATTCAAGGTTGTTGAACCAAGATCTGATACCACATGTTAGGAAATGAGACACACTTCCACGCTAAACCTAGCAAAAGAGAGGAAGAAAGATATAATCAACAAAGTAAATGACCTAGGAAGAACACAATACACAGAGGTTTTACCCTAGAAACCCAAACCGGGAAAACCAACATTCCTTGAGTGTTTTGCTCCTTATTGTCTTATTCATTTAGAATAAAAGGTTACATGTCTAACCTTGGTCCACACCTAAGAAACAGTCGACATCATACCCTCTTTCTTACACAAGAACAACCCTGTAGCCAATTTGGCTTACATCTGTATGACCAACAACCTCTAAATTACAGATTCTTAGTGATTAATTATTCATTATCTAAAGATTCAAGATTCATTGATTAGATTGTGTAGCCTTACAACATCCCTTATTTATAGGTTTTACAATAGGAAAAACCCTAAATAAAAGGCATCCAAAAATGGTTACAGATCCATGCATATCATTGGCTATAAATCTCGTGAATCTCGGGATTCTATTACAGTTGGATTACCCGTCGACTACCAGTTGACCTTCATTCAGTCTTCAGTCAGTCGCCACATGCCCACTTTTCGACCTCTTGTAGTTTGACCTCTTCGACTTGTTGTCGATGTCTTTACCATGTCAAACCACCCTTTGACTTCGACTTTACCAGGTCAACTAACCTTGACCTTCGACTTGCTATCAATCCACCTCGACTGCATCTTTACCCGGTCGAACCATCTCGACCTTCTATTTTCAATCGTTCCACCTTGAATTTAAATGTAAAGAATATAACAACCCAACACTTCTCCTGTCTCACCATCAAATTTTGGGATGTTTGTGGGAATTTTGACTAGAACGGTCAACCAAGTGGGATTGTGCACTATGGAATGGTTCGTGAGTCTAGATAATTCAAGTAGTTCTAGAGTAGCCAAAAATGGAAAATAAGTGTTCACGAATGGATTATGGTATAAAGGCAATGTCATGTTGAGACCAAAAGGACCATATGGCCTTCCCATATACTGACTAAAGGTATGAAAATAACCCCCTTGATAAGGATTTCATGTAGGTGTATAACTGCCTACTTGGTAAGGATTTACCATTGGCATATAAGAACACCCCTGTTGAGGATTATTTGGGGGATTGTTTCCCCTAGAATAATGGGCATTTCCAAGGATGTTAATTTTCCCCGGAAGGGGTACGTTATTGGGGAATTATTGCTTTAGTGTAGTGGGGGATTTCTTGTAATAGGGGGATTTTTTATTCCAAGGAAGGGAGGGATTCCATGGGTATTGTTGCTCCCATCATTGGGAGTACCCCAAGGGAATTTATTCCCCCCAGGAAAGGAGTACCCCAACGGAAATTTATGCCCCCGGGGAAGGGATTTATGCCAATTTTATTAGCACTAATTCCACTATTTCAATTCCATCCAGATGGGAAGCTAGTACTAGGGGCATTTTGGCCAGTTGGTGGGTTACCAGAAGAGAAGACAAAACCACTCCCTGGATTAGCCACATATATTTTTCCTACGTTGGATTGTGAACTAGAGGCAGGGGTTTGAAGAAGACTAGGTTGGGAATTGGACGAAACTAGATGGGCTATGGGCTTACTCCAAAGAGAAAATGGTGCTTGAGGTGGTGTAATGAGTGAATTTCCCACTTCAGTGGTTGATGATACAGGTGGGGTTCCAGATCCACCTACTGATGATAAAGGTGGGTTTCCTATTCTGCTAAGTGATGATATAAGTGGATTCCCAAGTCCATTATTTGATGGCACAAGCAGATTTATTGGGATACCACTTGGCATGCTAAACACTATGGGAGTATAAATTGGAGTTGTAGAGGCAACGTTTCCACTCGACATGGGTGTATTTAATGTTGAAAAAGGGTCACTATCAGGATAATAATGTTTCCCTAAGACATGGGGGAAAGAGTCAAGTAGAGGAGAGGTGAAAGGAGGGTTAAGATGACCTTTTCTTATGGTTATGGATCAACATGGTTCGTCTCCTAATATGTGATCTTCCACGTTGGTAGTATTGGTGTCTTCATATGTTGAAATCATTCGTTGTCTGACAAATGGTCAGAGGTATTTGTATTCGGGTATGGATAACCCAATGGTAGTTTGAGGACGAAGATAAGGTAGATTTCTCACAAACATTGGGGGAACTTCTAACTCAGTTCAAGGACAAGGATGGGCAATTAGTCGTTAGACAACTGGTCGATCGTCTTAATAGGATATTTCCATACCAAACCTGACAATTCTTATGGAATGACAACGTGGTAAGTCGTTCATGACAGATAAGACAAAATATTAAATAAATAAAAAGAGCAATCTCATGGCCAACTATGAAACCAATACATAGAGCACACACCTAGCCAAATATGAGATTTCAAGCAAGAAAACTAGTGGGTCTAAGGATATTATAAAGACGGGATGTCAAACTGTTAGTGAAGATACAAGAAGTAGTTACGATAACCATCACACAACATCCCCCTAAGGTGCAAGTAAGAGAATGCAAGAAAATACCCTCCTTGGTTCATTGAAGTGGAGATTCAACATTTTACTCAAGTACCACAAGGATTCCCCCTTGCAGTCACCCATCTAGCTACCTAGGACAAGCCAGTAATGTTACCACTTCAAAAAATTACGGTCATGTAGAACAGTCGCTAGTAAAGACTATCATGTGGGTGGGGAATACCAGGTCAAGTCTTGGCACTCAAAATTTTGAGAACGTTGGAGTTACTCTGGGGATGTCCATGTCTCAAAACCCCTAATACATTAAGTAGTACCACCAAGAAAATGGAGAGGGGATATCTCAACCACTTGCTTAGCTTTAACTAGTGCTTAACTCAATGTGTGAGCTAAGATTTCCCTGAACTGGTTTTGTTACTAATGGGATTTTTTTTCATTAATTGTCCTAGTCTCTTTTGGTGGCCTTGGATAATTAACTCTCCAAACCTATTCCAAGGCCCTAGATCCTAAGCTATTGTTGGTTTGATTTCAAACAAAAATGTTCTAATTGCCTTTAATTGTGCTTGATTTTAAATGTTTGTTGTTTACTCAAAGGGAACATAATGAAATAATTGATAGTGTTTTGACTCAATACGAATCCCAAAAGAAATCTATATGCAAAAATGCAAAATTTCATTTTGATGAAAAACTACTTAAAGGAAAGGGAGAGATCTTTTTCTTTTTCAATGAAATACATGCACCAATGTGAATGGAATTCCTTAATGAAATGCAAAAAAATTCCTTAAAATGTTTTCAACGATGAAAATTTCAATTTTGTTAGTGAACCAAAGACTCTTCACCAAATTATTCTAAAATGCAATGCAAAGCTCTTTAAAAGAAAAAAAAAAAATTGTGTTTTTTTTTTTAAATATTATGCCAATCAAAAGAAGAAAACACACCTTTTGCATCACACAAATAAAAAAGGATGAGAAAAAATATATTGGAAATATTATAAACAATATGGAAATGATGTATTACAAATGAAGAAAAAATTCCTAGTAGATCCAGAAATGAGATGGAAAATCAAGAGAGTTTTCTTTGTTTAAAACAATGGAATCAAATTTGAAGGAATGCCCAAAAGATATTTAAAAGAAAAATGGACTCTCTTATAGGGGTACCACCAACACTAAGATCCTGAGGGAATAAGGTTATAGAATCCAAACCATGCCCACAAAAATGAGAAGTGCTTTGAATCAATCAAACAAATGGCGCACAAAAGGAAAAAAAATTCAAATGACTTGAAAAAAAAGTTGTAGAAATGACTGCTAGAATAGATATGGGAAAGATCTATAAGACTATAAGAAAAAACATAAAATAGATTTGGGATAGATTTGAAGGATGCCCCTTCAGAAAATAGTCGTTTAGTGCCTAGTTGCATCTTGTCAATTAAGACAGAGCGATCGATCGCTAGTTATACATGAGAAACCAGCAACCACAAGCATTGGTCGCAGTACACAATGTAGTTTTTGGGAAGTCGAGTGTGGTAATGGAGCAAATTGTGACGACAACAAATGAGGTTGCTATGTATGCATAGGAAAATCATGAGCATGATCATACATATGTAAAATTTAATATATCTAAGGAAGATCTATCAGATCTGGGACTAAAAAATTTCAAACAGACTTGTTGGTAGAACAAAAAACAAAATGGGGCTTAGATAGGAAAGGATTTTGAAAAAAATAGATTTAAAGAAAATGAGGAAGAAACTAGATAAACAGTAATGACTTCCCCAATGGAGTCACTAGTCTATTTTAGGATAACTATACCCTGCAAGAGTTACCTCCCTTAGGCTCTTCCTAGACCTAAGACATAATAGAGATACAAATAATAGATTTTCTCAGATCTAAATCACACATGAATAAATCTATAGGATAATGGAAATACACAAACATGGATTTGCACACATGGAAATACAAATGAATACCTCTCACAAGATCAAATATAACATGCATGAATTAATAGAAGATCTAATAATATAACATGAAAACATGGAAATATTAACTGTCTACAAGAATCATAATAACCACATACAACCAAATAGAGGGGAAAGTCATGTGCATATTCTATTAATAAAATAAGAAGCTTACAATAAAATGACTTGATGAAGCTCTTCCCAATCTCCTTGCCCAAGATCTATGATCAGTCCGATAGTATACGATTACTCTTTCTTTTGTTCCCCTTTTGCCATGAGAGACCCTCAATATATAGGATGATAGAGATAACATGGGGGATGAATCTACACACACAAGATAACAAACTTCTTGAGGTTGTATTATGAGAAATATGAAATTTGATCTCATCTCTTTGTAACCAATCCTAATTGGGGAGTAACAGACACGGTCGCACCCTGCATTCATGTACTTTGCGATTGATCACGACTTGCAAGAGAGAAACTCGCGACCAACAAATTTGGGTCACGAGTTGCAAAGGAACAACCCACGACCAGGTAAAAGGATGTTGAAAAATCAAGGGAAAAGTGACATAACTTAGTGTCTCAGCCTGCTAACCTCTATATGACGTCCATCGAGTGATCAGATGGCCAATATCTATATAAAAAAATTCCCAAAACTATTTTCCACACTCATGTAGGCCATTATGAGTTCTTGGTCATGCCCTTTGGCCTTTGCAACACACTGATGGGCCAATTAATCATTGTAATAAAGTCCCACATAAGTGTCAACCATGTTTGTAAACTTATGAACTATAGGAACAGTATGTGCAGGAAAAGTACATAAGTGTATCCTACTTTGTCTTTCAAGGAGCAAGAGAGATAGGTGACCTACCAATCATTCATGAATATAAATAGATCAACCACTACTCCACACAGCTAATTAATAACCAACCAAGGAATCAATTTCTAAATCCTATTCTATGTGTTAAAATAAATCAACCTTTTAACAGTGCAGGAAAGAAACAAGAAACTAATAAAAACATAATAGCAATTACCCAGGCAGATGTCTATACCAGTCAACAGTATGAATCCACTCAAGTCTTCATATACTCATGTTACTGACCTAGAATAAGACTAACCAGTTTGAGAGTAATTCCTAGTGTCTAACCTACCCTTAACCTAAAATGTTTACTTCACTACATGCAGGATAGACTCTATGGTGCTACTGCATTCTTACCCACAGACAACAAATCAACATGCATGGGAATGACTCTAAATGAGCCTTTCCACAAAGCTTGGCACTTCAGTTGGTGGGTGAAGAAATGAGATAGAAATACTCTATAAAGAAGACTTATAGCTACCAGTAAGGAACGTAAACACACAATTTGCACTCAATTGAAACTAAACTCTTGTCCCCTGAAACATCATCTTACTTTCGCTAAAACACCTCTGGAGGTCACACCACACTCAGCAAGAAGGAAAGCCAAATCTTAGAGACGGGTTCCTATTAATAACTTGAAGACATATGCCCTTAATACCACAGAGTCAGGGTATGGAAGTATCAATTGAATCCTTTGTGAATACAATACATTCTCCCAACAGTCAAAGTGTATTTAAAGTTTCTCGATATGTTTCCAGTTCATCACAATGCTTTTATCAATGCTTGATATTAATCCTTCTTATTTAGGATAAGAAAATGATTTATCCCCTTAAGAAGATGGAAGTTACAATATGATCATACCTTACATTCCAGGTCTTCGAATTTTCTCATAAACAAGTCTTCACTAACCAAAGTTAACACTTTACTTATTTTATTACAACTCCAAGTTGTCACACACACAGTAGGTAATTTTAGTATGTTATTTCGGTTTAGTCATTGGATCATATGATCTCTTAGCTTTATTAACAAGTGTGTGAAGCATTTAGATCAAACATTCATGGTTGTGTAAGCTGCCAATAAATCCTGGAACATGTTTGGATTTCAAGCTTGTACAGGAAGGAGGTATACTTTAGTAAGATGCAAATATTAATCATTCATTCACACATCTATCTGTCTACATGAAATCCTTCCATTGTACTAAGGGAAGTTAGTTTTATAACACATGCAAATACACAATGAGTAATGAGCACACATAACTCAAATAAAACCTACAGTTTAGAAATCACTCCACACAAATATATTCATGAACACAACTACAACAAATAGAGAACACATAATATACAAATAAATCAACTTACCATGGGAGGTGGGCCCACGCCTTCCCAAGTAGTGAGTGGAAACAATTCAGTAACTCACAAGTGTACAAACAAAATAAATAAAATCTTGATTGATATTAAACGAAAATATTTAACTAGCTCACAACATATCCATCACAGTATGGAGAACAAAAATAAGTAACACAGCCTTCTATTATATTTAGCAAAGAGTATATATCAGTCTGTACACAGAGCGAATCCCCCTATATATCAAGTTTTGAGCATAAATAAGATTACATCATCTTTCCATGTTATCATGAACTAAGGGGTAAAAATGACTATCAAAACTGAAGGATCTTGCTGACCATGATTTCCTTTATCCATGGTTACAATCTTAGGAAATCGATCTAACAAACTTGGATATTGTTTATGCTCTAAGTTCCGACCCTGATCTGGTGTTGCGTTGGAAGGCATGCTTATGGGTTGTCTTGAAGTTTTGTGTAATGCAGAGGAACACTAGGTGCAAATGGAACGGTCAACACCCATCTCGTTGGTCACACGAACAATACCCATATCGCCAAATCCATTATGGGCATGCGCAAATAGGAGAAACCACAACCTCAGGTACCGGAATTCTTGCACTAGTATTGAAATGCCAGGAATAGTGGGGAAACAATTTTTATAGTAAAAAGGTGAGTATACTTTTATCATTGGTAAAATATAGCCCAAAGATCCTAATTAATTCATTAAGAACTCATAAAATATCAAAATAAGTAACTTTTACCTCATGATAAAGTCAAGATCTTAGGCAGGCAAAAAGGGTAAAAGTAGGAGACAATGAGTTCGGTTTCAATGCCTAGGTGAGGAATAAATGACCAAAATAAGTGTATGGTGAGTGACAAAATGGGAGCTCAACATTACCCCCACACCTGATCATTTGCATGTCCTCATGCAAAGATATCCCAAAATTGTTCAAAATTGAAATATATACTCTCTTCAACTACTAAGAGATTCATGTCGTGTTTATCAGTATGTTGAGGCCTGAGTTATTCTTCTCCAACCTATCACTCCTCCTTGGTTGCTCTGGATGGAATATTTTATGGATATTCTTATTGATTTTCTTAGTTTCATATTGAAGTTTCTCAATCTCTTCTTGAAGTGTCTTGCTATGCCCTTTTAATTGTTTATTTTCCCTTTCAATACACCTGTTTAGGATATACAACTCCATGACTTCTTGTTCCAACTTCTTAATTTTTTTGCTTCTCTTCCTGAGTTTCCTCTCCAGAGGAATTTCAATGAAAGACTAATCCATCAAGACGTTTGAACCCTTGCAATGTTCAATTCCTTTCTTAGAAGGTCCAATAACAACTATGTTGGGAGTTTTTGGAGTCCCAGGCTTATGTTTCTTCTCTGCAATCTGATGTATATATTTTAGAATTCCATCATTACACGCCCCCTTCTCCTGCGGAGGTGGAAAATTGCACCTGTGGCTCTACTAGTGTGTCTAGTTCGACATAATCATTTATCTGGTTGTCATTATGGTATACGAATTTTGTATATGGCTGATATTGTTCCACGGGTTTGGGGCATTTACAAACTCTGAAAAGTTGTGCGATGGGCAAGGTTTCCTCATCATCAACAAGAATTGGATCCTCATTTGTTGCAGCTTGTGGGTACACGGAGGCTAGTCCAACAATCTTTGGGGCTGCTTGCTTTTCCATATTGCAAGTGACCCTACAAACTGGAGGGATATCAAATAGTGGCTTAACCATCGTAGCCTTCTTTTCTGACTTACCATTCCTGGCTATTTCCTTTTTCTGTTGTTTACCCAATTTTCTCGGTTCCTCTTCCACTTCCATAGGTATTCTTTTCTTTTCATGTTGTTTACCTAGATTTCTCGGTTCCTTTTCCAATACCACAGGCATTCTTTCCATTTTTTTTCATTTACCCAAATTTCTTGGTTCCTTTTCCACTACCACTAGTATTATTTACTTTTTCTGTCGTTTACCCAAATTGCTCGGCCCCTCTTCCACTGCCACAGGTATCTGGTCTATAAATTCATTCTCACCCAAGAACCGATCCCAAGTTTTATTTATTTTACGGAGCTCATCTTCTACCAACATTTTAACTAATCCATGATGGTAGAGGCTACTTTGAGGGTTTCAACTATTCTTTCTTACCATATTAGACATTTTTTCTAGACTTTTGTATAGATAGTAGGGGAAATTTATCATTTCTTTGGATTCAAAATGAAGTAAAATTCGAACATGATATTGGTATGTGAGGAAATACCTTCCCTCACAAGTCAAGTACCTCTGCAAAATTTCCAACGGTGCTTGCCAGACATCCACGATGTATGCCCTTGGGACTCCCTTTTTCCCAACTCATGTTTTGGTATTCCGCCTTCAGAAACCATTTGCAAATTTTCATACCAAGTGTCAATTTATTGAACCAATATTCTCTAGTCCTGGGGAGGCCTGTGACATTGGCTAGGTTTTCCTCTGTAACTTCTATTTCCAAATCCATGACCCTAGCCAATCGCTCATCAAATCTCTACGCGAATTGAAGGGTAACCTTGTCATTAAACACTCAAAATTTGGCAAAGAAGAGATGCCAACCTGCTTCCTTAAACATTTACTTGCACTTATGATACTCAGGTATAGCTTCAAGCACTCGTCGAGAAACGGATTCGTGGAAGTCTACCACCATGCTGGAATATGGGTTTGGATGAAGGTTTCACCGAAGCCAAATTAAAGAACACTCATAGGGATGAGGCGAGTGAATAACACTCAGAGGAATGAGGAGGGTGTGGTCTGTTAATGTGGATAATCTCTCAACATGGTGGCAATTTCAACATAGGTTGGCTACAGAATGAATGGCGATCGAGGTAATGAATATAGCTACATCTGGAATCATTGTGGTGCACCATATATCTTTGTGATGGGGTAATGTGAATTCCGTTTGTGGTAATGATGGCAAGTCGACTTGGTATAGGAATAATAATTCAAACTCATGCAAATGTAATGGGAATCATTCAAATGTTCTCGGTTTTCCTTATGAGAAAATCAACACTAATGTTCATGGAGAAAGTGGCATTTTGCATGAATTTGAACTTTTTGCACGAATCAATCACCCGTGGAATAGAGATTATGAGTATGAGTGGGTAAAACATTGGGTGATGTGGGTGAATAGAGATACAGTTCATACGACAAGAAATATAGGGATGGCCAATCGTTATGCTACGCATATGGTTTTGATGATTGCATAATACATGGATAACCAAAATTTGAAGGCTAAGTAATTAGGATGATTTGGATTGGCATGAGAAGTTGTTAAAATGATATCCTTTGTTCCTAATAAACTAACTAGAATATCAAAGCAATCTTACCTTAAAAATTCATTACCCATTTTAATTGTAGATTCAGAATTCATGTGGATACCAGAAGTGATGATGATGATAGTAATGTTGTTGTCATGTCAATGTTGTTGATTCCCAAGACTGGAGGAGATCATACTCTATCTCATGCAAAAGTTTCTTTTAAAATGTGGTCACAGTATTCCAGTGTCTGTAGTACAATTCCTGTGTGGGTGCGAGAATACTGTTGAGCACTCTTTTTTTTTCACCGATACTCTCCACATGCTATTGCTTCACTCTGTGACTTACACATGTAATGTTAAAAGATATTATATACTAATTTAACTCAAAATTGGTTCAGAGAATATTTGAAAACTTAGGGAATTATGAACTTATTGGAAATACTGGAATTTGAAATAAAAAACCAAGAGGAGAATAGAACTATTGATGTCAAACTGTCATTCTGGTGATGATGGAAATAACTACAATGTAAATGAAGAAACATGGGATGGATATCCAGATTCATACCATGTCCCAATATATGTATTGAGGAACACATCTCACCTTTTAGCAGGAAACCAACTAAGAAGGAAAACAGCCCCCGCTTCTTGAGACAATCTGAATCGTTGCAGTTGCCTTGTAGCCAACTTCCTTTTTATTCACATTGACTATTGCAAATTGTCATCCAAATCATAACTAATTTTTCTTCACCACGACCCAAACTTTTGGAACAAATCCATCCATGTGAAAGATGTATTTTCGTCGAACATGGATGGAAGTCATTAGATTACCATCCATTGATGAGAGTTGTTAACCAATGCGAGACTATTCACCTTTAATGACGATGAGAGTAAAGGTTCCACTGGTACAACTTGCTAGGCATGAATTAATGAGCTGATATTGAATGTCCTGGAAGATCTGAAAAACATGAGGAATTAATGAATCCCCACTATTGTCAGCAAGGGAAATTTCCATTAATGTATGCAAGCCCCTAGGTACCATCTAAATCTCTGACTTTGATCCCCCAAATGATGTGCTGAAGTTGATGGAGGAAAAATTGTCAGAAGGAGAGCCTTAATGCATCCCTCATCATCTGACATGAGAGAAAACAAAATGATTTGAAGAATGTTAAGAACCAAACATCAATATAGCATAGAAAAACCTCAGGAAAAGTACTCAACGCCTTGAAAAAGAGATAATTTCAGATAATAAGCCTCTTCAAGGGGGAAACCTCCTTTTACCCCACTTAAATGTTCAAGTACAAGATGATTCAAA
>ML795180.1:36824-62882 GCA_009831015.1 Picea engelmannii
TCTTCCGTGAAAATTGTCCAAGTGACGAGTGATTTGCGAGAACAAAGCCATTGATACCAAACAAATTGATTAGGTTCTAAATATAAAGAAGCAATTCGTACCTTTTGTGTATGTGGCACATTATGGAGATCAAAGAATTGCTCCATCTGAAGTATCCATTTGATTGGGTCCTTTCCATCAAACTTCCTCATATCAATCTTAGGAACTTGGTTGGTCTTCAAACTAAAGTTGGAGTTTCTCCATTCTTGATTCACCTT
Organism: Picea engelmannii; assembly: GCA_009831015.1. Classification (NCBI taxonomy): domain Eukaryota; kingdom Viridiplantae; phylum Streptophyta; class Pinopsida; order Pinales; family Pinaceae; genus Picea; species Picea engelmannii. Next base: position 37,082 of record ML795180.1, read on the forward strand.
CCTTGTGTCCTCATCATGAATTTCATGGGATGAATTTTCACTTTTGGGTGTCTTCTCTGTTACGAAATTTTTCATTACTTCCATGATCTTAGCTTCCATTGAATCCATCTTAGCTTCCATTGAATCCCTCATCTCTTGTAGTTCATCTTTGGTTACTGTCTTCTTTTGCAAATCATTTATGTCCCTACGCATTTATTCACCTTCATCAAGAGTCCAATTAGGATTTTCTGGAGGCTTATTTGGTGTAGAAGGTCCCTTTTTGGGTGGCATGTTGGCCAAATATCACTTTTGAGTCTTGATTTTGAGGTGGTTTTGCTGGACAATATTTATTCTGTTATATCTCCCAAGTTTTGGCCCTTTTGGGTATGAAACTTTCTTTTAGGTAGTTCTCTGATATTTCTTCTCTGCAATGCCACAGGTCTGATCAAAATTGGATGTGCCAAGTGGAATTTACGGTAACTTCCTCACAACTTGCCGATTTTTGGCATTTCCAGGAGATCTCACTTGTATAGAATTCCCCACACAAAATAATTGATATCAAATTCTGAAACTCGCACCCAACATACTACAGACTGTCCACAATCCAATGCAACTAGTCCTACTCAATTTGGATACTCTAGCAAGAAGTTATGCTTGTTTTACCTGGAACACCTTCTTGAGGCTAGTCAATAGGTCTAGTCAGATACCCTATCTTACACAAGGTGTATCTACAAATTTAAGATGAACCAGAAGCTTAAATTTTTACCATAGGTACTTTACTAATTTCTGTAAATGGGCTCCGGAGGACAGGGTCTGAAACGTTACAGAAAATTGTTTATAGCAAAAATTCCGCCATGACTCATTTCAGGATGATTCCATAACCCTATCTTTTACAGGATGTATCTCCGAAATTATAAGGCCTCAAGAGATGAATTTTGAACCCAACGTACCTTGATCCGTTTACTAAATACCCTCCAAGCGGTTTCTTCTGAAACGTTGTAGAAAAAACGTTATAGCGAAAATTCCACGGTGTCTCAGATGTAGCAGCGAAACCCCAAGACATTAAGCTCTGATTCCATATGTTAAGAACCAAACATCAATATAGCATAGAAAAATCTCAGGAAAAGTACTCAACGCCTTGAAAAAGAGATAATTTCAGATAATAAGCCTCTTCGAGGGGGCAACCTCCTTTTACCCCACTTAAATGTTCAAGTACAAGATGATTCAAAATGAATATGTCTCCTTGGTATATATAGGAGACTAGGAGGTATAATTACAAATAATGGCCTAAAGCCGACATAATTAAAATAACATTACTAATCTAAATTACAATTAATTGCCTAAAGCCAACATAAATAAAATAGCATTACTAATCTAATATGCCCCAATTAAGGGGTAATGAGCCAATATTAGGGCTTAACAAAGAACATGTAGTAAGTTCTGACAATTGTGGACAATAAATTTTATTCTGGGCTAATCCACAGCAAGATGGTTTTCAGATAGGCCCTTGTCTAACCACGTTAGTAAACTCATTTTCATGGATAGAATATTTTTTCTTATTTGTTATTTTTTTTTGTTATATTATTATTATTATCATTATTCAATTTTATTATGTACATACATTCAGAAAGTTGAAAGAAAAAGATTCAATCAGGGGTGGGAGAGGGGGAAGGAGACCCCTTGCCTACTACCTCCATTTCAGACTGCTACAAAATATCTCATACAAAGTTATCCTTGGACATTGGCATGTGGTACAGCCTCAGCTGATGGCCATTGAACACAAAAGAATGATGTTGGTCATCAATTGTTGTTGTCCTGACTGATCCATTGTTGAATACAACCTCGATTCCGTAAGGCCCCAACCATATTGTAGTAAGTTTTCCTCTCAAGTTCTTAAACCAAGAATCAAAAAGGAGGGCCCAATCATCGGGCTTTAAAACTTTCTTCTTGATGAATTTATCATGCCATCTAGCTCTTTGTTCTTGTACCATAATAGTGTTTTGAATTTCATCTTGCCTAATTTCATCCAGCTCGTTAAGCTGGGCTATTCTCTATTTTGTGCCTCTGATAAATTTATTCCCATTTGTCCAGTTGTCCTAAAGGTTTTCACTTGAATCTCAATGGGAATAAGAACATGTTTTCCATGCACTAACTCATATGGAGTAAAGCCTGTGGTATTTCTCCATGTGGTTCTATAAGCCCATGGTGCTTCCAAAATCCCGTCTACCCAGTCTTTGTGATGCAGTTGGACTGTCTTAGTTAGGAGTGCTTCCAATACCTTGTTTGTAGACTCAACTTGCCCATTTTCTTGCAGGTGATATGGAGAAGATTTATAGTGCTTTATCTGGTACTATTGAGTAAGCACTTGCATTGATTTAGATGTAAATTGTGTCCCGTTATCTGTCACAATTTATCTTGGAATGCCAAAGCAAGTAAAAATATCCTCGTAAAGAAAATCTATAACAGACTCTTCACTAGCAGAACGAATGGATTTTTCTTCTACCCACTTAGTTACATAATCAGTGCAAACTAAAATGTACCTTTTTTTACATGATGAAGGAGAGATTGGACCCACAAAATCCAAGGCTCATATTTCAAAGGGTTCTATAAGCACTTGGTTTTGTAAGGGAATCTCGTCTGCTTGCACTAGCTTACCCATTCTCTGAAAAATATCGCAACTTCTCAAATACTTCCCCGCATCCTTAAACAACGTTGGCCAATAATATCCTTAATGAAGCACCTTGTAAGTAGTCTTTTTATCTCTCAAATGGCCTCCATAGGGGCTATCATGGCAGGCTCTCAAGATGTCATATGTTTCATCATATCGTACACATCTTCTAATAATCATGTCAGGCCTAGTACGAGAGACATCTCCCCCGAACCATGAATAAGTTACATTGTTCTTGACAATTTGTTGCTTTTCTCTTGGGGAGAGATATTGAGGAAACTTCCCTGTGGCCAGATAATTGGCTATGTCTGCAAACAATGGAATGTTAGTGGAAACAAAAAACAAATGTTCGTCGGGAAAACTATCATCAACAAGGGTGTTTTCATCATTATTATGGATTCGAGAGAGAAAATCTATAACTAAGTTTTATTTACTAGGCCTATCCACAATTGTATTGTTAAATTCCTGTAGCAATAGTAGCCACGTATTGATCCTACCATTTGTTATGGGTTTATTCATTAAAAACTTGATGGCGGAATGGTCAGTGTGAATAAAAGTTTCATAGCCTGTAATATAATGTCTAAATTTATTAATAGCATGTACGACAGTTAAGAATTCATTTTCTATGACGGTGTAGTTGAGCTCGATTGGTGATAAGTTTTTACTACTATAATAGATAGCATAAGATAACTGATCCTTTTTCTATCCTCGAACAACCCCAAGAGCGGTGTCTGAAGCATTAGTACAAATATGAAAGGGAAGTGACCAGTCTGGTCCCTGCAGACTGGCGTTGTAGACAAATTTTCCTTCAAGATTTTGAAAGCAATTTGACACTGAGAATCCCACAAAAATTTAGTGTCTTTAGATAACAATTTGTATATAGGTGCAGCTATCTTTGTGAATTTTTCAATAAATCTTCTATAGTAGCCAACATGACCCAAAAACATTCTTACCTCCTTTGATGAATGGGGTGCAGGAAAGTCCATGATTACCTTAATCTTAACTGGGTCCACTTTAATACCTGAAGAAGAAACATGATGCCTAAGAAAAATTCCTTGTTGTGACAACATCTTAATTTTTTTATGACTCGAAGCAACATTAGATTCCTTACATCTAATCAATACTTTTTCTAGGTTATGAAGTGATTTGTCAAAAGAGTCACCATAGACAGAAAAACCATCCATATAGATCTCAACACACTCATTAATCAAGTCAGAAAATATCCCAAATACAACTCTTTGAAAAGTGGCAGGGGCATTGCACAACCCAAAAGATAAAACTCTATAGGAAAATGTCCCCCATGGGCATGTAAAAGTGGTTTTCTCCTGATCCTCTGGTGCGATCTGAATTTGATTGTATCCACTAAAACCATCCAAAAAGGAAAAGTACTTCTTACCTACTAAGGTATCCAATACCTGATCAATGAAGGGAAGCGGAAAATAATCTTTTAGTGTTGTTTTATTAAGCTCACAATATTCAACACATATTCTCCACTTACATTCCTTTTTAGGCACAACTACAAGTGGCGAAACCCACTTGCTATCAGATATAGGATATCTAAAGTTAACATCTAGCAAATTTTGTAATTATTCTTTTACTATGTCCTTTACATTGGGATTCATACGACATTGTGGCTCCCTAATGGGTCTAGAATTTTCTTGAAGGTAAATATGGTGTGTACATGTGTTTGGGTGAATGTCAGGCATGTCTTTATAGTCCCATGCAAATGCACAAGAGTGATTTTATAATAGGATGATTAATTGTTCCTGCTGATTAGAATCAAGGTCAACACTGATATTCAAAATTTTTCCCGGGCTAATTTCAACAGTTATGCTATAGGGATCTGTGGTGTCTTTGATGGCTAACACAAGGAAATATGTAGTCCATGTTGGATCAAAATTTTCCTGAAAATATTTTTGAAAAATATGATTATAGGTTTGGGGTACTTTCGGAAACTAAGTACAATCCATAGCAGAAATAAATAAATTCAGAAAATCATCTTCTGATTGACTTTTCAATCCCCTCGACTGTCCGATGGTTAAAAGGGGATGTAAAATTTTTGTTTTTTTGTGATTTTTAATTTCTACAATTTTAAGAGATTCAATTTCTGCATCTTAGAAGATTTAATTTCCTTATTTTCAAGAGGTTCATTTTCTATATTTTCATGAGATTCGAACACCTTCCAAGAATCTTGTGGTGTTGGTTTGGAAGGTGGGTATAAAGTGAGATTATTCATATCTAGACCATTTGATATGGTCATCTCTCCCAACCTACATCCGATGAAAGCATCAATTGTGGCCAACCATGGTCTCCCAAGAATGACAGGGTGGCCTACCATGTTGGTTTTAGGTTGGATAACTAGAAAATCTACAGGATATTCCTAAGAATTTAAAGTTACCAATATATCATCAAGAACTCCGACAGGCTTGATCCTAGATCTATCATTAATTTCAAGCATTGTGGGTGTGGTTCGAAGAGTATTCAATTGTAATCTCTCCATGATCATAACGGTCATGATATTAATTGCAACTCTCGAATTGATCAAAGTATTTCCTATGGGAACATCATTGATGGAAATGGTGACTATGGGGTTCCCGGGGTCTCCATACTTTTTCACCAATGGTTTCCCAGACATTAGCTCGACCAGTTGACCTGCTACATGGATAGTGGGGGGGTCTTTTTGTTTCCTTCCAGGTTTCTTAATGCATAAATCCCTGATATTTTTTGCGTAGATGGGAATGTCTTGTATAGCTTGCAGCAGGGGTATTTTGACACAAACATTTTGTAGCTCAACTTCCAAGTCAAATTCAAGGAGGAAAATAGGATTTTCTATGGCCATCCTTTTTGGATAAGGTGGAATTTTAGGTGCTTGTGGCCGCTTTGTATGAGGAGTAGTAGATGTTTGTGTAATGGAGGGAGTAACTATGTTTCTAGGTTGGTCGTCATTTATTGATTGTTCAGGAGTTTCATCTTCTTCCTCAATGACAACCATGGAATCCCTTGGTTTCGTGACTTTTTCTGATCTCATATGTATATTTTGCAGGGGCATAGGAGTGATCAGGTAAGAAAAAAAAGGATGCATCTCAACATTAAAGGCGGGTTGCGCAGCTCTATTGTTTGTATTTGGTACCGAATGTGCAGGCATTTGTGTTGGTCTAGGAGGGTTTTGGTTTGCAGCCAGCTGTGGTAATTATGGGATTGTTGCTTGGGTACTAGGATAAAATTGTAATACCCTCGGCCTCACACCGTCCGGGCATGCCACTCCTCAGACGCTTTACTTAGCTCTGAAACCATCTTTGTAACCTTCCCAGCCTTCAAAGGGCCAGGCTACACGAGGGAACACTTTTGTTCTCTCGCTGCAGAACATACTGTAACATACCCAGTATTCAACTGAGCTATGCCACATAAATTTTCTCTTCAAACTGCATGCAATTATAACATATACATACAACACTCTTGCATAAGCTTTACATATAACATAAACAAAAAATCATGTTCTATAAATATACATTTTCATACTAAAATAACAGTAAACACAGACATGCAGCGTATACAGGGAAATACCCATAAACATTCAGACAGTTATAATCACACATATGATAAAATGTAACATAAGCACGTAAATAACACTACAGCATGTAAATTTATCACACGATTGGTACTTATCTTGGAAATATTGTCACCAAATGCGTGCAGACCATCCATGAACCTCCCAACCTTAGACTACATTGTTCATCACTCTCAACAGTGAGTCAACCCCGAGCTGGGACTAAACTCCACTTGGGTAAAGGGATTCCTAACCAGGATAAAGTCTCATGGACAACAAGAAAGACTCTATCTCATGTGATCACTCAACTAACATCCTACAATCTCTCATTCCCCACATGCTTGTCCCACCCAAGGAAGTGTTCCCCTTCTCTTCTCAACAGTCCCTCGGCTGCCCCACTTCCCTTCCAGGGCTTCAGCAACAGGCCGGACCGGAAGTCTCGAAGCATTGTAGATGCATTTTAGAACCTTTAGGAATCAATTCCCCAGCAATTCTCTCACTCAGAGAATTTTTCACGGGACTGACAACCCGCCTCTTCAATTTCCCACGGGATTGACAACCCACTTCTTCAATTCCGCTCCCAATCTAACCAGGTACACCAATAGGAAATGGTTATGGAAAAAGGCTAGATAGAGTGAAATGAATGTTTGAAGGATAATCCACTGCATGAGTGAAAAATGGTCATGAAATCATTAACTGGATGACTGAATGATGGCAGGAATCATGGGCGAGATCATCATAAGAATGATCGTGAGAACAATGGTAAGGATGTTCGTCCAAATGATGGTGAAGGTGTTCCAAAGATCTACGTCCCCACGATATGTATGCATGTCCCCAACTTGACACTTGTCACGTTGGAAGCTACTTTGGTCCACTTGTCCCCAACTTTAAAACTTAGGATAAAATAATTATCCATACTTTATGTTTTAAAGAAATATTAATATAATGTTCCTTTTTGGCTTTCCCTTTCCCTAACTGGTGAAGTTTAGTCCCCCATCTCCTTTATCATGGTCAATCTACGCGTAGCGATGTATTTTATATTAATCATGAGACATATATAAAATAGGTGTGCTGGCCTTTAACATCTAGGTGCAGTGGCCTTATTCCAAAACATAAGCATCCCAGATTATCATAACTGGATCACCAGCCTATAATACATATCATATACATGAGGTTCATTAACCCCCATACTGCGCACAGTGTCCAGTTATGTGCACACTTCTTCATTTTACTACGCAGTACTTTCGCGCACTATGCCATGAAAGGTGCATTACAAAATGATGTCGAAAAATCTCACCAGCTTAAGTACATTTACAATTGGGTTCGACCGAAGGATATTACAATCCCCTCCCCTTATTTATGCACTGGCCTCGGTGCATCATATACCCATATACAACAAGTTTTCATAAATCCTAACAAAAAGATGTAGGTATTATGTCCGCATTGCATCCTCATGCTCCCAAAAAGCTTCCTCGGGACCGTACCAGGTCTATTGGACCTTTACAAGCCCTATGTATCGATTCTGGAGCTGCTTGATTTTTCGGTCCATAATGCACACCGGATGCACTTGAAAAGCGCCTTCTTGTTCCACCTGAATCACATTCCAATCAATAACATGATTAGCATCAAGTATGTATTTCTTTATCAATGATACATGGAATACATTATGAACAGACATAGATGCAGGCAATGCAATCATATAAGAAACTGGGCCAATCCTCTCTAGGATTTCAAATGGCCCACAAAATATGGCTGCCAACTTGGTGCAACTTCCCAACTTCAGGGAACTCTTTTTAGCTTTCACCTTCAAGAAAACATGATCACCCACTTTGAAATATCTATGGGTTTTTTTATTATTGGCATAACTTTTCTACCTGTCTTGGGCAGCTTTTAAATTCTGCTTAATTTTTATCATTTGGTCCTCCATCTCCTTGAGCAAATCTATCCCAACTACTATTCTATTGGCTCGATTATCCAAGCTCACTGGAGTATTGCACTTTCTGTCGTAAAGTACTTCAAATGGGTTCATCTTCAACGATGCCTGATACCCATTGTTGTAAGCGAATTCTAGCAACTATATGTAGTCTTCCCATTTTGATGGTTTATCCATCACATACATTCTCAGTATGTCTTCTATCACTTTGTTCACCCTATGTCTGTCCATCAGACTCAGGATGATAAGTTGCACTAAAGTTCAGATTCGTTATGAATCCTTTGAACAATCCTTTCCAGAAATTCGAGGTGAATTTTGGGTCTCTGTCGGACACAATTGTTTTAGGAATTCCATGCAATCGTGCCACTTCCTTCATGAAAATATCATCAACATCTGCTGCCTTGTGAGTAGTTTTCAGTGGAATAAAATGGGCATCTTTTGTAAGCTTGTCCACCACTACCATGATCAAATCATGTAGCTTGCCTGTTCTGGGAAATCCCGTAATAAAATCCATTGTCACCACTTCCCACTTCCATTCAGGAATGGGCAAAGGTTGCAACAACCCTGCTGGGTGCCTATGCTCAGCTTTAACTTTCTGGCATTCCATACATCTAGCGATGTATTCAACAATCTCTCTCTTCATACCTGACCAAAAGTAATGGCTCTTGATCGTTGCCATGGTTTTTTGATATCTAGGGTGCCCTTCATAAGGAACATTATGCATTTCATGAAAAATCATACATTTCAAGTCCTGGACATTTGGAACAAAAATTATGTTCTTGTGCAATAGTATTCCATCTATTCCCAAATTATAGTTATCCACCTTTTGTGGTATCTTACTCTGATGTAGCTTTGCTACCAATTCTCTGTATTGCAGATCTGCATTTGTAGCTTCCTGAATTTTGCTTTTAATATCAGTCTGATACATGCTAATGGTTGTAGTATGTAGTTCATGCACCCTCCTCCTAAGTTCATCAACCACTTTATTCTCTTTCCCCTTGATATGATTTATATCAAAGTCATATTCTCTTAAAAATTCTAACCATCTGCTCTGCCTAGCTTTTAGATTTGGTTGATCAAATAAATATTTCAGACCATTGTGGTCTGTTCTTAGCTCAAACCTTTTTCCCATGAGGTAGTGTCTCCATTTCCTCAAGGCATGCACTATCGCTATCAACTCCAAATCATGAGTGGCATAATTTCTTTAATGCTCCTTCAACTTCCTTGATTCATAACATATGAAAAACCCATTTTGACTAAGGAACCCACCAAGTCCTTCATTACATGCATCTATGCATACAATGAAGTCTTCATTTGGGTCTGCAATCCTTAATATTGGAGCACTTGTCAATAATTGTTTCAAGTGTTGGAAACTCTTTTCGCAAACCAGTGTCCACTGAAACTTCACTCCCTTTCTTTGCAAGGAAGTGATTGGGTGTGAAATCTTTGAGAATCCTTCAATAAATCTTTTGTAGTAGCTTGCAAGACCCATGAATGATCTTACCTCTGTCACATTCTTCGGCGTTGACCATTCTCTAATGGCTTCTATCTTCTCAGGATCCACTGTTATCCCATCCTTTGAAATGATATGCCCCAAATAATGAATTTGTTTCTGATAAAATGAGCACTTGCTCAATTTGGCATACAACTGATGCTCCCTTAATACTTTCAACACCATCATCAAATGATGTTCATTCTCTTCCTCTGACTTAGAATATATAAGAATGTCATCCAAAAAGACAATGACAAACTTATCTAAATATTCTCGGAAAACACCATTCATTAAGCACATGAAAATAGTTGGTGCATTTGACAACCCAAATGGCACCACTGTGAACTCATAATGACCATACCTTGTCCTAAAGGTGGTCTTTCTGATATCTTCTTCTTTAATCCTTACCTGATGGTATCCTGATCTGAGATCTATCTTTGAAAATATCCTTGCATCCTTCAATTGATCAAAGAGATCATCAATCCTTAGCAGAGGATACTTGTTCTTAATAGTCAATTATTCAACTGTCTGAAGTCAATGCACAATATTAATGTTCCATCTTTCTTCTTCTCAAACAAGACTGGGGCACCCCAAGGTGACACACTTGGGCATATATAACCCTTCTTCAAAAGTTCTTCAAGCTGCATTTGCAACTCCTTCAATTATGGTGTACTCATTATGTAAGGAGTATTTGATACTGGCGTTGCTCCAGGAGTTAGATTTATAGAGAAATAAATGTCTCTTTTTGTGGGTAGTCCCGGTACTTCCTTGAACACATCTTCAAATTCTTCCAGGACTTCATAATCTTCCAAATTTGGCTCCTTATCTTTAGGTGTCTCTTCTATATGAGCTGCAAATATTTGACATCCTTTTCTGTAACATTTCTTCAGCTGCAGTGCTAAAATTTCTCTAATGGTTACTGTTTTGGGAATTCCGCTCTTTCCTTAGTTTCCCTTCCTCATCCAAACAAGTTAATGCTTTCTTATGATAGTCCAGGAGAGCATGATGTTGTTCCAACCAATCCATCCCAATTAGACAGTCATAGGAACCTAAAGGAAAGATTTTCAAATCTACCTTAGTGTTCAGTCCATTCATGTCCATGAGGCATGATTTAACCATCTCATTAACTTTTTTTTTCGCTCCTGTAGCCAGCTGCACCAACCAGGATTTCCCATGCTTGCTTCTTGGCAAATTCAAAATTTCCACCATCTTTGGGTCTATATAACTATGACTAGCTCCTGAATCAATTAAAATAGCAATGGTTTGGTTGTTGATCATACCTTCCACTTCAATCATGTGGGATTGATACTCTGCTTGCTTGTTATCCACGGCTGCATAGATCCTTGGCACATATCTTCCCATGTCCTCCACTATTTCAACTTGTTGTACATTGTGAACAACCCTTCCTTTTTTACTTCTGTGAGGACAATCTTTGAACCTATGATCTCCTTTACAACCCCAACATTGAATAGGTGGTTATCTTGGCCCTTGACTCGCTATGTCAATCATTCTGGGTTCTTTAGGTGTTTTCTGTCCCTGTGGGTTATTTCTGAAGAATGGTGGCTTAGCTCCTTCTTCCTCTGATCCATCTTGAATTTCTTTTTGTCTTCCCAATCCTTTTGGAAAACTGGCCTTGATTTATGCTGATCATATAGGCATTTAGCTCCCCTTATGGTCTCTTCCAATGTTTTGGGTTCATCATACTATATTTTGTCACTGATGAATGATGGAAATCCACTCAAATACCTTTGAATTTTGACTATCTCATCCTTGATGAATGAAACATACTTCAGCAGTTCTAGAAACCTTCTCTTGTATTCATCTATGGTCATACTTCCAAGCTTGAGTTCAAAGAACTCTTTCATTTTCTTATCGTAGTATCTCTTAGTCAAGTATTTCTTCTCAAAATACTTCTTGAACTCCCTCCAAGTAACACTTTTCTCTTTAATGTGTTGCACCTGGACAAGATGATCCCACCACATGGATGTCTTTCCTTTGAGTTGATAAATAGAAAGTCTACCCTTTGCATGAGAAGAATAATTATGCAATTGAAAATACTTTCTCATGCCCAACAACCATGTTTTTGCATCTTCATATTTCTTGCGCTCACCATCAAATGTAGGAGGTTTTATTTTGTTCATTTCTCCTCGTAGCTCATCCACCCCAGACCTCTTATGCCTTTTGATAGGGGATAGACTTGAGTTGCTACCTGTTCTCTTACTAGAATGCCTTTGGGAATGATGGTGGTGTCTGCTAACACTTCTTTCTTTTATTTTCTCATCCGAAGGCTTGTGACTTTCGTATTTGCTTGAGCCACTCTCCTTAACCAATTTATTTTCTATTTTGTTCAAGCCCTCCAATAACTTCATCTTGAAGTCATCATGTTTCTCCTTGGCTCTCATAAGCCTTTCACTATCAGCCTTATGGATTTGGACATCCTTCTGCAAATATTTAATGGTCTCTTCCATATTCATTTTTTCATTCCTTTCTTCTCCATGTCCATTGGAGTTTGTTCCTTCAATGCAAAAATGGACATCCATCCCTCTACTCTCATCTGGTTGACTGTAATTCTCCTGTGCCTCTTCCATTCCTATGGACTCTGTACTAATCTAATCTGATCTAGTTGTTGTTAATTCTGCAAAACATGCAGCCATCGAAACTTATCAGGTTAACAATTCAACAATTCATGAAAAATATGAACCATTTTGGTTCCATATATACATCATAATTATCTCTCTTGATTTCTTGGTGTTATCACCATGACAATTCTAGATAAGACCCAAGTCTTGAGAACATAGATGCGCGGTGCCTTCAGAGATACATTTGGGAAGAAAGGCAGCTTGCCGAAACCACTTTCACCAAGACATGGTATCACATATTTCAAAATGTCAAACTACCACTCGTGGAACGAGTGACGGCTAGTCAGATCACCCCGTTTCACTCATTCGGTACTTCACAGTTGTATGATGTCAACTGAATGTCGCAATATAATGAACTCAAAAGATAATCATTTGAAATGGATTATCCAAGAATGGCAACCCAACATACTTCTACGTAGTTTGTATGTGCTTCATAATTGGGATTCTATAACTACCAATCCTCAAGTATGGAGACATCAGTTTATCCATAAACGAAGAAATCTCCAAATTGCTCAACTTTCTTCTCTCTGTAAAAGAATCTCGGTATCCACAAACTGAGGTACATGGACAAGGCTAAATCCAGTGAGACTGGTTATTAGGGTAACATGCTAGACTTTCCTGTAAATAAGGAGGAAAGGGTAGTCATGCGTATACTAGAAACTAAGTTTCGCGCATAACCTGCCATCGACTCTACATTGGAAGCTAGGCTGAATCCCGTTATGAATGATTTAGTCATCAACAGGCCAGCTACTAAGAAGAAAAGGAGCAAGTGGCAGAAGAAGGAAACCACAGCTGAAACGGCCGAAAGTGTTGGAGAGAATCAACCGGTCTGGTTGGATTCTTTAAAGGAGGAGATAACTAAGCTGAAATGAGTCCTTAACTAACATTAGGTGTATTTCAACAAATTTTGGAACAGGGGGGGGTAGCAGAGGTAAGGGACTCTAGAGATGATAGGCTTGTTTTTAAATGGTCCTTTTACAATATGATAACTGTATCATTCCCTTTTTTGTAATTTTGGGATTAATACGATTATATAAATGCAAAAGTGGACTTTGGACTGTTTATTACAAGACTCTAACTAGTGGTGTTATGAGTCTTGTTTTCTTTCAAAGTATGTTTTTCTTGTAAGCTTATATTTCACTTCCATTTGTCTGAATCGGAGGAATATACAGCTCGGAATTCTCCCCTGAAATGCTCTCGTCTTAACAATTTAGATTATATTTATTTCTTCACAACCAACTCTGAATTCATTTTAAATAATGCTCTGATTCAGTTGTGTGTTTCGTTTTCCTCTAATATCATGCAAATTTTCTATTAACTCAGACTCATTGCCTTCTAAGTGACTTCGCGCGCCCAAAAATTCAACCTGTACACCCATATTTATCATGCACAACAACACTACAAGGTAAATCATGCTTCTGCGCACCTATATCCCCTATGCATTTCTTCTCCGTCGCGCCAATAACTTGCGTGCACTACTTTTGCATTATGCACCAATATCCACTGCGCACAGTAATCTGCGTGCACCATTGACTACACTGTCGCAAGATAACTTATACTCATACTATGCACGCACCAACCAACTCCTCTGTGTTTTGCAATGTTGCACACTCCACGTGCACATTACTATGTGTGTGTTCATCACACAATGCTAAATTTAGCACGCGCATCAGCACACAATACTCTTACGTGTGTCACCACAATTTACCACGCACACCTGCACGCCAACATTTTCCGTGTGGTGCCAAAATTTTCCTTGGATGCTCTATGACTTGAAAATTTGGCCACTTTGAAATTTATCTTCTGCGAGTATTTGCTTCGATCGAACCTTTCCGGCCCATCCAGGCTCAGTGTTGGAACTGAAGCTCTAATACCATATTGTAACACCCCCGACCTCACATCGATCGAGCATGCCACTCGGATGCTTTAATTAGCTCTAAAATCATCTTTGTAACATTCCCAGCCTTCGAAGGGCCAGGCTACACGAGGGAACACTTTCGTTCTCTCGCTGTGAAACATACTATAACATACCCAGTATTCAACTGAGCTATGCCACATAAATTTTCTCTTCAAAATGCATGCAATTATAACATATACATACAACACTCTTGCAGAAGCTTTACATATAACGTAAACAAACAATCACGTTCTATAAATATACATTTTCATACTGAAATAATAGTAAACACAGACATGCAACATATACAGGTAAATACCCATAAACATTCAGACAATTATAATCACACATATGATAAATTGTAACATAAGCATGTAAATAACACTGCAGCATATAAATTTATCACATGATTGGTACTTATCTTGGAAAGATTGTCACCAACTGCGTGCATACCATCCACGAACCTCCTAGCCTTAGACTACACTATTCATCACTCTCAATAGTGAGTCACCGTCGAGCTGGGACTAAACTCCACCAGGCTAAAGGGATTCCTAACTAGGCTAAAGGCTCATGGACAACAGGAAAGACTCTGTCTCAGGTGCTCACTCAACTAACAGCCTACAGTCTCTCATTCCCCACATGCCTGTCCCATCCAAGGAAGTGTGCCCCTTCTCTGCTCAACAGTTGCTCGACTGCCCCACTTCCCTTCCAAGGCTTCAACAACAGGCTAGACCGAAAGTCTCATAGCACTGTAGCTGCAATTTAGCACCTTCAGGAATCAATTCCCCAACAATTCTCTCACTCGGAGAATTTCTCACGGGCCTGACAACCCGCCTCTTCAATTTCCCACGGGCCTGACAACCCGCTTCTTCAATTCCACTCCCAAGCTAACCAGGTACACCAACAGGAAATGGTTATGGAAACAGGCTCAGATAGAGTGAAATGAATGTCTGAATAATAATCCACTGCGTGAGTGAAAAATGGTCATGAAATTATTGACTGGATGAATGAATGATGGCAAGAATCATGGGCGAGATCATCGTAAGAATGATCGTGAGAATGATGGTAAGGATGTTCGTTCAAATGATGGTGAAGGTGTTTCAAAGAGCTATGTCCCCACAATATGTATGCATGTCCCCTACTTGACACTTGTCATGTTGGAAGCTACTTTGGTCCACTTGTCCCCAAATTTAGAACTTAGGATAAAATAATTATCCATACTTTATGTTTTAAAGAAATATTAATATAATATTCCTTTTTGGCTTTCCCTTTCCCTAACTGGTGAAGTTTAGTCCCCCATCTCTTTTATCATGGTCAGTTTGCACGCAGCGATGTATTTTATATTAATCATGAGACATATACAAAATAGGTGCGTTGGCCTTTAACATCTAGGCGCACTAGCCTAATTCCAAAACATAAGCATCCCAACTTATCATAACTGGCTCACCAGCCTATAATACATATCATATACACGAGGTTCACTGACCCCCATATTGCGTGCACTTTAGTTATTGCGTGCGGTGTCTGGTTATGTGCACACTTCATCATTTTACTACACAGTACTTGTGCGCACTATGCCATGAAAGGTGCATTACAAAATGATGTCAAAACAACTCACCAGCTTAAGTACACTTACATTACATTTACAATTGGGTTCGGCCGAGGGATATTACAACAATGATGGCATGGATGGGGTATTGTGAGTAGTTAGGATAAGGAATTGGGAATTGTTTTTTAGGCATAATCCCATGAGGGTTACCTCTCCAATTCTGTTGCCAAGGCTGAGTTTGAGTTTGTTGTTGTGTCCAAGTGGTTTTCCATGGCATTTGAGTGTTCCACTGTTGTTGATAAGCATTATAAGGTGCAAAATATGATGAAAAAGATCTTGGGACATACCTTTGGCTCTTGGTTTCCATGGTTTCTTTATTGCAACTTGAAAAGAAGGTTTTGCAACCTCCTTATTTTCTTTATATATGTCTTTAAATCCCAGTAGTGAGGGGAAATTCTATGTCTCATGATCCTCCGCACATATTGCACAAACCTGCACATTATCCAATGGGCATTCTTTAAATGGATGCATCTTTCGATGGCGGGGACACAAAACATACACACCACCTTTCTCTTCTTCTTGTTTTTTTTTAACTTGAAACATATCTAGTTGAGAACTAAGAGTACCAAGAATTTTTGTTTTAAAATTTTCCAATAAATTTCCTAATTCTATCCTTGATCCTCCACCTCCTGCAACAGATTTTGTTACTTTTGGAAAAACATCTCTTATTCCTTTACCAGATTTTGCTTAACTCCTAGAATATCTCCTACACAAATCACAAATGTCAGCAAATGGCAATTGAGAGATATCGCTTGCACCCATCAGATTTAACACGTCAATATATTCTTCTTGTATCCCTTTTAGAAAGATAGTCCTTATGGTATCATTATTTAAAGTACTCTTCTTGGTTTTCTGGAGGTTGTAAAGAAACCTTTCCACATAGTCTTCAAGACTCTCTTCCTTTGATTGTTGCATCTTAAAGATGTCATTGTGAGAGTCTCTAGTCCTACAGTAGTCTTGATATTTTTTAAGAAAGTACTTTTCATGTCTTCCCAAGATCGGATAGAGTAATCTTTAAGTCCCATGAACCATCTTAGAGTGGAGTGTTTTAAGGTTGTTGGAAACAATTTTAATTTTTGTGCATCATCAACATAATTATAGCTTCTACAGAGAATATCAAACTCAAAGAGAAAATCATCTGGATCCTTTATAACCATACCTCTGAAATTTGGAAGTACCGAAGGGGGGATATTTTTCATGTTCACATTCGGCATTAAGTCAAGTATGGGAAATCCAAAGGTGGTCTCTCCTTCTGGTTCCCTATTCACTTCTTCTCCATCTTCCATTTGGCCAAATATACTGAATTCCTTCGAACTTGGTGAGAATGGTGGCTCAGCTTCTGGATTTTGATGAATGGTGAAGTTGTCTCCCACTTGCAATTATGGAGTTCCTCCCACCACATAAGTTTCTACTTGTGAAATGATCATGTTGTGGGGGGTCCTAAGCAGCTGGTGTATAAGCTCTTGATTGATAGTTTGCTCTAGTACTGGATCAATGTTTGAAACTGGCCCATCAACCTATGGCTCTTCAACTGGTTGGTCCTGGAATTATCCGTCTTTTACCTAGACATTTTCTATTGTTTGTTCAGATTGTGGGGTGGCCAACCTTGATGTAGAACCCTCTCTCTGC
Organism: Picea engelmannii; assembly: GCA_009831015.1. NCBI lineage: Eukaryota > Viridiplantae > Streptophyta > Pinopsida > Pinales > Pinaceae > Picea > Picea engelmannii. The sequence continues at coordinate 54,475 of ML795180.1, forward strand.
ATGCTTCATGTGTATCTTTTAGCCGAGTTAAGAGGAGGGGTTTTATTGATACCAAATAAATTGTCTGGAATATCAGTTTTTAAAAATATACCCTTGCTATCCCTAGGCCTAACCATGAGTTAACCATATGCCAGATAGGTTTTGGAAGGACTCACAATAGTGGCAACGTAGGTTCTTACCTTTCGTGTTACTATCTCTCTGCCACCGATCTGGAAAAAGAAAATAATTCTCAAAGAAAACAATTGAAAATTAAAACAAAAACTAGCTTCTTACCATTTACCTTTTAGCAGATCCCCTACAACGACGCCAAAATGTTGGGCCAATTAATTTTTTTAATAAATTCCCACATAAGTGTCAACCAGGTTCGTAAACTGGTGAACTGCATACACAGTATGTGTAGGAAAAGGAAATAATTGTATCCTACTTTGTCTTTCAAGGAGAAAGATAGCTAGGTGACCTACCAATCATTCATGAATATAAACAGAGAAACCACTACTCCACACAGCTAATTAATAACCAAACCAAGGAATCAACTATCTAAATCCTATTTTATGTGTGAAAAGCAATCAACCTTTTAATAGTGCAGGAAAGAAACAAGAAACTAATAAAAACATAATAGCAATTACCCAGGCAGATGTCTATATCAATCAACAATATGAATCCACTCAAGTCTTCATATAATCGTGTTACTCACCTAGAATAAGACTAACCAGCTTGAGAGTAATTCCTAGTGTCTAACGCACCCTTAACCTAAAATGTTTACTTCACTACAAGAAGGATAGACTCTATAGTGCTACTGCATTCTTACCCATAGACAACAAATCAAACATGCAGGGGAATGACTCTAAACGATCCTTGACACAAAGCTTGACACTTCAATTTGTGGGTGAAGAAATGAGATAACAATACCCTATAAATAAGACTTACAACTAATAATAAGGAATGTAAACACACAATTTGCACTCAACTGAAACTAAACTCTTGTCCCCTAAAACATCATCTTACTTTCGCTAAAACACCTCTATAGGTCACACCACACTCAACAAGAAGGCAACTCAAATCTTAGAGACATGCTCCTATTAATAACTTGAAGACCTATTCCCTTGATACCACAGAGTCAGGGTATGGAGGTATCAACTGAATCCTTTATGAATACAATCCATTCTCCCAACAGTCAAAAAGTATTTAAAGTTTCCTGATATGTGACTAGGTCATCACAAAGCTTCTATCAATGCTTGATATTAATCCTTCTTATTTAGGATAAGCAAATGAGTTAGCTCCTTAAGCATATGGAAGTTACAATACGATCATGCCTTACATTCTAGATCTTCGAATTTTCTCATAAACAAATATTCACTAACCAGATTCAACACTTTACTTATTTTATTACAACTCCAAGTTGTCACACAGACATAGTAGGTAATTTAAGTATCTTAGTTCAGTTTAGTCATTGGATCATATGAGCTCTTAGCTTTATTAACAAGTGTGTGAAGTATTTAGATCATACATTCGTGGTTGTGTAAGCTGCCAATAAATCCTGGAACATGTTTTCCTTTCAAGCTTGTACAAGAAGGAGGTATACTTTAGTAAGATGCAAATATTAATCATTCATTCACACATCTATCTGTCTACATGAAATCCTTCCATTGTACTAAGGGAATTTTGGTTTATAACACATGGATATCCACAGTGATTAATGAGCACACATAACTCAAATAAAACCTACAGTTTAGAAATCACTCCACACAAATCTATTCATGAACACAACTACAACAAATAGAGAACAAATAATATACAAATAAATCAACTTACTAGGGGAGGTGGGCCCATGCCTTCCCAAGTAGTGAGTGGAAACGATTCAGTAACTCACAAGTGTACAAACAAAATAAAGAAAATCTCGATTGATATTAAACGGAAATCTTTAACTAGCTCACAACATATCCATCACAGTATGGAGAACAAAAATAAGTAACACAACCTTCTATTATATCCAACAAAGAGTATATATCAGTCTGTACACAGAGCAAATCCCCCTATATATCAAGTTCTGAGCATATATAAGATTGCATCGTCTTCCCCTGTTCTCGTGAACTAAGGGGTAAAAATGACTATCAAAACTGAAGGAATTTACTGGCCACAATTTCCTTTATCCAGGGTTACAATCTTAGGAAATCGATCTAACAAACTTAGATATCATTTATGCTCTAAGTTCCGACCCTAATCTGGTGTTGCACTGGAAGACATGCTTATGGTTTGTCTTAAAGTTTCGTGTAATGTAGAGGAACGTTGGGCGCAAATGGAACAGTCAACGCCCATCTCGTTGATCACACGAATAATACCCATATCGCCAAATCCATTATGGGCGCACGCAAATAGGAGAAGCCAAACCTCGGGTACCAGAATGCTTGCGCTGGTACTGAAATGCCAAGAATAGTGCGGGAACAATTGTTATAGTAAAAAGGTGAGTATATTTTATCATTGTTAAAATATAGCCAAAATATCCTAATTAATTCATTAAGAACTCAAAAAATATCAAAATAAGCAACTTTTACCTCATGGTAAAATCAAGATCTTAGGCAGGCAAAAAAGGTAAAAGTAGGAGACAATGAGTTGAATTGCAATGCCTAGGTGGGGAATAAATGGCCAAAATAAGTGTATGGTGAGTGACAAAATGGGAGCTCAACACACACCCTCCACCTTCCAAAGTCTCATGAACAAAATATTTCAACCCTTTCTACATCATTTTGTCCTTATCTTTTTTTATGACATCTTGATCTATAGTAAAACTTGGCATGCCCATGTCACCCATGTGGATCATGTCTTATAACTACTTGTTAATCATCAACTCTTTCTCAAGAGGTCCAAATGTGCCTTTGGTGTCTATGAAGTGGAATATTTGGGCCATATTGTTAGTCATGATGTTGTAAGTGTGGATCCGAATAAAATTAAAGCCATGAAGGATTGACTCCATCCCAAAACTATTAAAATTTTAAGAGGTTCTCTTGGTCTCACTACTTACTACTGAAAGTTCATAAGGAACTATGGTAAGATTGCAACTCCCCTAACAACGTTGCTTAAAACAATGTTGTTGGTTGGAATGATGTCGTAGAACAAGCCTTACGAGATTTTAAAAATGTTATGTGTACAACCCCAATATTCGCTATAGTAGACTTCACTAAGACCTTTATCTTTGAATTTGATGTCTCCAATAAAGGAATCAGAGAAATACTTATGCAAGAGGGATTCCCATTGGCCTTTACTAGAAAACAACCCCATGAAAGGCATGTGGGAAAATCAACTTATGAAAAAGAAGTTATGGCTATACTTCATGCTATGGATATATGGAATTCATACTTGTTTGGGAAACATTTCCAAATTAAAACAAATCATTGTAGCCTGAAATACTTCCTTGAGGAAAGGATTTCATCTGTATATCAACATAAATGGGTCACCAAAATGTTGAGATATGACTGTGAGATAATTTATAAGAAGGGCAGTGAGAATGTGGTAGCAGATGCTCTCTCTCGAAAGTATGAAGAGGATAGGTATCTCTTTTCACTATCCTTCATAGTACTAGGTCTGTTGAATGCCATCCACAAAGAATGGTCAACAGATTCAAAGATCGCTCTCCTGATATAATAACTTCTAATGGAACCCCATGCATATTAGGGATATACTTGGAAAAATGAAGAGATTCACTATAAAGGGATTCTTTATTTGAACAAGCAAACAACCTTTAAATCGATGGTGTAATCTGAACAACATGCCTCTCCAATAGTAGGCCATTCAATATTTCATAAAACATATGAAAGGATCAAATGTTCATTTTTTGGGAAGAAATGAAGTAGGGAATCCACACATTTGTGGAAAAATGTGATCTTTTCGAAGGCACAAGGGAGAAATCATGAAACCTTTAGGAGAACTACAACCTTTACCCTTTCCGCCATTTGTATGGACTTCATTGTGGGGTTACCCAAATCTAGCAATAAATTCGTCATTATGTTTGTGGTTGATTGACTTTTCAAAATTTCTCATTTTTATGTTCTACAACACCCCTTTAAAGCCTCGACAATTGCTCAAGTATTCATGGATAATATCTTTAAGCTCCATGGTATGCCGCAATCTATTGTCATAGACTGATACCTCACTTTCACTAGCAATTTTTGGCAAGAGTTGTTTCAACGCCAGGGAACTCAATTTAGTCTTAGCACTACCTATCACCCCCAGACTAATGGTCAGATTGAAACTATCAACAACTTCTTGGAAGCATATTTGAGGTGCTTTACTTCATAATGATAATCCATGTGGATTCAATGGTTACCTCTAGTAGAATGGTGGTACAATACAACTTATCATGGTGCCATTTGCATGACTCCCTTTAAGGTTGTCTATGGCCAACAACACCCATCAATACTATCATACTTTCCTGGAGTCTCTAAGGAACAAGAGGTAGACAAAACCTTCATAGATTGAGCCAACATTCTCTGCACTCTCAAGGACAATTTGGTCATGGCTCGAAACATGATGAAGTAATAGGCTTATCAACATCATTATGAATGCCATTTTGAAGAAGGGGATCTAGTGTTCTTTCCTATGCTACCTTATAAGAAGATCTCCCTCAAAGACAACCACCACCAAAAGCTTGCTCCCAAGTCTTATGACCCCTACAAGGTCCTCAAACATATTGGGTCAGTGGCTTACAAATTGGAACTTCCGATCCACTCTAAAATCAATCCAATTTGGTTGCAACTAGAGGTTTTCTTTGACAAAAAAGAGAGTCATCTCCGCTAGCACACTATCAAGGAGGTTTTGATGGAAGGATACACTATCTGATGAGAATGCCACATGGGAACCAACACAGATCTTTCAACAATTCCCTCATCTCCAACCTTGAGGACAATGTTGTGTTTTAAGGGTGAAGGCATGCTAGGGTCCTACCCTAACCCCCTAAGTAGATGGATAATTTGCTATGTATAGAGGCCATCTATAGTAAATAAGGTCCATGTATTAGTGTGAAAGAAATAATTGTAAGAAGGCTTACTAGAAGTTTCCTCCTACTAGAAAGGTCCTTCTCTAGAATTTTCCTAAGAGGTAGATATAACTATATAAAGAAGAAGCAATGTAATGAGATGTCTTGTGAAGTATATTGTAATTAGATCTTTTCTCATTGGAGCTTTCTCCTTAAAAGAGGTAAGTGAACATTTCTCTCATCAATAAAGGTATACTATTTTGTGGTATTTTGGTTCTTTTATTGCCTACTATTGTTGTAATTTGTCAATTCTGCAATTAATCTGGGTAAATTGTATTATGTATGCTATGCATCTTCCAAATTACTAATACATAACACCATATGTGGTTAAGAAGTACTAGGAAACTTGTTTGTGATGTTTTACATCATACTGACATCACCAATGGGTTCAGTGGCTACCCCTTGTGGAACAATGGTACAATACCACTTATCATGGTGCTACCAAAATGTCACCATATAAAGTTATCTATGGCCAAAAACCTTCCTCGGTGGCTTCATATTTACCAGGCACATCTAAGGGTCGGGAAGTGGATCTTACACTTACCACTAGAGCAACCATTCCCAGTACACTTAAGGAAAATATAATTTTGACTAGAAAGAGAAGGAAGCAATAAGCATATTTGCATTTCTTTAGGCATTGTTTTGAAGAAGGGAATTAGGTGTTTCTTCATGTCCATCCCTATAAGAAAACCTCTCTTGAATAGAAGGGAAACCATAAGCTGACACCAAAGTTCTATAGGCACTATCAGATCCTAGCGCATTGAACAAGTTGCCTACATATTAGCTCTTCTCGCCCACTCTAAGATCCATCCAAATTTTCATGTGTTGTGTTTAAAGAACGTTGTGGGGCTTAATTGCTAAGTTTATACCAACCTTCCTGAACATAATGAAGAAGTTTCCATTTGGTTACAACCAGAGGTAGTACTAGCCACAAGAGAGCAATGACTACAACATCACATTATTTGGGAAGTCCTAATATAGTGGAAGGATACACTACTTAAAGATGTTACATGGGAACTAGTAGTGTTTGTAAAACAATTTACACACCTCCAACCTTGAGTCCAACATTGTTTTTGAAGGGGAAGGGCATGTTGGGGCCCTACCCTAACCTCTCTACTTTGGAGTACTTAGGAGTTACTTAATTAGTGTATAAGACGATATTCTTTGAATAAGGCCCATTAGGAAGTTAGTGGGTGGTTAATGTACAATGATCGTCTTTATTGAATCGATCCCAGTAGGTGGTTAGTACTCATTAATGATGAGACCACAAATAGTTAGGGTTTTGTTATTGAGAAATTATTTATAGAGGTAGAAGGCTATGCAATATTTTGTCAATTATTGTCATTGTATTAGAGCTTTGCTCAATTGGAGGTTGCTCCTCGAAGAGGCCCATGAATAATGTTCTCTCCTTTTGGATTATGAATACAAAGGTTTACATTATACATGTTTCATATCATTGCTATCTTATTTTACTTTTCTATAGTTTAAATTTCTTTGGATATCGTTCATAACTCACTATGTCTGTTGATTAAGCACATCATATGCTATGTAGGCTAAGTTCATCAAAGAGAGTTTTAGGAACCACATGTATAGAATATTAATTGCAAAAGTTGCTATGTCGCGAAATAATTCAAATACATCAAAAGCTAAAGTCCCTTTCATTTTGCACCTATTCTTCTTCCAAGGATGCATCAACTTTTGAGTACAATACTTTAACATTTCAAGAATAGGGTTTAAACCGTAAGTTCCACCTGTAGCTTAGTTGGTATACTAGCTTCCTCTAGCCCACAAATTCTTGGAAGTCACAAATTCAAACCCCACCAATAACTACTGTAGGTACCTTACATGTCACTAAAGGGTGTGTGGTCTCAATAAATCTGTTGTGATCATATGTACAAATGAAATAAACCTTTCAACTAACAACTAATAACAAATTATTTATAACTACTTAGAAAACTATGGATCCATTGTCCCACAAACAAATTATTTATAACTACTTAGAAAACTAAAGGTTTCTTGTCTTACAAACAAAGAATCTCATACAGGGTGTGTGGTCTCAATAAATCTGTTGTGATCATATGTACAAATGAAATAAACCTTTCAACTAACAACTAACAAATTATTTATAACTACTTAGAAAACTATGGATCCATTGTCCCACAAACAAATTATTTATAACTACTTAGAAAACTAAAGGTCTCTTGTCTTACAAACAAAGAATCTCATACACCAATTTGATATTTAACAATGACCTTAAAAATAAATTATTATTTTTAATAATTTTAAAAGTATCCAAAAATTTACTAAATTCAATTCTCAATATATTTCTACTCAACTTTACCTCACAAAACCTAAAACAACAAATCCAAGGAGTTTCAATCAAGCTCAACCTAAAAATCAGATAACCTCTGTTATTATTATTATAATATATTATAATAAAGTCATGGTATCGTGTGATTAAAAAATGTCGAGGATAAATTAGATAACCTTTGTTATTATAATTATAATTATAATAACTGAAATTATAATAATAATTATAATAATCATAGTATCGTGTGATTAAAGAATGTCCATGATTTCTTCAACTTAAGGTCACGCAACCTATCGTCGTGAATTAAACCATGTATATTTAGTATTTTTTAAGTTATAAAAAATATATATCTAATATTTTAATAAAGAAAATACATATTTATTATTAATATATTTTAGTTATAAAAATAAGTCTATTAGTTACGCATGCATCCGATAAATAGGTCACGCGCAAAGCTATCCAAATTTTAATATATCCTTAATTTAGTTTTAAAAAAAAGTGATATATTAATTTAGTTAACTAAAAAAAGTTAGTTACCGACTATTTTGGGATTCGCATAGATATTTAATGTTGACGTGTCAGCGTGGAAATTGACGGCACAATATCTAACTATTTTACGGATGATCTGATTTGGAGATTCTTCAAACACGTGCCATTGCACGGCACCGCGTGAGTGTCACCGGCTGAACCGGTCGCCCTCCAGCGCCATTGCTATCCCATCTACACACGTATATGCATTTATTAAAAGCAATAGAGGCAACTGCCGTCGTTGACATATGACGGGAGAATTCTTCAATTTTAAGAGTTTCGCATGGTAAGGACTTTGGCTATATATATAATTTATTGTGATTATCTAAATGAGGTTTAGGTTTAAATTTGATTACTTACCACTAATTTTTAGGATTGTGTCAGTAGCATTTAAGTCAGTGTTTAGTAGGAAATTTATGACTTAGTGAGGGTCAAGACATCTTAAGGTTCGCGGAGGCGGTTGGATGGTAAAGTCGTTCTTGCAACGAAGGTTAGGTCTTGTGCTCAAACCTGAGCAAGGACGTGGTCTAGTCGTGGAAC
>ML795180.1:64768-82092 GCA_009831015.1 Picea engelmannii
TTCCCCACTACATTAACACAATGTAAAGTATAACATTTTCTTGCTCGATTGCTTAAACATGTCCTCCATAGTGTTTAAGTGCAATTCTTATCCACCAGAATCCAAGATCTTTATCAATGTTCCTTCTCAATTGACCAATTTTTTACAAATCCAGAGGAAAACCTAGGGGTGGTCTTTACTCTACCTCTATGTGCTCAATATGTTTGATCACTTCCTCTAGGTGCCCTCATCACTACCTTAAAGTACCTAATAAATATAACATTTGGCAAGCCTTGAGGAGTACATGAAAATGAGCTTTAATCCACATATGTGTAAGCACATGCATCGATTATTAATCCTTAAAACGAAAAGACAAAATGGACAATTTCATTGGTTTTACAATTTTATGTTGGGATGTTTACTAAGGCACAACCAAGAATGCTTTCATAGATGCTTCTTGTGTTCCAACACAACAAACATGCACCTTCTTAATAGGAAAACATATTCAATGAATTGAATATGACTTACAACATTCAACTACTCAATCCCCTTCCATTAAGAAGCCATGAGTGGGGGTGGACTTGAACTTAGCCTCAACTCCATTTGCAAGCATGGCACGCCATGACTGGGGGTGGACTTGCACTTAGCCTCAACTCCATTTGCAAGCATGGCATGCCATGACTGGGGGTGGACTTGCACTTAGTCTCAACTCCATTTGCAAGCATGACACATCAATAACATCATGCGTAAAAGAAGAGAACATGTCATTGGAGAGACTTGAGCCCTAATGGGGGCAATGACAACACCCCACTTTTAACTAATTTATCAACTCAGAATGGACCCCTCACTTTTTATATTAAGTTGATTAAGAATTGACGTAGATAAAGAGGATGGAGATTTCTATGTAACACCTCCCCAAGTCAATCTCTTACCGATTGAGCATTGCTACATATGACATCGAGTATACTTTTGTATAAACAAAACATTGAACTTTGTTCTTTTGAAAATGGATACTTAATCAAGATAGAGTTTACAACTAAGTTTGCACTAATTTATCAATTTTACTAAGTATTTTGGGTTACAACAATATATTGACTTTATTAAACAACTTTGCATAAAATAATTTCTTAATTTTACTAAACATATCTATTATTTGTGATATATTTTTCATAATAAAAACTTATTTTTAATCTATTCTCCTTCTTTTATATATTCATGTGAAGAACATAACTTAATTAATGATTTCAGTGTCATGCCTTAAAAGACCCTATTTAATTTGTAATTGCTAGTTACAAACAAAACATCATTATTCCCCTTGGCCCAAGGTGCAGGGCTTTCCTCTCCTCCTTCCCCTGGGCCCAAGCTGCAGGTCTTTTTAGCGTCCATGTGACCAGACATCATCATTTGGGGGCTTAACAGGGTACCCATCTAAAAGCTAGCCAACATAATCATAGTTGGAGACATGTTGTATGCATGGTGTCATATGCAGACGACGCGTGTAAAACAATAGATTCTTTGCATTCCATGGAAAATTATGTAGGACCAATGGAGAGTCTTTTGCCTTAAACACCCACCCCTAAAAAGTCTCAGTTTGTTTGTTGGGTGTTATCCCTAGAATAATTCAAAAGCTGTTAAAATAAGATTCAATCCACAAATTCGATAATGCAATCGGCCGTCATCACTGTCATCCACGCCTTCAATTTCTCTCAGAAACTTCTGTTATGGGTTGATTCATATCTCACCGTTTGACTCGCACAAATAACTGAACAGTGGCCACTTTATGGAAGCCAGGCCATTCAATACAGCCAGAGAGATTGATTGATAATTGTAAGCGTGCCCTGTATTGTACAGGGGAATGATCGCACGATCGTTGTACTGTACCGGGGAGGTCCATTGATTGACCCATGTTCTGTTCCGGGCCTCAAATTTCATCCAATTATGCATGTTGGTTCTTATCCAATTCATTCATCTGCTTACAATTCTTTTATAGATTTTGAGATTCTATCAGGAGATCTTGCAAGGAAGACCATACTATTCCTCTGGCAAAATTTTGAGAAGACTTTGTATATGCGAGTTGTTGAAAATCAGGTTTTGAAATGAGTTATCCTTTGGCCTAGGAAGCTTTAACGGGGTCTGTAAGCAAAATTTGTGTTATGGTGAATTAGGCTTTGAAATGAATATGAATTCTCATTTGAGTTGAGAGGCCTCAGATTGGTTTTTGAGCTTCTGAATTTATTGCAGTCATCTCAATTGACTCTCTTGCAATTCTTGATCATTTCAATTTATCCTGTTATAATTTTGCTCCCTGGTAGGAGCCCATTCATTGGCCTTTGGGTGCCCTGACCCATTCATTGGCCTTTGGGTACCCTGAAGTTAAGGCAATAGAGATATTAGTGGGGAGTGAACAGTGAAATCCCATTATTTAGCCTCTGTGGAGGTGTTATTGAATTGATAACAAGCTTCTTCAATGCGGCCATGGGTGATACCACTGGCAGCAGGGCTGCTGGTTGCCACTGTCATAACTTATATCGTTCTTGCGACCTGGTACAGACGTTATCGTCGCAGATGCAATCAAGAGCGAACCCAAGATAGAACTACCCAAAACTTCTATGCAGGGCTCCTGCAAATAAGAGAGGGCGCCCAGGACTCGAACCCGAAACACAACAGCCACCGTGTGGCTAACGTATGGAACAATGGTTACAATTACAGTCATGGATACTCCCTTAAGGCCTTCAGTTGGACGGACCATCCATCTCTGATTGGAGAGGCTGTAGAGCATGGATGGTCCACTTTTGCATTTACGTATATGAGCTCTGCATCTTTTCCTGCGGCTGCTAATAAATTTTGGGATAGCTGTGCGGGGTCTTCTTATGGAGAAGGGATGGAACCTGAGATCAGCTGGGAAATAGGATCCGGGACTGATTACATGCAGAAGATGAGGCTGAATCCTGGATTGCCCGCCAAGAAGAACATGAATTTGCTGCCTCCTGTTCAGTCCCTGCAGGCTGCATTGCCATTGCCAGGACCCCCTCTGGGGGCCCTGTCGTTTCCACAGGAGGCCTACTTTGAAACCACAATACTGGCAGAGTATGGACCACATGTTGGAGCCCTGTGTCCCCATAAGAGCTTTTCAGAGGGTGAGGATGTTAAGCTCATAGCAGAACCCATCAGTTCAGATGATCCTCAGCAGCATGCTGAAATGAAACCTACTAATTCGGAGGCCAAAAAGAGCCCCAGGGTCAGCAGTAAGGGTTCTGAGGTTGTGAACAATTTGGCTGTGGATCCTGCAGGCCATCCTAAGGTTATGTCTGTGGGGCTTGCAGTTGGTGGGGCTCCTTCGTATCGGTTGCCGGGTTGTGAACCAGGGTCTATTGGATTCCATTCAACTGGTTATGTCTTCCTGAATGGTGAGTTGTTTTCCTTCCACGCCATCCTGTCATGCATGCTTGTTGTTTTGTATGATATGGGACTGAGTTTTAATGCAACTGCATGTAGCAGCCCTTGCTTTTCTATTTTAATTTGACTGTGCATGAAATTAGTTTGGCATCTGATTTCCCAGAACTGAAAATTCTATTTTAAAAATTTGTATTATATGATAACCATGGTGCTTCTATCTTCTGCAAAAAATAACAGAATCCAGTTTACTTGAAGTTGCTCTTTAGAAGTAGGCAATTCCTCATGTTTTTAAATCCAAGAAAACTTAATGTGCCTAGAGAAAAATATGCCCAATATGAATATCCAGTCATGATATTGCACTAGTGGGCAATTGAACCTATCAATTCCAAAATTATGTCTTTCCCCAGCTATTGTTGACATGCATTTTTGTTGGAAGCTTCAGGAAACATGCCTCAAAAGGTTGCACTGCAAAAAATACTGAATTTCTTTGGAAGGCTGGTTTGAAGGTGTCTATTTAGCCAAAGCCACCAGAGACTTATACTTGGCCTTATCCCTTCGTAAATTCATTCCTTGTGGGTGGGGCAGACCCAGTGGGAATGGGACCTTGGCAGATGGCTTGGCACTCGATCTCACCAATGAACCAATGCCCTGTTAGCAAATACATGAATTTTGAAAATAATGAATTTTCAGTGGCGGGAAATTACAACTTATATTCATCTTAAATTTTTAGTATGAGAGAATGCCAATATAATCAGGGTTAATGGTTCCGTAGATTAATCAGTGCATTTTGAACTCTTTGCATTGCACTAGTATTTCTCAAATACTGGGGGCTTTTATTTGATAAGTAAGGAACTGGTGTCTTGGAAAGTAAGAAAAGACCGAGATATTTTAGCATTTAACCTTGCAATTTATTTATTGATATGTATAGCCTTTGTTTTTGAGCTGGTAAATTTCAGGCCTTAAACATAACTCCATGCTTTTCTAGGCACCCATGCTCTCGCCCTAACATAGAAGGTCTGCACCGACTGCTTACAAGTTTTTGATCACCATGGTCTATCCAGAGATGATGCCTGTATTCAAGAAGACTAAGTGTGGCTTCTAGGGACTTATTATGCTAAGGTCAATTCTAGTAACAACTCTTCACATCATTCAACTGGTTTTTTATTACGCGTACTTTCCCTTAGAGTGAAAGTACATAGGCAATGGATCAAAATCTTGTGAAATTAGCATATGCTCTTCATCATCGACTCTTCCCATATCCTAAACGATGCATGTTGTTTCAGCTCAAAGAATTTTCTGGTTTACGTTTTGTGAACCTATCCTTCTAGCCCTGAAATTATAAGCATCCACCCTCATCTGAATAACAAATGGCCTTTTGTATATGATGATATTAAGCCCAACGATTGATTTTCCTTATGTAATTATCAGGCTAGCCGCATAGAAATAGGACTAAATTTCTACAGTTTGCATAGAATCAAAAACAAGGAATTGGGTTTGCATTAGCCAGCGCTCTGAAGAATGCATGCTTGTTGCTGTTTTTCATTAGTTTCTTTGAAGGCGGTATGCATATTTGATAGCCAATACCTTATCTAGTAATAATGAATAACACATTCTTGATAGCTCTCCAACTATGAAATGAATACTATATTTTCTTTACAGTTCCATATTGTATTCACATGAATGTTGGAATTTGAATTGAAATAACATGTGGGTGTTGATGCAGGGATGGCTCATGTAGATGGTGAGACAGAGCAGCATAATTTATCTTCTACAAAAAGAGCTTGGGGTGCGGTGAACACTGTCATTGGATGTGGCTTTGATCCTGAAAACAGAAGAGTTTATTATACATTAAACGGCAAGCAGGTTTACTCTCTGACGTGCAAATTAGATGAGTTTAGTAATCCTCTGTACCCAATAATTGCAGCCAACTATGATGTGACTGTGTTGGTAAATCTTGGCCAGAGTGCATTTGAGTATGCTCCGGCCAATGATCAAAGGGTGGCTGATCCATGCTTCAAAAGGCCGCTTTTTCCTAGTCCTCAAAAATTACCAGGTGCCTTTTATGAAGACAGTGGTGATCTTTTCTCAATGGGTAAACTTGATTCACAATGGCTAGCAAATGTTGACTGTTCCAATTCACATGATGTGCAGAACAAACGCCCGCCTTCTGAGGGTGAATCTGAGTTCTTTGAGATTGTCCTTGATAGAAATAAGTAAATACAGAACCTTTCCATATATAGGATTCTTTGCCAAATGCATCACAGTAGAGTTGTATTTTTGTATCAATATACTTCTATGGTTCATCTCTTTGTTCATGAGATTGGTAAGGATATCCAATTTTGAAGTGCAGACCCTCCCCTCTTATCTCTTCTATCTGGGAAATATTATATAGGTCCATGTGTGGATATTTCATTGGAAGGTAATGTTTTATGTATAGTACTCCTGATTCTAGTGGCAGCTGGCTTGGTTTCGGCTTTCATCCAAATCGATCATGGGACAAGAATTGAACTCAAGAATTGTGGCTGGTCATTTAAACAACTAGGCCATGTTCATTTCCTTTTTGGAATAACATCCAAAAGATTAAATGCACACTGCAAATTGGAAACATAATTCACAAGGGTCATGACATGTTCTTGCCTTCATAAATATATAATGTGAAAGACCGAGCATTCAGAACTTGTGAATTCTATTCGAAGTATGGATCTCTCTCTCTGTCTCAAATTTAATGAAATGCTGGTTGAAGATATTATTTTAAAATAATTCTCCTCAAAATACAAAAACAATTTGTCTTCTTGTAGTTTCAAGCTAGCATGCATCATTTGCCATATATGTCAAAGGAATTTTGCCATATTATACTGACAAGCCCTAAAATATTCCACTGCCACATTCATAAGGCAATGTCTTTTTCCAAACTTATATAAATTGGTCGGTATTTAAGATTGGCATATCCAAAACTGCAAGTCCATTGAGAATTAGAGAAGTGAACCTACTAGATTGAGCTAAGGCATTATGGACAGAAATAGTGTGATTGAGTAGACACATTTGCTGATTACTTACTCCTTCAGTAGTGTCGAGTGTATGATGAATACCACAGTGCACGTTAGAGGTGTAAGGCCCCAAACAGAACCCTCTCCTCCTGCCCAAGAAGGGGAGGGTGAAGTCAAGAGAAATGGACCAAGGTCTATGGCATGGGAATGTATCAGCCTTATAACTCGAATAAAAAAGAAACAGGTGGAACTTGGAATGCCGTATGAACAACACCTAAAGTTACTAGATCGGTTCAAGAATTGTTCGTTTTTCTACAGTTTTGTAATTCAAAGTTCATAGGATGAAACAACAAAACTGCCAGCCATGATATGTGTGTCCATCTTCAATGACATATTTAAATTTAATGGAAATATGCTATCCACTTGGTTTCTAGAGAAATAGGTAGCAACAGTATGGATAGATGGCGATAGTCTATTATGAATTGCATTTCAAATTAAAATGGCAAAAGTTTCTATAACATTGTAATGTTCCTAGAACCCTTGGATCAAGATATATTCGATTTCAGCAAATAAGATGCTTTGTAAATGGTAGGCCTATTACCTGTCCATTTCGTCAACATAGATTTTTTACTAATATAAAAATTTGTTCTCTGTTTTGGGTGCAACTCTGGGTACAAACTTTACGAGTTGTTCATCATCAACAGAGAAACAATACTCTGTTCCTAGATTGGCTCACTGTTGGGTTCAGTTTCTATGGAAAACCAAGACCAATCAATGAAAAAACAAAAAAAACAGTTCTGTTTTCACTATTCTTGTTGTGCCAATGACAACCCAGCATTGAGTCAAACACAATAGTAGTTGACAATTGTAAGATGTTCGTGTACATATGGTTTATAGGTTGGTAAACTGGTATGATTTTGGGTCGGAGAGCGTGCACTGATCAAAGGTCGTAGAGCATAGCATTGTAATTTGTATATATACTGATTAATAAAAAACATCATCATTGTGAATTAAGTGAAACAAAAGAGTATGGGGGGCTAGAACTCGACGAGAGAGAAAGAGAGGTAACGGCTTAAGGAAAAGGGGCTACGCTAAGGGGTTAAGCCAAGGAATATAATATTATATTCCTAAGTCATAATGCATATATTATTTCTTAAGTTCCTAAGTGATGGGATGAGTTCTGAAGTGGTAAGAGAGTGGCTCCTTGAGTGTCACTTGTCAAAAAGGAGCCATGCATATTTAAATGAGAGGCTTAGAGGAAAATGGGGGATTCATTGCCATTGCTTGTGGAGTTCATTCTTGGGGTGTGAACTAGTGAGACCCACTGAGACCCTATGACATTGTGAAACCTATGAATCCTAAGTGGGTTTGGGTGGAAAATTCTCTTTGGGTTGTTAGAAAAATGGGTGTGCTCGTTTTACCATAGACAATATAGCAATATTGTCACCCAACCATAGGCACAAAGGCCACCCTCGAGCACCTTAACCTTGACAGACAAAATAATTCTGGTAGTAGACCAATAGCCAACCAAGGCTAGCGCACCAAGCAAGGATAACCAAAGACCAAGTAGAAAGTCCAAACCAATAACCCAAGATGCGGCAGTTGTAGTTCTCCGTCACTCATGCGCATTTCTTGTCCTTATGCAGTTGTTCATGAGTAAGTGATAAATGAGCTCTAGCACCCTCTATTTATACTGCTCCATCTTAACTGACTAGGCCGACTTCTCTTCCTGGGGGCTAATAACTCCATATTAATTATTCTATTAAGCCGACTTCTCTTCCCGGGGGCTAATAACTCCATATTAATTATTTTGTTAAGCCGACTTGTCTTTTAGGGTTATCATCCAAGGCTTTAGGGTTTCTCTTACTTCCCAGAATATTCTAGACTCGTCAAAGGTTACAAGTGGAGGTTAATACCCCCGCAACTACCATAATATCAGCACTCCCTCCTAGATAGGGAGGTATTAAAAGCAATGGTCTTTGAGCACAAACAGACCATTCAATCGATAGCATCATCATAGCCACACAAGCCATCTCATGATCAAATCACGAGCACCATCATCACTATCCAACTAAATAGTCTCCATGGCAATCAAAACAATGCCATCCAATAGAACACAACTGTGTTTATTCATAGTAGTATACAACTACTATCCAGTGGTACACAACCACTCTCAGCAGCACACTGTTACTAACCAGTGACACACAGTCACTATCAGTGGATCACATCCACCGCAGTAGCATACAACTATTGTCCAGAGACATACAGTCTCTACAACAATCATATCATTTGATATCAATCTGCATAAACAATATCATGATACAAACTGAGTCATCCGGGCCATTCTTCCACTCACATTTGTGAGATCTGGAAGAGCATCTGCCCTCAGAAAGTAAAATATCAGCCATGGGCTATCTCGACTATTCTTCTCAAGCATAGAAGAATAATTGTCCCTGATTTTTGAGCCTGGACCATTTACCTAACTGGGCCATTCCTCTGGCACTAATCATAGTGCAACCTGGAGAGAATGAGTCTATCTAGTGAATGCATGTCCCTAATTGTTGAACCTGGACCATTCACCTAACCGGGTCATTCCTCCGTGTTGTATTCCAGAGATAAAATAGTATGCATAACATAAATATTTTAGCTAGAAATGGCAGAACAACAATGATATAACCAGAACAATACCAACATAACACCAGAAAGAGTACCTTGATTAGTGGTAGCAATGTTCACTTGCCTCTTTGAGGGGGCAACCTCCAGCAAAGCAAAGTTCTATTACAATAATTTCCAAGACAAAACTTATCATACCCTCTACTCCTATTTATACTAAATCTGTCTATCAAAAAGAACAATCTAGAGGAAGATCCTTCTAGAAGCAGAAGCTTCTATTAGGTTTTCTTACATTTGAAGTATTCTTCCTTATTGTCAGGGCTTATTAATATTGGCATTTATTACATGGAAATATATTATTCTATCCACGCGAAGGGTTAGGGAGGTTAGGTCCCTAACATGTCCCCCCCCCTTAAAAACAATCTTGTCCTCAAGGCTTGAGATGAGAAAATTGTTGCAGAATGGTAGTTGGTTCCCAAGTGGCATCTATTGAAGTTGTATCTTTCCACTGGACTAACACTTCATTGATGGTGCGCTGATGAAAACGATGCTCGCGTTGGTCCAAAACTACTTGTGGATGAAACTAGATGGAGCCTTTTTCATCCAACTCTGGAAGGCTGGTTTGAGTTTGACACTTAGTTCCAATCACCTTCTTTAAGAAGGGGACATGAAAAACAAGATGGATCTTAGAGTGATTGGGCAAAGCTAACTAATAGCCACATGTCCCACACGCTTGAGAATGGTATAAGGACCATAAAATTAGGGTGCCATTTTCTGACAATGTTCAGCCTTAAGGGAAGTTTGCTTACAAGGTTGCAGTCGAAGAAACACTCGGTCTCCTTCAGCAAATTGACATTCAGAGTGACCTTGATCTTCCTGTTGCTTCATGTGATTTTGGGCCATGCCCAAATTCTCTTTGAGGGTACAGAGAATAGCCTCTCGAACTGTAAGTGTTTGGTCAACCACCTGGATCTTTGAGACACCTGACAGGTATGAGAGAACTGAAGGTGGATTTTGTCCATATACTGCTTCAAAAGGAGTCATGCGAGTAACTGTATGGTAAGAAGTGTTGTACCACCATTCAACTAGTGGTAACCATTGAGCCCACTAATTTTTCCCTTCTAATGCAAAACACCTCAGATATGTTTCCAAACACTTGTTGACGACTTCAGTTTCACCATCAGTCTGGGGATGATAAGTTGTGCTGAGATGCAATTGGGTGCCCTGTAGCCTGAACAGTTTTTGCCAAAAATTGCTGGTGAAAGTAGGGTCACGATAAAAAACAATAGAATGAGGCATGCCATGAAGCTTGAAGACCCGATCCATAAAAAGTTGAGTCACAGTGGAGGCGGTAAATGGGTGTTGAAGAGCACATAAATGAACATACTTGGAAAGACGATCAACGAACACCATGATCACTGATTTATTGCTCGATTTAGGTAAGTCCACAATAAAATCCATAGAGATATCCCTCCAAATAGCAAGTGGAATCGGAAGCGGTTGTAGTGTGCGAGGAGCTTTGACCTTTTCTCCCTTGTTGCATTGACAAACATCACAATTTGCCACAAAATTGTGAACGTCATGTTTCATACCATCCGAGAAAAAAGAAAGTTTGATCTGGTCATAGGTTTTGGTAAACCCTGAGTGCCCAGCTATGGGTGTAGCATGAAGCTTAGAAAGTATCATGTATTTAAGTTGTGACTGTTTACTTAAAGACAAACGGCCTTTGTAGCGAAGCTCATCATTGTGCCAAGAGTACCCTAGGGAAACTAGAGAATTGGCCCGCAATTGTTGGATCAGAGGAAAAATTTTGGGATCTTGTAGTCATTCTTGGCTAATAGCTTGGAGTCAATCTGGTACAATGAAGGAGAGGGAAAAAATGGACCCTTAATCTTCATATTTTCTTGAAAGTGCATCAGCAACCACATTGTCTCTTCCTTTCTTGTAAATGATCTTATAATCATATCCAAAGAGATTAGTCACTCATTTTTGTTGCTCCTGGGAGGAAGGGCGTTGTTCCAGAAAATACTTGAGGCTTTGATGATCTATCTTAATTTGGAAGCATTGCCTCAATAGATAAAGGCACCAAAGATCCACTGCATGCATAATAACCAAAATTTCCTTTGCATAGATTGATTTTCCCAAATGTCACTCTGACAGTTGTTTGTTGGTAAAGGCCAAAGGCCGACCATCTTGCATAAGCACTGCTCCAATTCCTCTCCTGGAAGCATCACATTCCAGGACAAAGGTCTTTCTGAAATCATGAAGGGCCGGGACTGGAGTGGTGCACATGGTCACCTTCAAGGTTTGAAAGACCTGATCATCTGTAGGAGTCCAAGTGAAAGAATTCTTTTTAAGGAGAGCAGTGGGAGGTGCCACAATTTTCCCATAATTCTTAACAAACTTGCGATAATAGCCTGTTAAACCCAAAAATCCATGCAAGATTTTGAGAGTCTTTGGGAGAGGCCAATCCTGCATAGCTTCAATCATTTTAGGATCCACTCTAACACTTGTCTTGCCAACAATATGATCCAAGTACTTGACTTCCGAGGCTCCAAAAGCACATTTAGATTGTTTGAGGAAAATTCGGTGTTGAGAGAGTAGATGTAGAACTCGATCCACATGAACCAGATGGGTTGTCCAAGTTTTACTATAGATGAGGATATCATCAAAGAAAACTAAGACAAAATGACGGAGAAAAGGACGGAAGACATGATTCATGAGGCTTTAGAAAGTGGAGGGAGCATTGCACAAGCTAAAGGGCATGATCAAAAACTCATAGTGGTCCTCATGAGTTCGAAATGCAGTCTTATGAATGTCTGCCTCTTTCATATGTATCTGGTGGTAGCCAGAGCGAAGATCAAATTTAGTAAAGAATTGGACAACACTCGATTCATTCGAGAGGTCATCAATGGCAGGAATGATAATTTTTTTTTGATGGTGAGTTTGTTGAGGGCGTGGAAGTCAGGACACATGCGCCAAGATCCTTGTTTCTTAAGGACCATGACCATAGGAGAAGAGTAGGGGCTCGTATTAGGACAGGGAACACTTGCGGTGAGAAATTCTTGAACAATTTTCTCAATTTCATTTTTCTGGGAAAATGGATGACGATAGGGCCTAATATTGGGAGGGAGGCTGCTGGGGAAAAGGGGAATGGAATAATCATGAACGCCATGGGAAGGAGGAAGTCCCCGGGGAGTGGAAAAAACAACTTGATGTTTGGAGAGGATGGATTGGAGGTCTTGCAGCACAAAGGGTGTCTCAGTGCCTTGAATGGCATGGAGTTGTGCAATAATGTCAGAATGACCATTTTTGAAGAGCTTTCCCATGCGTGCCTTGAATGGCATGGAGTTGTGCAATAATGCCAGAATGACCATTTTTGAAGAGCTTTTCCATGCGATGGGAATCGATGATCTCTGGGGAACCGACGATGATGTCTTGGAACTTATATTGTTGGACCTCCTTGTTGAATTGCATGGTTAATTCCTTAAAATCCATGAGAATGAGACCTAGAGTCCTTAGCCATTCTGCACCCAACACAATGTCACAACCGCTCATGTCGATAGAAAACATATGAGATTTCATGTGGCACTGACCAATTTGGAGATGTACATTTTCACAACGCCCTCCACATTTCATGGACCTGCCATTGACAATCATGATTTGGAAATTATTGATGACACAAATATAGCAATTAGTTTCTTGGGCAATGGATAAAATTATGGGCGTTTCCACTGTCAACAAGGATGATGACCTTCCTATGCTTAATGTAACCAATTAACTTGAGGGTTTAGGGCGCATACAACCCAGTGAGAGCATTCAGGGAAATGATCAATTCGACTTCGGGAGGGTCAGAGGGTGGGGTCATGTCAGTGGGTTCAGGTGACTTGGCCACAAGGGGGGCCTCGACATCGTCTTCTGAAACATCCTCGGAGATGGCCATAAAACGATTTTGTTCCTTACACTTGTGCTCAGGAAAATATTTCTTAGCCAATTATAACAAAGGCCTTTGAGTTGGCGTTCAACCATTTCTGCCATGGTCAATTTTTGGATCTTTAGTGGAGTAGAAGGAGGAGTGAGAGTGACTGGTTTATGGCAATGAATACATGAGGGTTTTTGGGTTTGAGAAGAGACAACCTGTTGTGCTTCCTTAGCTCGTTTAGTAGCTTCCACCCAACTCCGAGGCTGAGCCATGAGGACATGGGTACGAATCTCATCCTTGAGGCCACTGATAAAACATTCTCAGAAAAAACATCAGACATGTCCTCTGTACAGAAATTCAATCGCTCAAAAGAGGCTATAAAGTCTTCCACTGTGCCAGATTGTTTCAACTTTGTCAAATGACCTAAATAGTTTGTGTCAGTGTCAAAGCGTTTATAAATCTCTGCCACAAATTGTGTCCAAGCCACATACCCTTAGCGGACATTCTTTCTCCATTGCCACAATTGCCAATGTTCTTGATCTAGATGGAGAACACCATACTGTAGTTTCATAAATCTCTACCACAAATTGTGTCCAAGCCACATACCCTTAGCGGACATTCTTTCTCCATTGCCACAATTGCCAATGTTCTTGATCTAGATGGAGAACACCATACTGTAATTTGACCAACTCATCTGTAATGCCATACAAAGAGAAATAATGTTCCATTTGAGTTACCCAACCCGTGGGATCCAAGCCATCAAATTTGTTCACATCCACACGCAGAAGGCGTAGGTCACGCTGAAAGTGATTGGGTTGAAAAGTCTGGGAATTAGAGGAAGTTTCACCTTCGGATTGAAAAGTTGGGTCAGAGGAGGGAAGATCTGCAGGGATATTCAACTTGGCGCAGATCATTGTAGTGAAGGATGCAAGATGGGTAACGAAGAATGCAACCTAGGTAGTGAGGTCTTGTTTGATGGTTTCCATTTTGGCGTCGATGGAGGAATGCATGTTTTTATTGATGGTGACAAAATTGGCACTGAGCTGCCTCACTTCTTGTTGGGTCTCTGTGAAATTAGAGGACAAGGAATTGAAGCGAGCTTCCAAGTCTTACCTATGGGTGTGGACCATGATGAAGAGGAAAAACGAAAAGGGACAGGTGGGACCACACATGAAATGGGTTATGGGTGAAGTGTATCACGACGATTAGGGCGACGAGGGGAATCCAATGGGGTAAGGCCCAAATAAAGGTGTTGGAAGGGGTCGAGTCCACATAATTTTTTTTGCTGAAAAATGATAGGTATGATTGCGTTAAGGGCAAAGAGAGAAATCCAACGGGATAGGGCTCAAATAATGGTGCCAACAAGATCCAGACTTTTTTTTTTTACTTCTGCGGAATTATACTCCGATCTGAAGAATACTGCAGTGTTGAAATGCCCAAATTCTTAACAGGAAGAAATATGTAGTAATTTCACAACTCGAATGCACGTGGCTCAATTGCGTGGCAATAGATCTTGTATGTTCTATTTTTGTTTCCGTTCCAAGGGTTAGGGTATGCAGGGTGTCTACAGATAAGGGTTTTCCCTGTGCTATAGCTCTCTGATATACGTGTGAGGTCCAACTGTAGTACACAGATCAATATTTCAGGGCACCAACTAAGGAGGCCAGACTGTGCCCTTAGCCGTACTATCCGACTACCCAAGTACTAGAGAGTATCTTCCTGAGTGTTGTTTTCGGTGGCACTATAGCATTCATGCGACTGATCGATTTATCTATGGAGGGCTTTAGGAGATCTAGGCCGATCCATATATAGGTGTTGTCTGATGCTCTACCACTCGAAGGAGTACCAACAAGGGTTACAAGGGTGGCCAACAAATGTGTTCTTAAATACCACTTGTATTTCTTGCGTGTATGACTCCCCGACCACAGGTTTATACGCGTAACGACAAATCTTTGTAGCTTTAAGACGCTAGAATACGTCTCTACCCTAAAAAAAATTAACCCACAATTTTCTATCATGGAAAGTGCTCTGATACCACTTGTAGTATTCCAGATATAAAATAGTATGCAAAACAACAACATTTTAGCTAGAAATGGCAGAACAACAATGATATAACCGGAACAATACAAGAATAATACTACAATAACAACAGAAAGAGCACCTTGATTAATGGTAGCAATGTTCACTTGCCTCTTCGAGGGGGAAACCTCCAGCAGAGCAGAGCTATATTACAATAATATCCAAGACAAAACTTCTCATACCCTCTACTTTTTTTAATATTAAATCTGTCTATCCAAAAGAACAATATAGAGGAAGATCCTTCTAGAAGCATAAGCTTCTATTAGGTCTTCTTACATTTGACTTATTATTCCTTATTGTTAAGCCTTATTAATATTGGCCTTTATTACATGAAAATATATTATTCTACCTACGTGAGGGGTTAGGTATCTAACACTCCGACACTAATCATAGTGAAACCTAGAAATAATGAGTTTTCCCTAGGGAATGACTGTCCGAACCATTTCTTAAGGAAATGACCGTCCCACACCATTCTCCAAAATGGACCATTCTTCTAAACTACTCACAACTGTGAACTTCGAAAGAATGACTGCCCGACAAGGCATACCATTTTACTTGACCACTACTTAGAGTGATTACCAAGAAGAATAACTGTTCTAGACCATTCCCCCACACCGACCACAAGGTGAATCACTGTCTATGGTACATAAACAATCTATCGGACCATTTTCATTACAAAAATGACTGTTCGATCTGGACCATTTTTCGAACTGGAAAACACATGTTTGTCACAAATATCGAACCACTTTCCAGACTGGAAAGAAACTACCCAACCTGGACCATTTTCCAAACTGGAAAATCACTTCACACGAATCAATAATATATATCAGTGCTCCCTCCCAATCTGGAGAGACATCTCTTCCCTTTAAGCTAAGGGAGTTATCTCCATGAGCCCCATCTTGTCCCCAAGTACAACAACTTTATCCTGGACAAAGGCTTTGTCAAAATATCTGCTACCTGCTCATCTGTAGAGAATCACTAGAGATATACTGGAGTTTCACTTCTCCTTCCTCGAATTTATCACAGATAAAGTAGTATTTGATCTCAATATGTTTTGATCGGTCATGAACACTAGGTGTTCTGATAGCCTCATACAACTTTGATTGACACAATATATTACGGTCGAATTTGGTATCTGATCAAATAATACATAAATCAACTTCCTCAACCATACTGCTTCAGTACATGCCTCATGCTGTGATATATTCTGCTTTTACTGTGCTGAGTGCGACATACTTATGTTTCCTATTGGCCCATGATATCATAACAGAGCCCAAATTGAAACACATCCTTGAAGTACTCCTTCTGTCTTCTGTACTCCCTGCCCAATCTGAATATGTGAATCCATGAAGTTGTATATCCATGGATGAAGTGTATCTTAAACCATAGTTTAAAGTTCCACGAATATATATTAGAACATGCTTTGCAACTATCCAGTGCTCATGTCTGGGTTCCACCTGGAACTGGCTTAAAGTGTTTACAACAAAGCAAATATCTGGTCGAGTATTCACTAGATACATCAACGACCCATTCAATCGCTGATATAGGGATGGGTTTACTGGATCAGAATCTGAGTCTCTTACTTTTCTTATATATGTGGTCATAGGAATGGCCATGGATTTGCAATACATCATTCCAAATTTCTGAAAAATCTTCACTGCATACTTTCCTTGTCTAAGGAAGATTTAACCATGCTTATGCCATACTTCTAGTCCCAAGTAATAGTGCATGATACCAATATCTTTCATATCGAATTCATAAGCTAATTCCTTCTTGCACTGGGTGATGAGAGACTCTGCACCTGTCAAGAATAAATCATTAACATAGAGTAGTAGAATCACAGGTGCATTGTTCACAACTTTGTAGTAGAGATTTGGATCTGTTGGATTAATAAGAGGGGGGGGGGTGAATAAGTAATAGATCAATTTAATCCATTTTAACCATATAATCCAAGTGTTATATCAATGAATCATTATCATCCAATAACTGCAAAGTAAATAAGCAATGGACAAATGAACAAACATACACATACACAGTACACCAGTGTTTTACATGGAAACCCAAATCGAGAGAAAACCACGTAATGCTTTTTCTTATATGTCTTGAAGAATTACATTCATTGGAAGCACCAACTTCCTTTGTTTTCCAGTTGCAAATGGAAGGAGGCTCCAACCCCCTAGTTTCTCCGGCTACAACCTAAGGGAAGCTCCAACTCCCCAATTCTCTGGTTACAACCAGAAGGAGGCTACAACCCCCTATGTTCTTCGGCTACAACCGAAAGGTGGCTATAACCACTTGTACTTGCCCCGTCCTGCCACCCTGAAGTAGAAGTAGAATGATGGAACCAC
>ML795180.1:87469-102946 GCA_009831015.1 Picea engelmannii
GGACTCGCTCTTCCAGTTGATGGATGATCAATTTTGCCCGTCAACACACTGGTGCTTCGTCAGTCATCAATACAACCTACCCAATTTGCATTTGTGTAGGCAATAAGTGATAGATCTTTTCCTTTTGGATACCATAATCCAAACTCTTTTGTTCCTTTGAGATATCTAAAAATCATCTTTACTGCTAATACATGTGATTCCTTTGGTGCTACTTGAAATCATGCCACCTATCCAACTGCTTGGATTACATCTGGTCTGGATGCTGTCACATATAGTAGGTTGTCAATCATTGACCCTTATTGCCTCTGATATGTAGACTTCGAATCATCATTTTTGCTCAACTTACAACTGGTTTGCATGGGAGTGATAACTGGTTTGCAATATTCCATTCCGAACCTCTTTAACATTTCTCTGATACACTTGGTTTGAGAAATAAAAATTTCTTGGTTGTTTTGACGTATCTGAAGTCCTAAAAAGAAGGATAATTCTCCAAGTAACGACATTTCAAATTCATTCTGTATGTCTTTTGCAAATTTCTGGCTTAACCTGTCATCATCACTACCAAAAATAATATCATCAACATAAACTTCAATTAATAAAATATTACCTTGATTTACCTTGATATAGAGGTTGTTGTCTGCACTTCCTTTTCTGAACCTTGCTTGTTGCAGATACTTATAGAGTCTGGAGTACCATGCTCTAGGAGCCTGTTTTAGACCATACACGACCTTCTTTAATTTACATACATAGTCTGTGTTTTTTGACAAATTAAATCCTTCTGGTTGTTCAATGTAGACTTCTTCTTCAAGCTCCCCATTTAGAATAACTGATTTTACGTCCATCTGATATACTTTAACATTTTTGGAGCATGCATAAGATAAAAGTAAACAGATTGCTTCCATTCTAGCAACTGGGGCAAATGTCTTTTCAAAGTCAATTCCTTCAATCTGTGCATATCTTTTACATACCAATCTAGCTTTGTTCCTTGTAACCTGTCCATCTTCATTCAATTTATTCTTGAAAACCCATTTTGTGCCGATCACATTCTTATTCTTTGGTCTTGGAACCAATTCCCAAGTGTCATTTTTCTCTAATTGATCCAATTCTTCATCCATGGACTTATTCCAAAATTCATCCTTGCTGGCTTCTTCAAACCAATTTGGTTCAATTGTAGATAAGAATACTAGGTGTGTTTGTTCTGGTGAACGGATTTTTTTTCTAGTCTCAACTCCTGCATCTTTGTTTCTAATACTCTGATCTGAAGGATGATTCTTATGTACTCATTTGCTAGGTGTCTTTGGAGATACTTTATGAACTTGCTCTTCTACTTCTGTCGGATTCTCTTCATCTTTATCTTCCTCTTATACTTATTTTTCATCTTCTTCTTCGAAAAGTTGTTCCATTAATTTGTTTTCTTCTTCCTTTGATTCTGGTCTGTCCGTTTCATCAATTGTTACGTTGATGCTTTCCACAACTTTGTTCAATCTTAGATTGTAACACTTGTATGCTTTCCTTTTACTTGAGTAACCAAAAAATATTCCTTTGTCCACACGAGAGTCAAACTTTCTCATTCTTCCACCTTCTCTTTTGATGTAGCATTTGCTTCCCAAAACTCTGAAGTGTTTCACATTTATTGGTCTTCCTTTCCATAGCTCGTAGGGAGTTTTATCAGTGTTGTTTCTGAGCATTACTCTGTTTTGAATGAGAACTGTTGTATGCACTTCCTATGTCCAAAATATATCTGTCAATTTGGAATCCATTAGCATTGTTTGAGCCATTTCTTGTACTGTCATGTTCTTTCTTTCAACAACTCCAACCTGTTGAGGTGTCCTAGCAACGAAGAATTGTATTTTTATTCCATGAATGTTACAGTAGTCCATAAATTCCTTTGAAGTGAACTCTCCTCCATTATCAGATCTCAAACATTTGATTCTTGAATCCATTTCATTTTCAACCATTTCCTTGTAGATCTTGAAGTTTTCAAAAGCTTCTGACTTGTGTTTGAGAAAGCAAATTGCAGTCATTCTTGTATAATCATCAACTAATAACATAAAGTATTTTTCACCTTTTAAGCCCTTTGTTGTAGTTGGTCCAACTAGATCAGTGTGCACAATTTCCAATGGTCTTGTTGTTGAATATTCCTTTGATTTAAACCTAGTCTTTGTTTTCTTTCCTTGTTGACAATGCTTGCATAAAGTGTTGGCTGGTTTTGTGATCTGGGGCATTTCTCTGACCGCTTCTCTTTTGCTGACTTTGACAAGGTTATCAAAATGCATGTGACCCATTATTCTATGCCATAACCAACTTTCATTTTCCTTTCCTAGATAAAACTTTTCATTTCCAATTTCACTTAACATATATATGTTGTTTGAAGTTCTTGCAGCTGTACTGACCAATTTCCCTGAACCTTTTTTTCTTATCTCACACTTTTCTGAATCGAAAGTAAGTTTATGACCTTGGTCAAACATTTGACTCACACTTAAAAGATTATGTTTCATATATTCTACCACTAGAACATTTTGTGCCTTTTCATTCTTGTTCCCAATTCGGATTGTGTCTTCTAAATGATTTTGGATGAATTATCATTTCCGAAGGAGACTGATCCATTTTTTTATTTTCGTAATGTAAGAAATTTGTCTTTGTTATCTGTCATGTGTTTTGAACATCCACTGTCAACATACCAACCGTGTTTCTTCTGCTTATCTTGTAGAGCGACTATGCATTCTTCATTGTTATACTGATCTTGCTTTCTTATCCATGTCATTTTCTAAGGTTCTTGTATGTGACTGTTGTTATTCTGTTGAGGTTCTTTAGGAGAGACTGCCATTCTGCAATCCTTCGCCATGTGTTCAAAATTGTTACATTTGTAACATTCCACTTCAGTGCTCAAAGATTCAAACCTGTTGTAACTTCTTCTTTGTGTGTCACGAGGCTCCTTGAATAATCCCTTTGTGTATAACTCTCAAAGTTGTTACTGTTCTTGTTGTTATTTATGCAATTCACAACTTTATGTCCAAAATTATTACATGCATAACATAAACCAAAAAATATAGTTTGATACATGAAAGTTGAATATCTTCTGAAATGAGATGCTCTTATGAATCTTTCTTCTTCTTGAGGCCTATCTGTTTGTTGTTGATTCTGAAATCTGAATCTTCTTGGTGGAGGAGTGTCCCTGTAATCTTCCTTGTATATCTTTCTATCCTCTTTGATTGTTTCTGTATAGCTCTTTGGATTTGTTTCTTTCTCTGTTGTTTTGGAGTTTGATCCCTTTTCTGTCTGATTGTATTCAAGTCCGGACTTGTCAAGATGAAATTTTTGACTGCTGATAATGTCATCTAGAACTTTTGAGCTATTCTGCATATTTTTCTTTTGAATATCATTTCTTAGTGTGATAACCTCTGCTTCCAAGTTTCCAATGATCTTGTCATTTTATTCTAGTTGTTCTTTGAGTGCTTCTTCAATTCTTTTATCTTCTTCTATTTGAAACTTCAATTTTGTGATCATTTTTTCTAGTTCTCAAGTGTCATTTTTCTTGTCTAGTTCTGCTTATAGTTTCTTGTTTTTCTTATTTTCTCTTCTAATAACTTCTATGGCACACATTAATTCTTCTCAATAGTCAACTTCTGCCTCTTCAATTTCTTCTTTGACTTCTTCACATTCTTTTTTGTGAGAGTCTTTTACTACCATGAATAGAACTCTTCATGTCTCATTGTCACTGACTTCATCTTTATCTGATGATAAGATGTTTTCTTTGGTGTATAAGTTTTTCTTGAAAACTTTCTTTGTAGTTCTTTTTTCCTTTGTATGTGTGTTTTCTTTTTGAGTAACCTTTATCATTTCTCTTTTTCTTATGAGGACATTTGTTAGCAAAATGACCAATACCATCACAATTAAAACAAATTAAAGGGATCTTACCTCTATAACTACCGTTGGTTCTCTTGTTCAATGTTTTGACGAAGTTGGCCACTTCTTCATCATCTTCCGAGGAGTCACTGCCGCTGCTATATTCTTCTTATTCCTTTTTATTTTTCTTTGATATTTTGGATTCCTTGAAGGCTGCTTCTTTTACATATGGATTTTCCTGCTCAGTTCTCATTTCATATGCTGTGAAGATTCCATGCAGTTCGTCTATGCTTATTGAGTCTAGATCCGATCTTTCTTCTAGTGCTGATATCTTAGGGTTGAATCTCATAGGAAGAGATCTTAGTATCTTTTGAACAATTACAGATTCTTCAATTTATTCTTCCAATCCTATGATTGCATTCACTGTTTCATCTACTCATAAGAAGTAGGTTGCGATATCTTCATCTTGCTTAATTTTTAGTTGTTCGAACTGACCTCTGTAAGTCTAAAGATTTGTTGCTTTTACTTTTGTATCTCCTTCATAAATATTTTGAATCTTGTCCCAAATTTTTTTAGCGGATTTACAGTGTGCAACTTTGGTGAATACTGTATCACTAATACCATTCAAAAGTGCATTTGCGGCTTTGGAATTATTCTCACCGAGTTTTACTTCTTTGTCATTTGTTGGTGGAACTGCTGGTGCTGTGTATCCATCTACAATTGATTGTCAAATTTGAAATCCCCGTGCTTGTATATATGTCCTCATCCTTATGCTCCAAAAAGCACACTTATATCCATCAAATTGTGGTATTCCATTTTTATATGAGTTGGTACTCTCCATGATCTACCTTTCAGTGGTTAAACTGATTTTTGAAGGAACCTTCTCTGATACCAATTGTTGGATTACTGAGAGGGGGGTGAATCAGTGATAGAGCAATTTAATTCTTTTTAACCATATAATACAAGTGTTATATCAATGAAGCATTATCATCCAATAACTGCAGAGTAAATAAGCAATGAACAAATGAACAAACATACACATACACAGTACACCAGTGTTTTACGTGGAAACCCAAATCAAGAAAAAACCACGAAATGTTTTTTCTTATATGTCTTGAAGAATTACATTCATTGGAAGCACCAAATTCCTTTGTTTTCCAGCTGCAACTGGAAGGAGGCTCCAACCCCCTAGTTTCTCAGGCTACAACCTGAGGGAAGCTCCAACTCCCCAATTCTCTGGCTACAACAAGAAGGAGGCTACAACCCCCTATGTTCTCTGGCTACAACCAACTGTCCTTGCCTCGTCCTGCTACCCTGAAGTAAAAGTAGAATGATGGAACCACTGTCAACCTGTCACTGTGAGATATACCGCTGTAAACTTGTATCAATAAATCTGAACCATGCATCAACCATGCATCAACCTGTACCTCAATCTGTAATCAACCTATACCATAAACAAGTGCATCAACCATGTACCAACCTGTACCATAAACAAGTGCATCTAAACTTGTACCAAGTATGTACCAATCATGTGTCAAATACTCATCAACTATGACTCATCAATATGTACCAACATCATCAACTATACACCTCATGTATGTGCCAACTCATCAACTACTTGTCTCACCCATGTACTCAACATGTACCTCAACCAAAAGCCCTCATCAATTTCATCATCCAAATCTGATTTGTATCTCTATAATAGACCTGGTGTATATGATCACATTCCTGCAAACCTTCCTTAACTTTAACAACAAGAGACTAACATTTTCATCAAACTTTTATTTAGTCTCACATGCCTAGTTTTGGATTAGTCAACAACCCTAACTTGAAGTAATCATAACTTTGTACCTGTAATGTATAAAGATATGAAACTGATACACAATGTTATTCATTGTGTTTTATGCAATTCCTCCAAGTGTCACTACTTGAAATCTCTCAGAAAATGAGTTATAGAAAAAATAACATACCTTACTGAATTCTGGCTTATTCTAGAGAGAGACCTTGTAGAGCGCGCCCTGAATGGAATATTTGTTGAATTGATCTGAAACTGTTACACATCATACTAAAGACTGTACCCTAATGAACACATTTGTTTTCATTGAATTTGGATATGTTATGAATAAGTTATGACGTTTTTACCCGAAACACCTGTTTTTGACTAGTTTCATGACTAGCCACAAACCCTATTTTCCACGGAGTGTAACTCCAAAAATACAATGACCCACAAGATTAATTTTTTACCACAGATACTTGGATATGTTTTCTCAATGGAATATAAATTTTACTGTCTGAATCATTATAGAAAAAAAGTTATAGCGAAAATGGTGAGATGACCTGTAAATAACATACCTTAGAAAGCACCATCAAAAGAATTTATTCTTCCTTGCATTTCAACCTTCTTTTCTTCACCTTCCCTCAAAATTTCAGTTTAGATATCCTTGGTTACCTCAGACACCTATAGATATTCAATATGCTCAAGTGTGATTAAAATGAGAGAGCCTTGCCTTTTATTTATACTCTCCAAGTAGCTTCCTTAAAAACATCTTCTAGGTCACTTGACCCCACTTTCCTTATTTTAGGGTTAACCCACTTCTAATTTCTCCATTAAATTTATTATTGAAATAATTTATTTTGTATTCACTTTGAATTATAATACACTCATTACTTCACTTTATTATTTACCTTTTAAAAACTTTTAAACCACTTTGACTACTTTGACCTTTTGGGGTTTCTAGATGACATATGAGGGTCCTCCAACTTTGTAAGGCCATAACTCTCAAACCGTGAGGAGTTATGTGACGTTCCACATACCACCAGAAATGGAATGACATGTACTATTCATATAGAATAGTATTATCTTAAAATATATCACAACTCATACCGTTATCCATAAAAAAAACTTGGGTCCATTACCCAAACCTGGGGTCTCCAACTTCTCATGGCCATAACTCTCTAACCTTGAGGAGTTATGTGACATTCCACATACCACCGGAAATGGAATGACAAACACTATCCATATAGGATATTTTAACTGACAAATTCATTGTCCTTCATCTCATTATTCCACAATTAAGCATGGGTTATCTTACTCCGCAAAGCATTTTCCCATAAGGGCTTTCACCATAAGGGGACCACTTTGGAGTTCATCCATCTTTACTTCTTATCAACCATGACAAGACAATAAACAATATTGGGTCCATTACCCAAACCTTTTTGTTGCAGGGCTTTCTTCAAGGGTTGACATCAATGACAACCAATCTTAGTCAACAAGATCTGCATGACTCTTACAGAAACAAAGTCTTATTAAGTAACTGTCAATTTTGGTATACCAATCTCTTGAAGCTTGATTGAGTCCATACATGGCTCTCTTTAATCTACAAACATGAGTATATTTGGGATGTACCTCAAAACCTTGAGGTTGTTCAATGTACACTTGTTCTTCAATTTCTCCATTGAGAAAAGTTGTGTTTACATTAATCTGATGTAGACTCCATCCCATGGAAGCAACAAGAGACATAATGGCTATAATAGAAGTATATATGGAAACACGAGCAAAATTTTTGTCATAATATTCTCCCTCCTTCTGGGAGAACCCTCTAGCTACAAACCTTTCCTTGTATTTGTCCACGCTTCTGTCTATTGCATGTTTAATCTTATAGACCCATTTTGAAGTTACCATTGATTTTTCTTTGGGTCTAGGAATGATTTCCCACCCGTCATTTTTCATGATAGATTGGTATTCTTCTGTCATGGATTCTTTCCATTGTTTCTTCTAAGATGCTTCTTCAAATGTGGTGGGTTCTTCATTTATAAGTTTTGTCATACATGTTGCCTAGCTAGAGAATCTTTTGGGCTTCTTTCTTTCTCTGAAAGTGCCACTTGGAGCTCCGAGTCTTTATGCTTCTTGTAGAGTAGCTTCAAGCCAAGCTGGACATTTTATAGTTTTGGGTACAAGGATTGATTCAATAGGTTCGCATGGTTGCATCATATGATCAAGTTTTTGCTCATTCTTCATTCCGAATTTCTGGAAGACATGTGTTTTCTTCTTTAGGCTCTTCATATTCTTCTTATTCCATGGATTCTTCTATAGATTTCTTGAAAGCCATCTTCTCATTGAAGGTTACATCTCCGTCGACTTCAATCTTATGTTGTTTTGGAATATAGATTATGTAGGCTTTGGAGGATTCACTATATCCAACAAATATGCCCTTCTTTCGTGAGGGTTATAATTTCTTCCTTTTATCCTTAGGGAGATTAATGTAAACAAGGCACCCAAAGATTCTTAAGTGTTCCACATTATGTTTCTTTCCCAAAGGCTTCTTCTGGAGTCATATCCTTCAATATGTGGTGGGGACTTCTGTTATGAACATATATTGCTGTTATGGTTGCTTCTCCCCATAAATACATGGATAAACCTTGATCATTCATTAGTGCCTTCACGATTTCCTCAATGGATCTATTCTTCCTTTCTGCTAAACCATTTTGTTGAGGATTATGAGGAACGATTAGCTTCCTCCTAATCCTTGCTGATTTGCAAAATGAAACAAATTCCTTGGATATGTATTATCCTCCATTATCTGTTCTCTAAGTCTTGATTTTATTGTTTGTGAGGTTTTCTATTTCTGCTTTGAATTCTTGAAACTTGCTGAAAAATTCATCCTTTGTCTTCAAGAGATATAACCAAGTCTTTCTTGAGTAATCATCTATGAAGGTTACATAATAAAGATAACCTCCTAGAGATTTGACTGGCATCAGACCGCAAACATCTGAATGTACTAGATCTAGGATTTCCTTAGATCTATTATCGTTACTTGAGAATGACTTCTTAACATTTTTACCAAGTGCACATCCTCTACAATTCCTTCATGTGTAGATTGTAATTTTGGTATTCCTTCAACCATTTTCTCAAGGAAAGGTAATGCTTGATAGTTAAGATGAGCATACCTTATATGCCAAAGTTCACTGGGATTGACTTCATCATGTACAAGAGCTTCATCATTACGTTCTAGTAGTCTATATAATCTATCTTCATGAGTCCCAAGAACTCTAGCATTTTCTATACTGGAGTCTCTAGACCAAGATAGTACTTTACCATCTACAAAGGCTATTCTATTTCCTTTGTCTTCTAGGAAAGATATAGATACACAATTCTTGTCTAAACCAGGTACATATAAGACATTACTCAAATAAACATTGTTACCTGATTTCAATTTGATGGAGGCTTGACCAATTCCTTTGACTGGATATGTGTTCTTGTCTCCAATTTCTACCTTGTAGGATTTCTTCTTTTCATTCAGATTGGAGAGTCTGACCTGGTCTCCTGTCATATGCTTGGAAGCTCCACTGTCAATTATCCAGATGTCTCTTCAAGAGTTCTTGTAAGAGTTGAATAGTATAGATGATCTGTCTTTTCATTCATGATTTATGTTGACTGATAGATGGTCAAAATTTGACTTTGACTAGTTAAACATTGACTTTGATTGGTCAAATGTTGACTTTGACCCAAAATCTCAACCTTGACATTTTTGTCTTCTGAGAGTGCCAATAGGTGCATTGGACTAAGCTGCACTAGAATATCCTCTCCTTGAGTAAAGTGTTCCATCATAAGGTGTTGGGAAAGAGGTTTTAGGGTTTGAAGCTACACCTGCTAGTAACCCTAGCGACAACGCTTCAGTAACTACATCTGCTAGAAACCCTAGCAACATTTTTTCAATGAGCTTGATAATCTTATGGCTTAGCTTCCTTTCAATGGTTAGACTAACTGAAGGAGGTGTGGGCCCATAACTTGTTAGAAAAAACATAGTTACCGATTTCACGAGAACTGTGACCTCAAAATAAGAACTCTAGCCCTTAAAACCCATATTTTTGCGTAAAAAACATGAAAATAAATCCCCAAATCAAAAAGTGGTGCTACCAGTAGCACCATTTTTTTAAACGAGGTCAAAATTACAACATTTTTCAAACATGGCCTTCAAAACTCAGATAGTAGCTCAAAAAAACCTTAAAATCAACACCTAAATAAAAAAGTGATGCTACGTAAAACAAAATGTTTTTTCCTAAATGTGAAAATCATAGCTATTTACGACTTAATTGAAATTGTGACATTGACAACAAAACCCTACGTACATAGACAACCCAAAATTGGACCCCAAATGGTCACTTGAAAATTTAGTTACAATTTACAATTTTTTTTTTTATTTACATTAAAAAATAAATAAATAGAAAGAATAAAATCTTCGCAAATATTTTTTTTTTTAAATGACAAAAAAATCACATTTAAAAAAATATATTCTAAATTCAATTTAAAATAAAAAGATTAAAAAACAATGTGAAAAAAAAAAAAACTAAAAAGAAACAAAAGAAAATAAAATTTTCCTCCAAAAACAATAATTTAAAAAAAAAATTATATATATATTTTTGTACAAAATAATCATTAAAAAAACTTTTAAAAAGTAAATTAAAAAAACAAAGAATACTTGAAAAAAACAAAAAAATAATAAAATTCAACAAAAAAATGTCTAAAATAAAAAAATCTTCAAAAATCTTAAACTAAAACTTTAAAATTAAAATAAAAGACAAAAAATTCAAAAATATATATTTTAAAAACAATATGTAAATGAAAACAAAACAATTTTAATAAAATCAATAACGAAAGAATAAAAATAAAATTTTAAAACCAATTTTAAGATAAACTTCTAAGTATATTTAAAAAAAAAAAGGCCAAAATTTAAAAGAAAATTAAAAGCAATATTACAATACAAAAGCTATCAATTTTAATTGAAACTAAAGTAAAAAAATAGAAAAACCCAAATATAAACAAATTTAATAACATTTAAAACAAAAAAAATAAAATACGATTTTGCAATTGAAATAACATAAAATTTTAATTGCCCACAGGGGTGTAGACCGATTCGCAAGTGTCGTGTAAATGGAAGAAAATATGTAAAGGAGGTCTCAAGTTCGATTCTCACCCCGATTTACTTGTGCTCCATGCTTGCGAGCTGTGTGGTGCACATGGGGTTATAGTGGTAGTGGACGGGTATTGACCCCGTGTCACGCGACTACGAGAACCGCGAGTTGCCGATTCCCCTAGTTAAAAAAAAAATAATAATTAAAATTAAAACTCAAAATGAAATTACAAACCTACATATTATTGGGGTGTCGTGGGGGGTGATGCCTGACATCACCCCAGCCCCCACGGGATAAGATTTGGTCTGACGGGGCCAAGTCTTATCTTGTGGTGGCTGGGGTGATGCCCTACATGACCCCCAATGACATCCACGATGCCCAACTGCATGGGTTGGTTGGGCACCGTGGGTGTCGTGGGGGGTGATGTCAGGCATCACCCCAACCCCCATGGGATAATCCTTGGTCCCACGGGGCCAAGGCTTATCCCGTGGGGGTTGGGGTGATGTCGGGCATCACCCCAGCCCCCTGGGGCTAAACACCCCCCATGGCCTCCCATCACCGGTGCATTTTTTTTTTTAAATTTGTTTGTTTTTTCATAAAACTTTACATATTTTAAAGTTTTTTAATAATTTTTTTTTTTTTTTTTTTGTATTTTTATGTTTTATTTATTTATTAAATTTTGTAGTTTAAACGTGTTAATTTGTTTTTTTTTAATATATATTTTTAAATGTTCTTTGTGTTTTTTAAACTTTTCTAAGGTTTTTGGGCCATAAATTTGTTTTTTTACCTTTTTTTTTTTTTAAATTTCAATTCTTTTATTTTTCTTATTTTTTTTTAGTTTTTAATTTATAAAAAAAACTGAATTATATTTTTTTGTTAAATATTAAAAAATAGTGTTATTTAACTACAATTTTTTTCTTCTATATATTGAAGTAAAGGTAAACAATGTGTTAAAAATAGTGTTTTCCACTATATTTTAAAAGTATGGAACAATAAATTAATTAAAGAGACACAATTATATGAAAAATCGTAAATTCAAAAAAGTAAATAGTAAAAAATATTTTTAAAATTGAAAGAAGCATGGAAAAATGACTAAAAACACCGTTGAATAAAAAATAAAAATAATTTTTTTTGAAAAATTTGAAAATAGATAAAAAATAAGCATTTAAAAAAAATATTGTGGAAATATTATGGATCATAAAATTTAAAATATCAAAATACACCTAAAAAGGGAGGGGGGTGCTACCGGTAGCACCAATTTTAAAAACGAGGTAAAAAATGTGACCCTTGAAAAAATGAGAACTCGACAAAGTTCTCGTTAAGTTGGTAATATTGTTAAAAATGGGTGTGCTCATTTCACCATAGAAAATATAGCAATATTGTCACCCAACCATAGGCACAAAGGCCACTCCCGATCACATTAACCTTGACAGACAGAACAATTTATGTAGCAGACCAATATCCAACCAAGGCTAGCGCACCAAGCAAAGATAACCAAAGAACACGCAGAACGTCCAAACCAATAACCCAAGACAAAGTCACTACTGCAACAGTTGCAGTTCTCCTTCACTCATGCACACTTCTTATCCTTATGAAGTCGTGAGTGAGTGAGTGACAAATGAGCTCTAGTGACCTCTATTTATACTGCTCCATCTTAACTGACAGGGCTGGCTTCTCTTCTTGGGGGATAATAACTCAATATTAATTATTATGTTAAGTCGACTTGTCTTCTAGGGTTATTATCCAAGGCTTTAGGGTTTCTCTTGCTTCCCAGAATATTCTAGTCTCGTCAAAGGTTACAAGTGGAGGTTAATACCTCCCGCAGCTACCATAATATCAACAAGGGTTACCTTGGAGAAGGTTAGAGCCTTGGAGGGAGAATTGTGTGGGTAGGACTCCCTAGTTTGTGAGGCTTGGAGGGTACTTGGAAAATCCATTATTGCAGTTGGATTTTTTGAGCCACAACACTAAGACTTCCTACCCGACCTATGTTGTAGTCCTAGAAAGGAAGTGGGACAACCTGAGGTATTGCGGGACAAAGAAGGGGGTACATTTCCTTGGGTTGTGTAGACCGAGGGGAATGAGAGTTAGCTGGTTGGAATTGTTATAAGAGTTTGGTACCTTGGCCTGGCCATTGCTTGTACTCACTGTGAGACCTAATTGGCATAGGTAGCCTTTTCCCTGGTGGAGTCATAACCCCAGCTTGTGAATGATCTACTGCTAAGAGATCTAGAGCATCAATGTTTATGAATGGGTGGAATGTATGAGCTCTGCAACCAGGCACGCGGTTTCATTAAAGATGAGTTCTATTTATGATATGTGCTTGTATGTAGTGTATTATGTGTATTTACATGCTTAATTTATGTTATGTTGTGCACAATTAAATTTTTGTATGTTTATGTCATTATGCATGGTATTGTATGTTGTTAGACCTGCATATTGTATCATACATAGGGCATACTATACATTGGTATCATAGTTGAAAATTAATGGGAGAATTCAAAGAGAAATTGTGAAATTTTCAGTGCCCCACCATCCCAAAGTTCATAGGGGTGGACGGGTACATTAAATTTTGGCATTAGAGGATCAAATTCAAATGTTGGCCTTGCATGGGGCAGAGACAAAGCTCAAAGATGAAATTGTTAGTAGGTATGCACACTATTTAATAAAAAATACTCAAAGGATAATTGGGAAAATTGGCTTGAAAGGCAGTAATTGGGATAGGAAGAGGTTAAAATCCCCAAATTGAACATGTGTCAGGCATGCAAAGCCCTGAAATTCAATTATTTTGCAAGTTGTAGAGTTGGCTACAAGGAAATTTGGAAAAATCCCCATAATTTTTAGTAATTCAGGTCAAATTATGATCAAAAGTTGTCGTAGGGTCGATTAATAGTAGAAATTGGAAGTTTTCATAGTTGAATTTGGTCATGAGAAGCTAAAACCAGAGTTTCAGGGAAACACATGTCAATTTTTTGAATTTAGACATTATTGACAAATTTAAAAAATTGAGATTTTACATATTAGTGACGTCAGTGGTAATGTGGACTTGTACTAGTGATGTGGATTGGTGAATTCCACAGTGGCATAAGACATGGGTCAAGGTGGGTGATTGAAAGCCCAAGGGTCATTGGATAGACACACCACCAAAGGTGGTTGCGGGACAAAGTGAATATGGTAATGGAATGGGTTCATTTGGACCTGTAACCAATCAACACACACCACATGTCTTCCACTGAAACCATTGGTGGTAAGTGGTTATGGGCCCTTGGGAGAAATTAACCTGGGCACTAGTTGGTAGGTTATAACCAATCTCAATTATAGATATGAGATCTATGAGAAAAAAGGTGCATGCTAGAGGGAGAGCATTGGATGGGATCTGTTATCGCACAGTTTGTATTTTAGGTCACAGGCTATAGGATAGAGGAAAAACTGGTGTAACAGGAACCTTCCCCACCCAATGTCACCTCGATGGGGAGGTTCTTTCTGTTTAGGGAGATTAGCCTAGGGGAGACGTCCTTAGTAACCTGGGGTTTGAAGAGGCAAAGGATACAAGGTCAAGTTTTAAGATTTCCCCCCTCGCAGGTTACCACCAGTATCAGATAGTCCTGTTCATCAACCAATAAAGGAAGTGTAGGCCCTGTTGAAAACACCTGCCCGGAACAAGATAATAACAACGCAATATATATATTTGCAGGCTATAACTTAAAGGGTTAATACTTCTTTAACTATCTGATCTCATTTAATAAGCAATACAACAGATACAAGATGAAAGTCAATGTTTTGTTAATCAGCCTAAGAAATATCATCAATTCATCAGTATCTATCCAAATGACCAAGCCAACAGTATATTCAATCAATGATTTGTTCAATAAATGCTTGACGCCATCATTCAATTGCCTATAAGAGTCAAAATCTTGCTGCGTCAACTATGACGTCAGCCTAGGTTAGCAGTGTTAGGGTTAGTTAGTTAGGGTTTTATAAATTAAAGTTTAAAAGGTGGTTTTTCACACCAGAGGCTCAACGTTGGAGATCTAACTAGTGCCTTAGGGTATATGGAGTCAAAAGTAAGGGCACAAGGTCTCGGGAGGATGAAAACTTAGAGACTGGAAGGTAGGGTTCTATGGTGCTGCAATGGCAGGGCCCTAGAATCAAAACCCTAGGGGAAAGATGCTCACTCCGGTGTTGCTTAAGCAAGGCCTCCTGCTCTTTCCTCCTTCTCTAAATAAACTTGGCAAAACGACTAGCTCAAAGTATAAATTTAAGGGAGAAAGTGTTGCAAAGGCAAGGCCTTCAAACCCTAGAAGTTGAAACCCTAGGTGTAGTCAAACTAGGCCTAGGACGTCTCCTCTTTTCAACCTATATCTTCAATGCTAGCTCAGAAAAAGGAAGGCAAGTGTAGCAATGGCTAGGCTATATCTTCTTTCTTCAATGGCTGAAAACTATTTCTCAACAAGGGGACATATAGCAATGACCTACTTGTGTGCTTGCTACCTTGGGTTTTAAAATCAACAAATTTATAAGTAAATGCAAGAATACTAACCTACAACCATTCAATCAAGAAGTTTTGCAGGAAAAACACTTACATATCATGAAGAAAAGCATGTGCAAACTCTAGTTGTAAACCTTCCTTGAGAGAAATGCCATAAATGCCAAGAGAAATCCTCCTTCAAAAGTTGCGCCTCACTTTAAAACACCCAAAACTACCCTAGTAGGGCGCAA
>ML795180.1:123269-187941 GCA_009831015.1 Picea engelmannii
CGGGACGAAGTTTCCTGAAGGGTGGGTGTATGTAACAACCCTAGTTGAATATATGCTTAGGGATTATTAAGTAAAATTTATTAGGTAATTAATTTTTCTAACATGTTATTAACTAAACAAAGATTGGTATAATGATATTAATTGAATATTTATTAATTAATTAATTGTTATAATTTTGAGTAATTAATTAATTAATTAATTAATTACCTATTACATTCCATGACATGGGTATTAAATTTAAGAGGGTTAATAAATTTAATTGTTTAATTAAAGGATTACGTATACGGAGGGGATAAGAAGCATTAAATGTAAGGATAAGAAACATTAATAATCAGATAAGACATTAACTAAGAGGATGAGACAATGAATGTATGGATGAGGAAATGAATGAGGGGGAAAGGGTCGGTGAAGGGGGGATATGACGGGAGGAGGCTTATGGAAGAGGGGGAATTTTTTTGGAGGGTTCTCTTGGATTTTCTGGTTGAGAGTTTGAGTTCTATAGTCGGGGAAGGATCATTATGGGGGGGCACCAGTTTGCTAGGGGTTTTGGGCACG
This sequence comes from Picea engelmannii, assembly GCA_009831015.1. Classification (NCBI taxonomy): domain Eukaryota; kingdom Viridiplantae; phylum Streptophyta; class Pinopsida; order Pinales; family Pinaceae; genus Picea; species Picea engelmannii. The sequence continues at coordinate 123,825 of ML795180.1, forward strand.
GGGGCCAGGATATCCATATGGTATCTTAGAGCTAGGAAGCCAGACATGATGCTCCTAGCTGGCAGGGAGGAAACAAGGTTTGGGCAGAGTTGATCAACGCATCAAGCAACAACAAGGAAACAACAAGGCAACATGGGGAAGGGACAATCATATCGGCATAAATTAGCATCATAAGCAGGTAATTTGTTATGAAAGTGCTAAGTTTTGTTTTTTCTGTAGTTAAATATTAATCTCTGCTGAATATTGCGTATATGCTCATGATTAATTTATTTGTGTGATAAAAATGATTTATATCAAAATTAGTATTTATAGGTACTACACAAGGTAAGATTCCTTGTATATTGTTTGTAAATTTAATTTTGGTTTGTGTGTAGATAGAACAATTCCGTGTTCTGATTGTAGTATCTCATTTTATTCCTGTTGTGTTTCAGTAAAACGATTGACAAAACATAATATAGATTTGTGGTTTCTGAGTGCAATACATATTTCCGAGTAAGTATTTGTTATTTTTTTTTGTGTGTAGAAAACCATTTGTTAGATGTAATGCTTTAATGTTTGTTTCTATTTTGAAAATCCAAGAACAATTGAGATCTCCATCTCTCACCCTACATGAACCTATAATGGAGAATCTCACTACACCTGGAGTTTCTTCCAGAATTGATTGGGTCATATCTTGCAAATACATGAACAATCAAGATCTCCATCTCTCACCCTACATGAACCTATAATGGAGTATCTTACTACACCCAGTATTTCTTATAGGATTGGTTGATCTTTCTTTTAAGAATGTGTAGAGTGTTAATTACTGATTGTTGCTAGATTAGTTGCTACAAGAAATAGAGTCAAAGTTCATCTTTCCCTTTCATGAGCCTGTAAATGAATAGATTCATTACTTGAGCAAGAGCCTTTAAATCACATGCTTGTTGAGATTTTGTCTATGAGTTTTGTTTTTTGATCTTTAAGCTGTGCGAGGAAGATAAATTGAAAATTGTAAAGGAGAGTATTGGTTTTGAGTGTTTCTTATTTAGAATATACTCATCATACATAGTTAAACCATATGTTTCCATCACATATAGTGTAACAACTCTGTTGATTACGAATCCCGATTGATAATTTATATTTGGTAATATATTATACATATAATTGCACCAACATTTTGGTGTCGTTGCCGAGAAATTGTAAACCGTAATAGGTAGTATTTAAATTAGATTGATTTTATGGTTTTGGATTGGTTTTAAGAACGACGTAAGGGCAGAGAGAAGACGATAAGACATGAGGGAAGATCCCAGACATCCACTTTAGTGGGGTTGCTCCAAAGTTAGGTTGTCCTCTCCCTTTCATGCATGAGTGTTTTTATTTTAATGCAAGTGTGTTTTTCCTTCTTTTATGCAAAAATATGTTTTTATTTATGCAAATTTAGTTTTATTTATGATGAGATGACTTGTGTGAACCGATAACCTAGTGACAACAGGGTCCCAGTAACACAAGGAGTTCAAGTTTGGTGTGTTTTATTTTTGAAAATAGTTTTAATTTCTTAGTTTTACAATTCAGATCTTTGATGATAAAACATTTTTTGGAGTGTTCTAAGAACCCGTGAGGACTAATCCATGTTGCGAGACAAGATCTACCAACCAGTAGAAGAAGGATGATTAAGAGTTTGTTGAGCAAACAAAGAAATGGTACTTCAAGGAATTTCCCAAACCTTTATAGAAAATGGAGACCTACCCACATCTCGAGTGGAGAAAATCCTCATTGCAATCAAAAGCCTATCTACATATGAGGTAGACCAAGTTTGGGTTGCAGTTAGAGACTTATCTATATCTCAATAAGGAAGAAAAGAGAAAGAGACTTATGAGCCACATCAAGCAGCAGATCTAGAAGTTTGTGAACAACATCTAGAGGAGATCCAAGAGTCATGGACCATATCTGAGGAGAAACCACTTGAGCCTGAAATTGAAGAATTTTTGGCATGTTTGTCTCTAGATCCTTTGTGTATTTCGTGGTGTGATGACCAACTTTACAAGGAATTACATGATCTGACATCCTGAGAGAGCCAATAGAGAAAATATTACATCGATGCTTGGTTCCAAGCTGTCGTCAGGCCACAACACCCTTCCATATTCTTAGCATCGTATCCAGAAGAGCAACTGGCCTCTCATATCCAGGAAACTATTGAGGTATCTTTTCCATATTTGGATATGAGTTTGCTTATAATTTTTTTTCGCACATGACCGCACTAAAAAATTTCCTATACTTGAAGAAAGACTCACTCTTTTTCAATTAGAGTAGGATAGTAAATAAATAAATAAATTTTGCATATAAGTACAATGTAACATCTATTTCATATTTTTCATAAATGGGAATGTCAATAGTTGACAAAACAATCAATTTAAGATATTTGTTCCTCTCGTAGATTTTTTTTTTTTAAGTTATGACAATTTTGTTTGGAATCTTATGAGAAGGTAATCTCTTCAATAAATATTCTCTGCATGTGTACATAATACTGGAAGAGTATTTTCAAAAGTGGAGAATACATCCTTGTCAATAGGATTGATGGTCTATTTTGCATCCAAAAGACAAACTCTCTGTTTTCAAGAACAAAATATTTTCTAGATGAGAATTATTCCTTCACTACAGAATTTGGCACCCAACTATCAACCCTGGTTCCATTTATTTATCATTTCAAATGCAATTTAAAAATTCTTGTACCAGCATATTGTTTTTAGCTTTCAAGTGTGATACTTCAACAAGATTAACAAAATTCACAAATATCTTCTCTTAACGACATTAATAGATTTATAAATTCTAATATACAATCAGGTCACTGCAACATATTTTGTATAACAGGTTATTCAAGTACCTCTCAACAAATTTAGCACGAACAATTTGATCCTATTCTAGTACTGTCCTGTTTCGGTACTGCAGAATCATGTTCTGGTACTGTCCTATTCCTGTACTACATAATCATGTTCCGGTATTGTCCTGTTTCGGTACTGCAGAATCATGTTCTGGTACTATATGTTCCAGTACTACAGAAACCTGTTCCGGTACCAGTTAATAATATGGTACTGATGCCAAAGTGATATGATCTTTGTCCTGTACTTGACAATTTTTTCACTTCAGGTAATTGGAGGTATGAGCAAATCATTTTATGTTCTTTCTATCAAGAATAATCTAAGTCTTGTTATGAAATTTTATTTACTTTTATGTACTCCTTCCTCCTACATTGTTACACTCACCTCTCAATATATCGTCCTTGTTATCCTTTAAAGAGATATTTTTCACATTTAGCTCTATATGATCATGGAGTGCATTTTGTCTTATTAACTCATCATTATGAAAACGTGATTAATAATTGACATATCCATTGAAAAGTGGTGACACCATCATGTCTAATACTAACCTAGTTGATTCAACAAGTTCTTATCCAATTTTATCTTGGGAGGTATTGATGAAAACCTCATGTGGTGGACTGCCCCTACAAAACCTCAATGAACTTTCATGAGAACCCTAATAGGATTAACTAGAGGGACCTCTTAGTCATTATCCGAGATGTTCCATTATACATTGAATAGATGAGATTTAAGGCTAATGTGGATGATGTCACCCTTGGGATAATTGCAAGTAATTAATTATGTGCCTAATAACTCTAAAACGCTCTCGTACCACCTGCCTTCCTTATACTCTAAAGTTGTCAATGCAAAATATACATCATTCTAAATCTTTTGAGTAATATAATAAAAAGAAAGTATCAGGAAGTATAAGTAAACCCATTGAGGTATTGAACAAGCCTGCTGGCAGTAGGGCGATGCTTATATGGTACTAAAGTAAAACCGTCGGGGTACTGAACAAGATTGTTGGAAGCAGGGCTATGCCGAGTAAAGAGAGTTGAAAAACATAAATTGACACACCTAAAACTAAACAAAAACCCTTGGGTCTCATTCTAAAGCAATCATTATCAAATCAAGGCTAGGAGATGACCTTTACATCTCTCAAATGATGTTCTTAAGAACCTTCAAGTATCCACTTTAGGGTTCTATCTTTAAAATAAATATGTTTGAATGAAAGTGGGACCGTCAATATATGTAATTCAACCTACCTAAGCAAGAAGAACTTCATCTCTATAAACTTGGATAAGAGATGAGTTAATCATATTGGGATGTATTCGTTTATGTGTTCCTCTCTTCAAATGGGATCTAAACTCTTCTTATCTCACTTTTATTTTAAAGGTAATCTAGGCAGGGGGCCTATTAGTCAAAATCGTTATGAAAAATCTTGGCCACTATCTTATAATCATATTAGAGTAACATCCAACCCTTTCTCCTAATTATGATCCACAACATATTGGATAAGACTTAACGTCAAATCACTAACAGATCTTATCTATTACTCATGACTCCACTTTGCCATCATAACTAATTTTCCATGGGTAAGAAGTGTGAAACAGAGGCCAAGAGGTTTAAATTGTATAGCAGGTTACTTAAAAAGAACTTAAGGAGCTGAAGAAGGGTGGAACTTCAGGGAATTCTTGATTGAGTGAGGACTACCATCAATTTTGAAATTTTGAAGATCATTGTTGCATGATGACATGCAATGGATAAGGCATGGGGGAAATGTTGGGTCTCCTTTTTTATGCCTCCAATTACCTTATCTTGTCCTCTATCTTGATCAATTTTACCTCAGACATATGCACCATTTTCCTATTTTCTTCAAAGACATGTCTTTTATCCATTCTTGTGTATATATGAGGTAACTTATGTTTAAATCATGATTTATGAGATTTCTTAATAATTAGAATTGAATAAATGATGTTAAATTCTCTCTAATTACTTTGATTGATCCAAGCAGACCTTATGACACAACTCCTATTCATTCGGTACCCGTTTTGGCGTTCATCCGACATTCAATTCGTCCGGTACCTATTTTTGCGCTCGTTTAGTACCTGTTTCTGTGTTATTCCGATACCATATATAGTTCAAAAATTTGGAATGATTCTAGAGGAAAATTGGGTACATTGGTTTTTTCCATAACGACGTCGGGATGCAAAATTGTGGTCATAATTCATCCAAATCGCACATGTGTACCTCCATCTCAAGGGGAATTTCTCTACAAAAAATAGTGAAAATCTCAAACTTCCAACTTGAGCCTCAATTTTCGTGCAGAGGGTATCATATCTAGAAATTATACGACATGGGTTTTTTTTTCTAGAATATGGAAAATTAAGTACAACATGAGAAGTTTTTTAAAATTCAAAATGATTCAAGAGTAATGGGTGGATCTCTAACTCGAATCTGCCTAAATTGATGAAAAACCCAGATTTTTGAGATTTATCCTAAAATTGTAAAAAATGTTTTCTGAGTATTGGGGATTCGGTTTCATGCATTCCTCCATGGATTTTATGTATAAATAAGACCTCATAATCCTGGAGAGAGGGGATGAACTGTTATGCTGTAGATTTGATTCTTGAGAAAATTGTTGATTGTACACTTGTTATTGAAGTAATGATATGAATGATAGCCTATGGAATTTATGTATACGATCAATTTTTTTATTCTGTAAGTTTATTTTAAAGCTACCTTGTTGATACGACAAGGGCCCACCAACTCAACCAAGGTAAGATTCCTTGTATATGTTGTGTAAATATAATTCTGGTTTGTGTGTAGATAGAACAATTCTGTGTTTTGATTGTAGTATCTCATTTTATTCCTGTTGTGTTTTAGTAAAATGATTGACAAAACACAAAATAGATTTGTGGTGATTCTAAGTGTAATATATATTTATGAGTAAGTATTTGTTATTTTTTTTTGTGTGTGTAGACAACCATTTGTTAGATTGAATGCTTTAATGTTTGTTTCTATTTTGCAAATCCAGGAACAATTGAGATTTCCATCTCTCACCCTACATGAACCTATAATGGACAATCTCACTACACCTAGAATTTCTTCCATAATTGATTAGTTTATATCTTGCAAATGCAGGAACAATCAAGATCTCCATCTCTCACCCTACATGAACCTATAATGGAGTATCTTACTACACCTAGTATTTCTTCTAGGATTGATTGATCTTTGTTTTAAGAATGTGCAGAGTGTTTATTACAGATTGCTGCTAGATTAATTGCTACATGAAATAGAGTCAAAGTTCATTCCCTTTCATGAGCCTGTAAATGAACATATTCATTACCTGAGCAAGAACCTTTAAATCACATGCTTGTTGAGATTTTGTTTATGAGTTTTTCTTTTTGATCTTTACGTTGTGTGAGGAAGATAGATTGAAAACTATAAAACAAAATATTGGTTTTGAGTGTTTCTTATTTAGGATATACTCATTAAACATAGTTAAACCACCTGTTTTCGACACATATAGTGTGACAACTCTGTTGATTACGAATCCCATTCAATAATTTATGTTTGGTAATATATTATACATATAATTTCACCAACAATGACCACATGTCATGCCACATCAACAAGTTTCCACATTAACAAGATAATGGCTTATTAAAAAAAAGTCTAGAACCAAAAACTTGTTTTGGCCTTAATAGGAGCTTAAAATCCTAGATTGAAGTGAAATTTTGGGGTTAGGTATAGAGTGAGGAGGACTAAAAAAATGGTAGTGAGGGCCATTGACCAATTTGGTTCCATATTCCAATAAATTGCAAATTAATGGTTTTCAAAGAACATGGTGGTACTCCTTGGAAAATACCATGTTGGTGATGGAATTTTTACAACGGGTAAGGGAAATAGACATGAAAATACCCATTGAAGAATTTGGATAAATTCTAATGGATTTGGAATGGGGATGCACAAGTAGACACAAATACACTATTCCAGGACACTTTTTAGGGATTTCCAGAGGAGGAAAATGAACCTCAGATCACAAATATTGAAAAAAATATTTACTTAATATTTTACCTCTTTAACAAGTCAAACAAATTTGTCCTAGTAAATATACATTTCCAAGTTTTTCTATGTTTGGGAGATAGCCAATTTTGCTAAAAATTCAAAGTCTAGAGAAAATGTAAAATGGGCAAAGTTGACAATTCTATATTGTTGTAGAATTTGACTAGAGCATCAGATCCCCAGTATGAAAGTGGTTTTGTACTCACAATCAAGAATACTATTTGCATCCAATATACAAGTTTTCTTGATTTGACCTAGATTTACGAGCGGAAATAAATGAAACACATATCCATAACATTAAAACATATATACAGAGAACAATAGCAAAGATAGAGTGGAACTTAATTTTTATTCAACAAAGAAATCTGTTGAAACTGTAAAATGAAGAATGAAAACAATCTTGCTCGAATGGTGGTAGCTAATATCTAAGAAGAGATGTGGAATCTACACACATTCATCTAAGCACACTACAATGAGGCCTCCAGGAATTTTTAGCATCAAGAAGTAAACAAAAACCCCTAGACATCCAAAAACCTAACTCTAGGAGATGAAGTGCCAAAAGTCATGTGGACCATGATGGGGTAAGTTGGTACTTCAACTTCTCGGGGTCGTAACTTTTGCATACGATCTCCGTTTTAGGTGCATGATAGCCCGTTGAAAAGGTCTATTTGAGGAATACACATTATACCATCGCAATATGACTCTGTATACAATGTGACTTTGGCAGGACCAAAAAACATTTTTTAGGGCCTAAAAACGACCCTAGAAGTTTAGGACTCGAAAAGCTAGAAACACAACTACTAATATGAAAAATGTAACCGCTAGGATGAAAGTTGTATGTGAGATAGCTGGAAGAGGTGGGTGGCCACTAATATCCACCTGGATCAATCATCCCTCCTTAGGAAGCAATGGTCTCCATTGTGCGAGTTCCCCCATCATATGAGAAAATTTATACTGAATTTTTCCTTGGGTTAGCCACTTTCCTTGGTGGAGGAACTTCCTCGCTTTGAAAACCCAATAAAGATGAAGTTGATATTGGCGAGTGCCCTTGACATGTGTGTCCATGATATGATCAGTGGATGCATGTTCCATCCAGTCAGGTTTTATCTCTGTCGATGCCAACTTTTCTGCTATCTCTGAGGTGTCCAATAAGGGTGAAAAGTATGGCCAAAGGAGGTCCACATTAAATATTGGGTGCATGCCAAGGAATGGGGGAATGTTGAGATCAAAAACATTGTCACCCATAACCTTGGTGATGGTGTAGGGTCCATAGCAGAGTGGACAAAGCTTTCGATGGGGTCCTGTAAGGCATTCTTTCTGCAAGTGCAACCAAACTTTATCTTCCACCTGAAACTTGTGTGGTACCCGATGTTGATCATGGCGCTACTTGTACTTGGCATTGGACTTCTGAAAAATATCTTGAACCTGTTGGAAGATGTGCTGAATTTGTTCAATGAACTGGGTGGCTTTGTCGTCTTCAGTTTGCTAATGGGATTGTTTTTTTTGTGTGGACGCAAGGGGTAGTGCAACATCCATGGGACCCAATGGTTGAAATCCAAACCCCACTTTAAAGGGGATGTGGTCGGTTGAGATATGTATGGCTCTATTGTAACTATGCTAAATATAGGGAAGAATCTTATCCCATGTGCATGGATGCTTGGAATTGTACATGCACAAGATATGCACAATCATCCTGTTGACAATTTGAGTTTGACCATCCATTTGGGGGTGGAAGGCCGTGGATTTGGTGAGTTCGGTGTCCAGCTGTGACCAGAGGCTCAACTAGAATGTGTTGGGGAATCGACTATCCCAATATGAGATGATGATTTGTGGTATCCTAAAATGCACCCACACTCGTTAGAAGAATAGCTTGGTATTGGCCTGTGTTGTGATTCTCTTCTTGCAGGTGACCATAATCATCATCTTGGAAAATCGATCAACAACCAAGAAAACATAGTCATTTCCCTTCTTGGTGGAAGGAAGGCCCGTCATGTATTCCATCGATATGGATTCCCAGGGCCTGTTGGGAGTAGGTATAGGGGTGCACATGCCTTGTTTCTTAATGGTCAGTTTGGAAATGGTGCAGAACGTGCATATCCTAATATACTTGCTGACATCCTGTCAGAGTTTCGACCAATAAAAATGTTGTTGCAACACTGCCATTGTCTTTTCTACATCAAGGTGTCCTACCACCCGACTGTAGTGAGATTCCCAAATCAGCTTCACTTGCTCACATGATGGAACACAAAGATGGCCCAAATGACACAACAACCTGTCATGCAGATGAAAATCAATGACAATTGTGTTTGTGCCTAGCATATGGTAGATAGCGATGAAGTCAATATCTCTTGCATAGAGTTGGGGCCATCCATATGTCTCATGTCCATAGGAGTGTAGCACCATGGTTAGTGCAGGAATTGGAGGTCGGCCAAGGTAGTCAGCAACATGGCTGGTGCTCCCTGTCTTATACTTGATGTTGAGATGAAAATGATGCAAGTATGTGGACCACTTCTAATGGTGTACATTCTACAATTTTCCTTGTGTTTGCATGAACTCTAGAGGCTTATGATCAATGTGGATTATTTTCTCATTCTCGAGAATGTAATGTCTCCACCGTTGGCCAGCTTGTACAATGGAGTACATTTCTTTGTCGTAAGTGGGGTACTTGTGAACAATATCTGATAACGTCTCACTATGATAGACCATGGGATGTCCATGCTAAGTGAGAAATGTGCCCACAACATAGTCTGAAGCATCTGTCTTAATCTCAAAAGGATGATACACATTGGGTAATGAGAGCATTGAGGCTAAGCACACACACTGCTTTAAATCATCAAATTTTTTCTGTTGCAAATGTCCCCACATGAATTTTTCCTTACCACCACCCCTAGTCACTTGGTTAAGGGCCCTTACAATGTGGGAGAATCCCAACATGAACCTACGATATAAATTGGCAAGACCTAAGAATCTCTCAAGCTCAGTGAGTATGGTCAGGTCCAATCACAGATGACCTGGATCTTGGATAGATTGACATGCACTCCATGCTTATCAACAATGTAGCCTAGGTGTTGGACCTTGTTCATGTTGAAAGAGCATTTTTCAAAATTTTCATATAGCTTGTGTTGTCTCAGAGTGTGCAAAACTTGTTGAATATGCTGCAAGTGTTCCACCCAATGCTTATTGAAGATGAGGATGTCATCCAAATACACCACCACAAAAGAATTGGTGAAATACTGCAAGATATCTTCCATCATCCTCATGAAAGTTGTTGGGGCATTTGTCAAGCCAAAGGGAATGACCAACCATTCAAAAATATCTTCTTTGGACTTGAAGGAAATATTCCATACATCAATCTACTCTATTGGGACCTGGTGGTAGCTGGACTTTAGATCAATCTTACTGAAGTATTTTCCCCCCTTGAGCTAGTCAAGGAGATCGTCAATATAGGGAACTGGGTATCAGTTCTTGAATGCAATTTTTTTTAGGGATTGGTAATCAATGCAAAGTCGACAGGTCCTGTCTCTCTTCTTCACAAGCATGATTAGGATTCTGTAAGGTGATGATTTTGGGAGGATGTTACCCTTTTCAAGTGGCTATTGGATCGGGTGCTTGATTTCTCATTTTCTGACAGAGAGCGACAATAGACTGGTCCATTGGGTAGCTATGCATCGGGGTCAAATCAATTGAGTGATTGACCTGACTGTGCAGAGATACCCCAATGGGTGAGGAGATGTCTTTGTATTCTTCCATGACCTTATCCACTTGCTTTTGCTATGTGGAGAGACCTGTGGTGAAGGCCATGGATGTGGTTACAACCTTCGGCTCACTCTAAGCGTGAATCACAAAGAAGACACACTTCCCGGTCTGAGAGATGACCTTCTTGCATTGGTTAACAGAGATCAAGGAAATGGTGGTAGATGAGACTACCTCAGGTATCCTGTATAATTTCCTATCCAAATTAATAATAACACTATGAGGCCTAGACTCATATACAACATGAAATTTCTATAAATAAGGTTGGACCAAAATAACATCACAAACTTCAAGGGGGAGACATCACACAATACCTCATCTTTGAAGGGCTTGATGTTGTAGGCTAGATGACACTATTGTCTGATGTGGAGATTGCTCCCTTGGTGGAGCCATTTGATGGTGTAAAGTTGTGGGTGTGGTGTTGTCGACAGAGACAACCGCTTGATGACCTTCACTGAGATGAGGTTCTTATGGCTAATCCTATCAATGATGAAGTGCAACATAGTACCCTTCACCTACATATGTGAATGAAAGAGGCCCTCACCTTCCTCTCGCTCATCAGGTTCACTGGGTTGGACCTTGGTGGAAGAAATGATGGCACTAGGTTCTGTATCAATGATCTGTCTCCCTTTTTCTGGTTCAGACTCTGAGTCAGAGCTTGCATCTAATTCATAGACTTTCACCTCGACCAACAATGACTTATTTGAGTGGAATTCAATTGTGTTATGCTAATGGAACTCACACCATTTCCCAGTGTCTTTATTTGTCTTCCCATTGTCCTTCTTTTTTTGTGGTTTGGACTAGTTTTCCTGAGGTTCTTCATCCTTTTGCTTCTCTTTGTTCTATGGGTTGGGGCCACATTTACCTTTCTTTTGTTGTGAGGGGTTTGTAGACCCAAGCTGTTGCATCCTCTGTTTGAGCTTATGCTCAATTTTAACAACATATCGATACACCGCACCCAAGGAAGATATGTCCAAAAACTCCATTTCTATATAGATGTATCTATGCATACCACTGCAGTACTTGAACACCAAATGTTGTTCAGAGTATTTGATACATGGAAGACATTGGTAAACTCTAACATTGTTTTGTCCCTTTCTTGCCGTAGTGTGGTCCATATTGTGTATAAGTTGTCATAACTTCCAACATGGTAGTATTTTTCCTTAATAACATCCCTGAAGGAACCCCAAGTGGTTGCAACTACAAATAATGTAGATCCCTCTGTTTCCTTTTGCTCACAAAAAGTCTCTCACCAATCTTTGACATGGGGGATGAACTTAAGGAGCACAAATGTAATATTTTCTCTATCAGAAAAGTTGTGGACAAAAAAATACCATTCTAGAAGGTTTAACCATTTGTCTACAACATCTGTATGATTTGTGTCATTGAAGGATTTGTGCAAAGTTATCCATCATCTCATTCCTTTGTTGCAAGAGGGATTCATTGAGAAACAATTTAAAGGTATATCCTACCCCATCATCTCTCTTTTCTTCCCCCATGGATGGTTTTTGGATTCGGGGAAGCCGATATTTCAAAGGCTCAACTGGTTTGAGTCCCAACTTCTTATACCCTGACCTTGTTGGGAACATGCACAAAGAAACAAATGAAGAGAAAACCACTCTGATACCATTGATCTTGATTTATGAGTGGAAGAAAATAAAACACAGATCTATAACATTCAAACAAATATATAGAGAACAATAATAGAGATATAGTGGAACTTAACTTCTATTCAATAAAGAAATCTGCTGAAACTGTAAAATACAAAATGAAAACAATCTTACTCAAATGGTGGTAGTTAATCTCTATGAATAATGTGGCAGCGATGCATATTCTTCTGAGCAGATTACAATGAGGTCTCCACGCATTTTTGACATCAAGAAGTAAAACAAAATCCTATACATCCAAAAACCTAACCCTAGGAGATGAAGTGCCAAAAGTCATGTCAGCCCCGATGGGGTAAGTTGGTACATAAACTTTTGAATACGATATCTGTTTTAGGCATACAATATCCTATTGGAAAGGTCCATCTGAGGAATACAAATTACATTGTCACACTCTAACTTTATCTGTAGTGGTACTGTGGCGGGCCCAAAAAACGTTGTTTAGGGCTTCAAAACAACCCCAAAAGTTTAGGACCCGAAAAACTAGAAAAAAAATTGCCAAGATGAAAATTGTAACTGCCAAGATGAAAGTTGTATGTGAGCCAGCTAGAAGAGGTGGGATTCCACTGATATCCACTTGGCTCATGATTCTTTCTAGATTTATTTTTGCAGGTGGCATAAGTTGACATTTGAGCCAGATTACACCAATGAGAAAATGACACAATTGAGTAGAGATGACAATTTTAGAAGGCCATAACTTTCTACTAAGAGCTCAAAATTAGGGATATGATGCTCCAATGAAATTCTAAAACAATAAGTTGACCTTTGAGACAGATTGCACTAGAGAGAAAATGAGACAATTGAATAGAAATGGAAATTCTAGAAGGCCACAACTTTCTGTTCAAAGCTCAGAATTGAGCAAGAATATAGTCATTGGAAAGATCTTTAGGAGAAGAATCTACCTATAAAATCAGATTTAGAATTTGAGAAAAAAAAATATCAAAAAATAAAAAGAAGAGATTGAGTGGCCTTAAAGAGTAGAAAATATGCATAATTTTTCAGAGTTGTTGAATTATTCATATCTAATCGAATTTTGTTACATGCATGTTTTTGCAAAATTAAGGATACAAGTAGAACATATTAGGTTAAAAAATGAAGACTGGAGAAATGGATGATGCATAAGGTAATGCAAAAACAAAGTATGAACAATTTGCAGAAGAAAATTCATAAAGAGTCCAATAGAAAACATGAAACCAATGTAGAACATGTAGAAGATTACAAGTCTCATGAAAGGTGGGATGATTATAGAGGGTCCATGCACTCAATAAGTGTTACTAGGCATTGTAATTCACTTAAAAATTTAGTTAGAAGATCCCATGCATTTTTAGAGTTAGAGAATATTCCAAGTTTATCCCCTATCATACATCAAAGGATAAGGTATGAACTGGAAAGTTTGCAAGGGGAACTTAGGAATATCAAGATCAAGATGAAGATGCTGAAGCATAATTGTTGGGAATGAGAAAATATTTCCAGCTACACAATCACTCATCCAACCTTGAAGCAAGAATTGTTATCTACCATCTTTAGGGGAAAGATTCCATGTGGTGGGACCATCTCAAGAAGGTCAATCATATGCATGAGAAGAGAGTCTCATGGAAGCATTTCAAAAATTATTTTCAACAATAGTGCTTGTCAGTGAATTATTATGACAATAAGATACAAAAGTTATTTCAAATCAAGCTTGGAAACATGACTATGGAAGAGTATGAAAAAAGTTCCTTGTAACTTTTTAGGTATGTGGGTTTCATCAAGGATGAGAAGGTAAAAATTTAGATATTTTTGAGTGGACTGTAAATTTTTTATAGTAGGTTTCTCCAATATTGCAAATCCAGTTAAATCACTGCAAAATAAATGAATAAAATTTGAATGGACTTCAGAATGTGAATAAAGTTTCCATCATTTGAAATATTTATTAAATAGTATACATGTTTTAAAGATTGTTAGACTAGAGGATGACTTTGTGGTGTGCACTTATGCATGTAAAGAAGGACTTGGTGGAGTCTTTATCCAAAATGGGCATGTCATTTTCTATGAGTCAAAAACATTGAAGGAACATGACAGGAGCTATGCCACATGACTTGAAATTAGAAACAATTGTTCATGTGTTGAAGATGTGGAGGCATTGCCTTATGGGAAAAAAATTGAGCCAAGGACATACCTCAACTTGTTATTTGGGAACCTTGCTAAGTCGGATATGTTGTGTGATTGAATCTAGGCCAATGGTTTATTGATTGGAACTTATTAAAACAGACTAGTCTCTGTCTAGATATCGAAAATGACTTCTAATATTGATCTTGTTGTTCTAAACAAATCAAATTATGAAATATGGGAACTAGATATGGAAACCATACTGAAGAGAAAAGAACTGTGTTAGTATATGAAGGTTGTGATTCCAGATCCAACAAACGACCATAAAAAGTTTGTTGTTGATGGAAAGAAGAATGAGGATGTAGGGGTCATCACGCCCTACATCTTGTGGGAGATTCGATTTCACCTTAATGGAATTGAATTCCCTCATCAAGTCTTGAATAAACTAATAAACACAGACTGCATGAATAAGGAAATCTTGGTGGTAAACACCAGGCCCACTTGTTCAAGGGAAATGGCAAGATGGATCCTAGGGATAGAGTAAAGTTTGATGACTCTACATAGAAACCTGCATATTGTGACAAAAAACCACAAAGACAAACATATCCACCCAAGAGAAGTCAAAAGAAGAAGACATGTCAGTATTGTGGAAATACTGGACATGTGGAAAAAGTCTTCTATACAAAGTGTGGAAATTTAGAGGAGAAGGTTAAACTCTTTGAAGGAGATGTGTCCGATGTATAATGACCTGCTAATAATTTCACCTTCCAAGCCAAAAATTATTAGGCTTTGTTGTCTCATTCTACATAGAAGGAATGGTTAGTCAACTCTGGGTGTACTCATCACATGGCTAAGGATTCCTCCTTCTTCACGTGGCTGGATGAAGTTAATAAGAGGAAAATCTAAGTTGCTGATGATTTTTCTCTGGATGTTTCTAGTCAGGGTGATGTTACTTGTCGAAATGGGAAGATTGTCGATGTTTATCATGTGCCAAACCTTAGTGCCAATCTATTGTCTATTGCTCAGTTATCATAGACAAACAATATTGTGGAGTTTTGGATAGATCAATTCTATGTTCGTGATTTGAAAGCATGTAATTTGAATTGTTGCCGGCGAGCTTCTCGACCCGACAGATAGTTTGTACAAATTTTGTGACATTACTTGACCTGACACTGAACTGACTACACTTGTTGCTAAAATAAATGAGTGAAGTTGAATTTGGAATGAGCGATTCAAACATCTGATTTTTTGAAGTTTACAGGCACTAATAACTCAAAACATGGTTGCTGGTCTACCCAAAGTGTTTCCCCCTGAAGGAGTCTATAAGGGATGTGCTCTTGGTGTTATCACTATAACAATTTTTATATGGAGTCCAAGTTTCGGGACTTAGCAAGATGATAAAGCAATGTAGAGATGTGATAAAACGGAGGACGGGGCCATATCTAGCGAAAGGAGGCTAAGTCTAGTGGAAGTGCATATTTGATGGGACCCGATGGTCCACATATCACAAGCACCGCAGATCAACAACCAAGGATCATTTCGGGTAGAGAACTAGCATGGAGGTTAAAATGTCTGAGCGGGCCCAAAATTCTAACCATTGTTTCCCATAAAGATACGTGGCATCCTCAGATTCATTTTGGGGGGAAAAGCAGGTGAAATCAAAACCACTCCATCACACCCCAAAATCACGTGTTAAGTGTCATTAAATGTGTAAACTCCAAGGGTCACATGTGGAAAGGAAACTTGAAAGATCGAGACACTTGTTTAGGTACCATTCGCCCACGCAGTGCCAAGTAAGCATCACCAAATAACCGATTTAATACTCATCATTGGAAATCGATGGCTGAACATAAGAGGCCATTATCTCTGTAAGGAATTTCGTTAGTAGCCCATGATTAGTACTTGATGGTGACTGTTACTCAAAACACATGTGAATTTACTCTATTTTGGGTAATTGATTGTTTATTCCAGAGTGGGATACTTTCAAATCGAATCACTCGTCCAATTCATGTGTATTTGAGGTAAATAGGCTTGTGTTCCCTAGAAAAATAGAGGGAGTTGAGGAGAAAGATCCAACGGTTTTCAACAAACTGGGAAATTTGAATAATATGACAAACTATCAAGTAAGAAGAGAGAAAGGCATGATGCGAAACTCCTAGCAACAAAATCTCGCGCAAAATATGCAGATGAACCAGGATCAGGTGAAGAGATCAGGTTGAATCCTATTATGAAGGATTTGATCATTAATGGATATGAAGATGGACACTACATGCAAGCTGGTGAGAAAAAAAGGAAAAAGCGACGGAAGGAGGAGGCTAAAGCTGGAATGGTTAAAGGTACTGAAGAAGACCAGC
This sequence comes from Picea engelmannii, assembly GCA_009831015.1. Taxonomy (NCBI): domain Eukaryota; kingdom Viridiplantae; phylum Streptophyta; class Pinopsida; order Pinales; family Pinaceae; genus Picea; species Picea engelmannii. The sequence continues at coordinate 140,586 of ML795180.1, forward strand.
CTAGTTGGCTTGACACATTAAATGAAGAGATTGAAAAGATAAAATCAAAAGTTTATGACAAGCTAAATCGAGTTCATTTCATGGAATCTTGTGATTTTGTAGACAGGTGGTATTCAGGGTAAAGATCTCAAATATTTTGGTTTTCTGTTTGTAACGTTCCCTAGAAAGTAGGAGTTCGGTTTTGGTACGTTACTCCCTCTATAACCAATATCTATTTTTGGAATCTTGGAGAAGATGATCCATTTTTGGGTCTCATATGAAATTTATCTATATATACCGTTTAAAAGATAAATTAAGAGTTTGACTGGCTAGAGAGGGGCATTTCCCTGTAGCAAGAAAAAATTGTGATTTTTATGAATTTTAATACAAGCAGAGAAGGTTTTCTTAGATATCCGAGATTCATCATGGTGTTGATGTTTAGTATGTTTTCTTTGTATTTCATATTCATGAATGTGTTTTTTCTACTAGTATAAATATTTAAGTAAAAGAAGGAATTCACCTTGCTAGTGCCTCTTCTTATATTGATTATACTTGTTATATGTTTATTGGTTCCTGGTTCAGAATTCACCTTTAATTGGTGCTATGTTTTCAGTAGCCAGCCTTTATGTTCTCTCTTCTAGAACTATGCCAAGAGATTCGTCCTTTTTTAGATGCCTCTTGTCATAGTGGTCTTTCCTCTTTTTCCACTTCCATCTCATATTACTTATTTTGGTTGAACATCATACCTATTTTTCCTCTGTTCCCTTTGGAATACATAGCTTAAAAATTTTCATAGGATTTTAGAAGTTGAACCCATTGCCCAATGTCCCTGTTCTCTTGTTGGTCCTACCGATCCCTTTAAAACTTATCCTATTGTAGAATCTGACCTATGTGTGTTCATTGCCAAATATTCTTGAGTATTTTCAGTATTTACACGTTTGAGAGATCCCTCTCTGGTTGGAAAGGTTAGAATCCAACCTAAAGTTGGTTGAAATAATTACCTCTGTCATTTGTTTATCAACCAAACAAATTTACAAAGTACTAACATTCTGGCGCCGTTGACGTGGAGCGAAAGTGAAATCTTCCCTGGGAGAAACAACAAAGTCCAAATCTGAGTACTGATGGTGAAAAGTATTCATACACAAAAAGGTTGTATATCATTCACTTGGTGACTCCATTTTCAAGAATCTAGAATTCAAAATTTTCATGGCGACTCCACTGCCCAAAAACCCAGTAGCTTGAAAATTTTATTGGCGACTCCACTCAAGCTTCAAATGTGACTCAGAGATTACACTAGAATATGAGACCCCTTGACAGAGGTATGAAAGGACATCATGGGAGAAAACAAGTACCTAAAGTTGAGTTTTTTCCAAGACATAATATTTTTTGTTATTAATTACCTTTTGTCCTTTCCTGAACATGCTAAAGAAATTTTTCTTTACTTGTTGCATTCAAATGATGATCATGCGAATCTTGCAATTATATATCCTCCTCTTAAAGTTGTACATATATCCCCTCAGTTTATCACTGATTTTGATCAAAATTTTCCATTTGAGCCATGTGATGACCATAACCAAGTTGATGAGCCTCATGAAACCAAGGCTGATATTCCACCTCCTGTACTTGATCCAACACCCTCCAACATTCAACATAGATACAAACCCTTAAAATTACCTCACATCCTTCATGATTTTCCTCCAAAGCACTATAAGTACCTACCTGTGTTTGATGGAGAACCTGATTCCATCACAACTGAACAACATATCTAAGAGTTTGAACATTTTATAGATTTGTTTGAGATTGACCATGATAATTTTTGTATGAGGGCCTTCTCTCAATCCTTGAAAGGAGATACCAAAGAATAGTTAAAACATTTGTATCTAGAGACAATTAGCTCATGGGAAGAACTAAAGAGTGTTTTTTCGAAGTTTTGGGGCAAGAATAAGTCTTTGGGTCTACAACTTATAGAATTATATGCCTTGAAAAGGCAGAGCAATGAAACTATTTCTACATTCAGTAGAAGGTTTTCCAGTATTTATCATAATTTGACCAAATAAATTCAACCCACTGAAGATGCTGCCATGCTCCATTATGCAACTACTCTTCATCCAGATTTGTCTTTCCTCCTGATGGAAAGAAGACCTAAGTCCTTACAACAAATTTTTAATGATGCTCGAGAGATTCAACACAATATCCAAGCATGTGAACATATTCGAAATGAGGGGTTAGATGCTCAAGAACATGAAAGTGAATATGAACAAAAAACAGTTGATTGGAATCTTGAGCAGAGAATTAATAATATCATAGGTCCTCTTGAAGATTTTAATGCTAATAAATTTGAAAAATATTATATTCCACTTATTGAAAAAGGAGGTTCTAATTTAGCTTCTGACTCACCCCATGATAATCATGGAGCTGATTTCTTTATATATTCATTTGTAGATAGTCAAGAAGATGAATTTGCAAATCGGTCTTTTGAAGAGTAGGTTGATATTCCAAGTTTGTTCTTATTAGATGACATTGCAAATGTTGTTGATTTGCCTATGTATGATGAATATGATGATGATTGCGATGTTGAATTCCTAGAACAACTAGTTGCATGTTCTCTATCAGAAAATGTTCCTTTTTCAGCGACATGTTAAGAGAAATCAACCTACATCATGTCATAGTTGCAAAGAAGAAAGTACTGAATCAACTGAAGTAAATTATTTACCTTTATGCTTTTCTTCATTTAAATTGTTGAAAGAAAATTCTAATATCATCACTGAAGCAAAGGAAGGTGGGATGATGCCAAAACACGATGATTCACCGAAAAAATTAACAAGGAATTGCTGCCATTTGTCAAAAATGATGCTGAAGATGAGTGTGTTCAACAATCCAAAGAAAGTGGAAAATGTGCATATGACAGTGGTAAATAAAATGAAGAAGATTTTGAATCAGGTGGAAGAACCTTGCCATTGTGATTTGCTTCTTTTAAATTGCTGAAGCAAAATGTTAATAATGTTTCAGAACATAAACCCTCAAGGCATGATGTTGAATCTGAAGATAGAAGTGGACTTGAAAATAAAAATTGTCTCCCATTATGTTTTTCTTCCTTTGTATGGTTAAAAGCAAATCATGAGAAAATAGAGAAAGTTGATCAAAGAATTTTCGTCAAAATTCATTTGCCTTCTCCTGAACTTGATGAGGACATTCGACAAGATCTCCAAAGAAAAAAAAGTACTTCAGAAGTGTTTTCCTTCCTCTACGAATGATGTGGTTTTTCAAATTCTAAGTGGCTTGGATGTGGATGAGGTCTCTGAAACCCCATCTATGGAGACTTTAAGAAATGAACAAAAAAATGACATAGAGTTTCAGGGAAACAACAAAACGGTGTATGTCATGATTCAATAAAAAATGTAGAAAGATCATAAAGAAGTAGTTGTTTTATTTAATTCCTTTGAAGATTATGGTTCTGAAAATGTTCTCAGGATTGAAAAAGTAGAACAAAGACAACAAACACTTGTGAAGGAGGCTTGTCTTTCTGTTTTGATTTATCAAAAATAAATGTTTTCTCATGTGTTTCACGACCCTGTGGCATGATATATGGAGAGTTTTAACAATCACAATTTACAGCTTATAATGGGTCTTAAGATTATAAATAAAGATGATGTTCAGTCAACGTCAACATTAAATATGGATTGCTTGCTACTAGAGGATTTATTCCAGTCAGAACTATCTTATGATTTAGAAGATTGTTATTTCTAGCAGTCTCAGCAGATTTTTCATCTTCTTGGTGGAAATCAACTGGTTAAATCACATGGAAGCAAGAATGTAGTGGAAAGAGTGAAGCATGATTGTTGTTTTGTGCATGTTTTAGAAGATCCATTTGCAGTTTTGTTGGAGGCAGTAAACAGTGCTAATGTTTTTGAATCTTTGAGATTTGAATTCATATGTAAATTCTTGAATAAATTATCAGTAAACAGAATTTGGAGAAAGCGTGTGCAAAGAAACCAAACAATAGATAAAATTCTTTCATGGTTGAATTAGCATTATGATTTCATTTGATTGGAAGCTCATTTCAACAGTTAGGGTAGGTAGGTGAGAATAAGTTTGATAATCAAGCATTTTCAAGTTTATATTTTCAAATAAAGTGTTTATTTATATTTTAGCAGTATATCCAGTGTCTAGTCTCGAGGTGAAAGCAGTGGGAAGACTTCGGTTTTCAGTAGACATTGGTGACAGGTCAGAAAAGGGTACACACCCATTTTGAGAGTAGCTCGATGGATAAGGCACATGGTCTACGTGTTCTTTGCTACCTCGTAGGGAGGATAACATCCCCAGTTAGAGCCCATGTTATCACTATAACAATTTTTATATGGAATCCAAGTTTCGAAACTTAGCGAGAGGCTAAACCAGTGTAGAGATGCGTTAAACTGGAGGACAAGTCCATATCTATTGAAAGGAGGCTAATTCTAGCAGAAGTAGATCACAAGCACCGTAGATCAATGACTAGGGATCATTTCGAGAAGAGAACTAGCACAGAGGTTAAAATGTCTGAGCATGCACAAAATTCTAACCGTGGTTTCCCGTAAAGATACGTGGCATCCTTAGACACATTTTAGGGGGAAAAGTGGGTGAACTCAAAACCAATCCATCACACCCCGAAATCACGTGTTAAGCGTCATTAAATGTGTCAAATCCAAGGGTCACATGTGTAAAGGAAACTTGATGGTCAGTCAAATCATCTCGAGACACTTGTTTAGGTACCATTCGCTCGCGCAATGCCAAGTAAGAACCACCAAATAACCGATTTAATACTCATTATTGGAAATCGATGGTCGAACATGAGAGGTCATTATCTCTATAAGGACTTTTTTCATTAGCCCATGATTAGTACTTGATGGCGTCTGTAACTCAAAACACAGGTGAAATTACTCTATTTTGGGTAGTTGACGGTTTATTCCAGAGAGGGATACCTGCAAATCAAATCACTCGTCCAATTTATGTGAAGCTGAGGGAAATAGGCTTGTGTTTCCTGGAAAACCAGAGGGATTCGAGGAGAAAGATCCAATGGTTTTCAGCAAACCAGGAAATTCGAATAATATGAAAAAAATATAAAGTAAGAAGAGATAAAGGCATGTTGCGAAACTCCTAGCAACAAAATCTCATGCAAAATCTGCAGATGAACCAGGATTAGGTGAAGGGATCAGGTTGAATCCTATTATGAAGGATTTGATCATTAATGTATATGCATATGGACACTACATGCAAGTTGACGAGAACAAAAGGAAAAAGAGACAGAAGGAGGATGATAAAGATGGAACGGTTAAAGGTACTGAAGAAGACCAACCTAGTTGGCTTGACACGTTAAAGGAAGAGATTGAAAAGATAAAATGAAAAGTTGATGATAGGCTAAATCGATTTCATTTCAGGGAATCTTGTGATTTGTAGACAGGTGGTATTCAGAGTAAAGATCTCAAATATTTCTATTTTTTGTTTATAACGTTCCCTAGAAAGTAGGAGTTTGGTTTTGGCACGTTACTCCCTCTGTAACTGATATCTATTTTTGGAATCTTGGAGAAGATGATCCATTTTTGGGTCTCATATGAAATTTATTTATATATACCATTTAAAAGATAAATAAAGGGTTCAAATGGCTGAAGAGGGGCCTGCCCCTGTAGTAGGAAAATTTTGTGATTTCTTATGAATTTTAATACAAGCAGAGAAGGTTTTCTTAGATAGCCAGGATTCATCATGGTGTTGATGTTTAATATGTTTTCTTGTATTTCATATTCATGAATGTGTTTGATGCTCGTATCAATATTTAAGTAAAATAAGGAAGTCACCTTGCTAATTCCCCTTCTTATATTGATTATACTTGTTATATGTTTATTGGTTCCTGGTTCAGAATTCACCTTTAATTGGTGCTCTGTTTTCTGTAGCCAACCTTTATGTTCTTTCTTCTATAACTATGCCAAGAGATTCATCCTTTGTTAGATTCCTCTTTTCATAGTGGTATTTTCTCTTTTCCCACTTCCATCTCATATTACTTATTTTTCCTGAACATCATACCTATTTTGCCTCTGTTCCCTCTGGAATACATAGCTTAAAATTTTTCATATGATTTAAGAAGTTGACCCCATTTCCCAATGGCCCTGTTCTCTTGTTGGTCCTACCAACCCCTTCAAAACTTGTCCAATTGCAGAATCTGACCTCTGTGTGTTCATTGCCAAATATTCTTGAGTATTTTCAGTATTTACACATTTGAGAGAGCCCTCTCTGGTTGGAAAGGTCATAATCCAACCTAAAGTTGGTTGAAACAGTTACCTCTATCGTTTGTTTATCAACCAAACAAATTTATAGAGTGCTAACACTTGGGAAACATCATCAGGCACCATTCGACTCTGAAAAAGTGTGGTGAGCATAAAACCTACTAGAATTGGTTCACAGTGATGTCTGCTTCACCAATCTACCTTAACTGGAAGGTGCAAGGTATGTTTTGAATTTCATTGATGATTTCTATCACTTTACATAAGTTTACTTTCTGAAGAATAAAAAACTTGTCTTTGAAAAGTTCAAGGAGTTTCGGGACTTTCTAAAAAGCAATGTGGTCAACCCATCAAATGATTCGTATGAGATGAAGGTGGAGAGTATGTAAATCGACCTTTTGAAGAACACCTTCTTCAATTTGATATTGACTGGAATATTTCAGTTCCTCATGCACCTCAACAAAATGGCGTCGTAGAAAGAAAGAATCATATGTTAGTTGAAATGGGTAGATGTATTTTACAGGCTAAAGTTTTTCCTCCTTGCTTCTGGGCAGAAGCGATGTACTCTGCAAATTATCTGCTTAATCAAATCTCGACTCAAGATGTTCCTTCCATGACTCCAGTTGAATGATGGTATGGGAAGAAGGCTTTAGTCGAACACCTCCATGTGCTTGGATATGTTTACTGGGCTCACATTCCTTATGATTGCAGAAATACGTTGGATGCAAAGAGTCGCGCTTGCATCATGATGGGATACTTTGAAGAGTATAAATCCTATCATCTATTTTACCTTGTCAAATGCCACATCATTATAAGATGAAATGTATTGTTTGATGAAAAGTATTTTTGCATTAAGTTATTGAATTACTCCTCTTGATTGTTTTTGGATGATCTCTTTGATGTTGTATCTGACATTGTTTCTCCTGTTCCATACTTCGGTCCTTCGACTGGATAGTAAAAAATTATTCTTGTTTCGATTGGATCATCAAACTCTGAGTCGACTAGTTCATCGTCCTCTATTTCGATTGGTCCACTGAATGAAGACCCTTCTAATTCTGATAGACTTGCTGAAGTGAACTATAGTTTACCTATTTCTTGTATACCTAGACAAGCTACCAAGACAATTGAAGCTGATGTTGCAGATCCCTGATCCAGATGACAAACTCAAAGTAAAAAACAACATGCCAATGTTTCCTTGATGACTTGTGTACTTGAAACTTTTGATCCTGCCACCTACTCAGATGCTGAAAGATGAATTGAATGGGAGAAAACCATGAAGATAGAAATTGATTCTTTGTCAAAGAATCATACTTAGGAAATAGTTCCCCACCCGTAAGGAAATAACATTATGAAGTGTCGATGGGTCTATCAGATCAAATTCACCTTTGAAGGTATTGTTGAAGTGACATAAATCATGCCTCACCACGAAGGAATTTTCTCTACAAGAAAGAATCGACTACACTGAAACCTTTTCCCTTGTCGTAAAGATGAACTTTGTTCAATTGATTCTTTCCCTTGTTGCTCATTTTGGATGAAAATTCCATCAAATAGAAGTGAAGAGCACATTTCTTCATGGAGACCTATCTGAAGAAATTTTCATGGAACATCCACCTGGTTTTGTAATAGATTTAATTTTTTTTTTTTGACTCAAGAAGTATGATCCAGATTTATGAGTGGGATGAAATGAATAAAAGATTGAATACAATAACACAGAGATACAAAGAACAACAACATATATCTAGTGAACAATAAATTCTATTTAATAAATAAAATAGGTTGAAACTGTAACACTGTAGAACTGAAAACAACTTGCTCAAATGGTGGTAGCTATCTATGAGAAGAGATGTGGCTTCTACGTGCATCCATATGAGAAGAATGATTACAATGAGGATCCAGAGGCCCTTTTAACATTACTCATGAATGCCAAAACTCTATACATCCAAAAACGTAACTCTAGGAGATGAAACACCAAAAGTTATGTGGTCCCTGATGGGTTAGTTGGTACCTCCACTTCCCAGGGTTGTAACTTTTGCAAACAACCTCTGTTTTAGGTGTGTGATAGCCCATTGGAAAGGTATTTTCGAGAAATGAAAATTATTCCATCAAAATTAGACTTAGTCTACAATTTGATTATGGAAATACAAAAAAACATTGTTTAGGGCCCCAAAACGGCCCTAGAAGTACAAAAAGATGTATTGACATGAAAAATTTCAAAATAATCAAGTTGGATTAGGTAGGCGGCCACCAATCTCCACCTGGAAGTTGTGTAGGGCTTCAGAAAATCTCAGAAGTGTAGAACCCATAATTACAAATAATTATAGAAGAACGTGCTGAACTAAAACATTTCAAGAGGAGTAAGTTGGAATAGGTGGGTGGCCACCAATATCTACTTGGATCAGTCCTTCCCCCTTAGGAATCAATGGTCTCCATTATGTTGAGTTCCCCCATCAGGTGTGGAAATTTCTATTGAATTTGACTCCGGGTGAGCCAATTTCCTTGGTGCAAGAGCTACCCTACCTTGACAACCCTATAAAGCTAGATCCCCTGCTAGCAAGTGCCCTTGACATGTGTGTCCACTATCTAATCAGTGGATGCCTATTCCATGTAGTTAGGGTTGAGCTCTGTTGGTGTCAACTATTCTGTGATCTCTGAGGTGTCCAATAATGGTGGAAAATATGGCTAGAGGAGGTCCACATTGAACACTGAGTGCAAGCCAAGGAAGGGGGGAGTGTTGAGCTCAAAAGCATTGTCACCTACAACCTTGGTGATAGTGTAAGGCCCATAGAGAAGTGGATGAAGCTTCCAATGGGGCCCTATAAGGTGTTATTCCTGCAAATTTAATCATACCTTGTCTCCCACTTGAAAATTGTGTGGTCCTCGGTGTTGATCATTACGCTTCTTGTACTTAGAATTGATTTTTTGAAAAATCTCATGGAACTGTTGGCGGATGTGCTGAATCCACTCAATGAATCTGGTGGATTTGTCGGCCTCAGAATAAACATGGAAATAATATTTCTGTGTGGTTTCAATATGTAGTGCAACATCAATGGGACCCAAGGGTTGGAATCCCAGCCCCACCTAAAAGGGGTTATGGCCAATGGAGCTATGGAGAGCCATGTTGTAGCTGTGCTGAACATAGGGAAGAATATCATCCCATGCACATGGATGATTAGAGTTATACATGCATAGGATGTGCACAATCATCCGATTGACGACCTCTATTTGGCCATCATTTTGAGGGTGGAAGGCAGTGGATTTAATGAGCTTAGTGTCCAATAGTGACTAGAGAATCGACCAAAACATGCTGAGGAACCTGCTATCCCGATCATAGATGATGGTCTGTGGTATCCCAAAATGGACCCACACTCGTTCGAAGAAGAGCTTGGCAATATTTTCTATTGTGATGCTCTTCTTGCGGGCTGTGAGAATGTCCATCTTCGAAAACCGATCAACTACCACAAATACGTAATCATTTCCTTGCTTGGTGGACGAAAGACCAGACATGTAATCCATCGAGATGGATTCCCAAGGTCTCTCGAGAGTAGGAAGAGGGGTGTATAATCCTTTCTTATTGACGGATGGCTTGGAAATGGCACAAACAATGAAATATATGATATACTTACTGACGTCCTGTCGAAGTTTTGGCCAGTAGAAATGTTTCTGTAGAATGACCACAATTTTATCCATGCCAAAATTGCATGCCATCCAACTGTAGTGAGCCTCCCAAATCATATTTGCATGCTCGCTTGCAGGAACATAGAGATGGTCTAGATGGCATAACAGTACATCCTGAATGTGAAAATTGGTGAAATTCACTCATGTACCCAAGAGATGATAGGTGGTGACAAAGTCAGGTTCTTACTGATAAAGTTGGGGCCACTTAGACTCCTCATGCCCACATGAATGGAGCACAGTGGTGAGTGCATCCATGGGAGGTCGACTGAGGCAACCAACGACATGATTTTTTCTCCCTGACTTATACTTGATGTTGAGATGGAACTGTGGTAGGTATGTGGACCACTTTTGATGGAAAACATTGTACAACTTCTCTTATGTCTGTATGAAATACAGAGGCTTGTGATCAGTGTGGATGATTTTCTCCTTTCCAAGAATGTAATGTTTCCATTGAAGACAAGATTGCACAATGGAATACATTTCCTTGTCATAGGTGAGATATTTACGAATGGTATTTGAGAGTGTATCACCATGGTATGCTACTGGATGAATGTGATGAGTGAGAACTGTGCCTACAACATATTGGATGCATCCGTCTCAATCTCAAACAGTTGTTGCAGATCGGGTAAGGAGAGTACTAGAGTTGAGCATAATCGATGCTTCATATCATCCACTTCTCATTGTTGTGCCTTCCTCCATGGAAAATTTTCCCTGCCACCACCCTTGGTCACTTGGATGAGGGCCCATGCAATATGGGAGAATCCCAATATGAACCGTCGGTAGAAGTTATCAATTCCCAAGAAGATCTGAAGCTTGGTTAGTGTGGTCAGGACTGGCCAATAAAAAATGACTTGGATCTTAGCTAGATCCACATGTACCCCATGCTCATCAACAATGTAGCCCAAGTATTGTACTGTGTTCATTCCAAAGGATAATTTTTCCAAGTTGGCATATAGCTTTGGCTTCCATAGAGTGCTCAAAACCTGCTGAATATGCTACATGTTCTCCTCCCAAGTTCTATTGAGGATGAGGATGTCATCTAGATATACCACCATAAAAGAGTTGGTGAAGGGTCTCAATACATCATCCATCAACCTCATGAAAGTGGCTGGTGCATTTTTTAATCGAAAGGGAATGAACATCCATTCAAAGGGACCTTCTTTAGATTTGAAAGATATCTTCCATAAATCATTCATTTCGATGGGAAATTAGTGGTAGCCAGACTTTAGGTCAATCTTGCTGAAGAACTTTACCCCCTTGAGTTGGTTAAGAAGGTCATCAATTCGGGGAATTGGGTATTGGTTCCTGACTATGATTTTGTTTAATTCTCTGTAATCAATGCAGAGCTGCCAGGTCTCGTCTTTCTTCTACACCAGTACAATTGGGATTCCACAAGGGGAGGAGATGGGTATGATGTGCCCCTTTTGAAGAAGATCTTGGATCTGACACTTGATTTCGTCATTTTCCATCAACAAGTGATGATAGACTAGTCCATTAGGCAGATGTGAACTGGGGTTTAGATCAATTGGATGCTTGAATTAGCAATGCATCGGTACCCTAGTGGGTGAGGAGAATATGTCTTTGTACTATTCCATGATCCCATCCACTTGCTTCTTCTACAAAGAGAGGCTCTATGTAGAGGCCATGGATGTGGCAATGAACTTCTGCTTACTGTGAGAAAAGATCACAAAGAATACGAAATTCCCAGTTTGTGAAATGACATTATTGCATTGCTTAATAACATAGATTAAAGAAATAGTGGTAGGTGGTGCTACCTCTGGTATCCTGTACAATTGTCTACCCAAAGTAATAATAACATTGTGGGGTATAGACTCATACACAACATGTCGCTTCCACAAATATGATTGTCCTAAAAGAACATCACAAACTTCAATGGGAGAAATATCACACAATACCTCTTCTATGAAGGGCTTCATGCCGTAGGGAAGACGACACTGTTGGATGATGCAAAGATCTCTTCCTTGGCGAAGCCAACTGATGGTGTAGGGTTGTGGGTGTGTTTTCATCGACAAGTCCAGTTGCTTGAAGACCTCTACTAAGATCAAGTTCTTATGACTATTTCTATAGACAATGAAATGAAACACAACCCCCTTTACCCACATCTATGAGTGAAAGAGGTGTTCCCATTCCTATGAATCTTCTGGTTCGATTGGATGGAATTTGGTGGTAGTGATAGTGTTGTTGCATTCGGTATAGATAATCCACTTCCCTCCTTATAGATTTTATTTAGAGTCACAATATTCCTCTGACTCGGAAGCTTTCAGCTCGACCACCAGTGACTTCTTGGAGAGACATTCTTCAATGTTGTTCCAACGTATTTTATGGTATTCACACCACTTTCCCATATCCTTCTTCGACTTCTCATTACCCTTCTTGTGTTGTGGAAAAGACTGGTTTTCCTAAGAGTGGCCATATTTTCTATGTCCCTTATTTTGTGGGTTGAGGTTGCCTTTGCCCTGCTTCATCTGTGAGGAGTTTGCAGATCCAAACTCTCGCCTTTTTTTCTTAAATTTCTACTCGATCTTGACAACATATTTATAAGCCACACCTAATGATGCAAAGTTTAGAAAATCCATTTATGTTTGAATGTTTCTATGCAGAAAACTACAATATTTGAGCACTAGATGTCGTTTAGAGTCTTTGATACCCACTTTGGTGCGCAGGGTATGGAAAATATTGGTGAAATATGGTACGGTCTGGTCCCTTTCCTGATGCAGCGTGGTCCATCTTGTGTATTGGTCCTTGTAGCTTCCAACATGGTAGTAATGTTATTTAATGGAATCCATGAAGGAATCCCATGTAGGGGAGACCACAAATATTGCAAATTCCTCTATGGCCCTTTTCTCAGAGTAAGTATCCCACCAGTCCTTGACATGGGGGATGACCTTTAGGAGTGAAAAAGTAATCTTTTCCATGTCATAAAATTTTTGGACAAAATTTATCCTTCAAGAATATTCAACCATTTATATACAAAATCCACATCTATCAGTCCTTCAAATAATGGAATATCAAAATTTACTTGTACCTTGAAGGGGGTTTCATGGCCACTTGAAGAATATGCATCTCCTATGGGCAGCCACTGAAGGATCTGTGAAAATTTGTCCATCATTTCGTTGCTTTGTCACGCAAGGGATTCCTCGAGCAACATTTTAAAAGGATCTCCTGCTCCATCATATTTATTCTCATCCCCCATGGATTTTTGTCGGGATCAGCGTGGCCGATATTGCAAGGCTCGATTGGTTCAAGTCCCAACTTATTGTACCCATATCTTGTTGGGGACATGCATGAAGAAAAATAAATGAAGAGCATACCACCCTGATACCACTAATCCAGATTTATGAGTGGAACATAATGAATAATAGACTGAATACAATAACATAGAGATACAAAGAACAACAACATATATCAAGTGAACAATAACTTCTATTGAATCATTAAAATAGGTTGAAACTGTAAAACTGCAGAACTAAAAACAACTTGCTTGAATGGTGGTAGATATCTCTGAGAAGAGATGCGGCTGCTATGCACATCCATCTGAGCAGAATGATTACAATGAGGCTCCAGAGGCCTTTTTAACATTACTCATGAATTCCAAAAACCTAGACATCCAAAAACCTAACCCTAGGATATGAAATACCAAAAGTTATGTGGGCCCGGATTGGTAAGTTGGTACCTCAACTTCCCAGGGTCGTAATTTTTGCATACGACCTCCGTTTTAGGCATGGTATAGCCCGTTGGAAAGGTATTTTTGAGAGATACACATTATGCCATCAAACTCTGAATCTGTCTATAATTTGGCTGTGGCAAGCCAAAAAAACACTATTTAGGGCCCAAAACGACCCTAGAAGTAAAAAAAGATGTATTAAAATGAAAATTTTCAAAATAAGCTAGTTGGATTAGGTGGGCAAACACCAATCTCCACCTGGAAGTTGTGCAAGGCTTCAGAAAACCCCAGAAGTGTAGAACCCATAATTAAAAATAATTACAGAAGAACGTGTTGAACTAAAAATTGTCAAGAGGAGCCAGTTGGAATAGGTGGGTGGACACCAATATCCACTTGGATCAAAGTCACTTTATGGTTTGAAGCAGGATCCACGATCTTGGTATGCTAAGATCGATAATTTATTTCTTTGACTTGGTTTGAAACGTTGTGAATCTGATCATAGCTTGTATGTACTCCATACCAATGTAGACACTTTGATTGTTTTTTTATATGTAAATGACTTACTCATTACCGACAATAATAATGATCTCACCCTTAGAATGAAGAAACAACTTGCCGACTATTTTGAAATGACAAATATTGGTACTCTGCATTATTTTTTGGGTCTTCAATTATTACCACTATGTGATGGTTTTTTCATTTCTCAGTCTAAATATGTGATGGATATGTTGACACATTTTAATATGGTTGATTGCATGCCTTGTGCTACTCCTTTTCATTATGGAGTAAAACTTACCAAAATTTGTCAAAATCCTGTAGTTGATGCTACTCTTTATCAACAATTGGTTAGTAGTCTTATTTATCTTACTCATAGTCTACGTAACATTTCCTTTGTTGCTAGTGTGGTTTCTTGGTTTAAGAAGGACCCTAAAGAAAGCCACTGGAAATAATTTAAATGAATTGTCCATTATCTCAAGGGTTCCACTCATTTTGGTATCAAGTATTGTCAAAGTTCAGAATTGTTGGTCTGCTTCACCAACTTTGACTGGGCTGGAGACAATGATGATTGGAAGTCCATCTTTGTTTATGTGTTTCGATATAGAATTGGACCTTTGGTGTGGTCTTCTATGAAACAAAAGGTAGTTTCTTTGTCAACAATATAAGTAGAATATTGTGGCGCCGTTCAATCAGGTACTAAAGAAATATGGATTCACCAACTTTTGGGAGAACTTGGCCTTCCTGTTTAGACCTCGACTACAATCTATTGTGATAACCATAGTGAAATGTAGCATGTTGAGCTACATACTCACTAATTGAGACAATTGGTTCATGAGAATGTTGTCTCTCTTGAATATCGTAGTAAAAATGACCAGGTTGATGATATCCTCACTAAACATTTAGTTGAAGCCATATTTTTCAAGCTCTACACGATGCTTGGATTTCAGGAAGATGCAATTATGGGGGGGTGTCACAATGACATAATTTCACATCCTGAATCACGAGAGATGTGTGATTATGGGGGGTGTTGGAACATCAAGCATTTATAGTTCATCACACATCTCTTGGGTTCAACCAGTCTAGAGGTTGACCTATATCTGGATACATCAGTTGGGCAATCGACTAGCACACTACACCAGTCTGTCGAATAGTTGAACTTCCTATCGGTCAGATAGTCAACCGACAACCAAATAAAGTCAGGTGGTGGATCGACCAACCCAAAAATCAACTACAAGTTGAATGTATAGGAGGTTGAGCTGAGCATCCTTGTCGATCTGACTCAACAACATTGATTTTATAGAGTCGATGCTAATCACCGACAATTATATGTGGACAAGATCTTCTGGATTCTATGGAAGTTGGTTAGATCTTGAGGCTAAAAAATAAGACCCCTTTGGTCATTCTCATTACGACAATCAAGTGATCGAGATCCAATATGCATTGTGATAATCTGATCACAATGCACCTTGCTTAACTGTTGTAACAATGTCTTTAGACACCACCTTTATCTTTGATTTTGTTTTTCTCTTCGATTATTTGTAGTAGAATGTTTTCTATTTCATGTCATGTTCCACCCTATTCCCCAACACATATAGGGTATGATAAAACAATTGCAACATTGAGAAGATAGTATTTTTGTCTAGGTATGAAGAAATATGTCATTGATTACATAGCTAGGTGCATAGAATGTTAGAGATAAAGGATGCACATAAACATCTTGCTAGATTTCTACAAGCATTCCCCATTACTAAATGGAAATGGGAGATTGTTACCATTGACTTTATTACCAAGTTGTCCAATACAATAAGGAAGAATGACTCTATCCTAGTAGTGGTAGATAGACTTACAAAGGTTTCACATTTTATTCTAGTTGTAACACCCCAGTTTTAACCCCTATGAACTAGAATGTATTATGTAAATGTGACTTAGTCTGGTGATCCGGTATGTTGAAAGGTCAGAGTGCCCATAAATGTAATACTTTTGTGTATATTAATAAAATTACGTCGCTGACTATATGATGGACAAGGACAAGAGATATAGGGGGCTATGATTCCACAAGAGAGGGGGGTAAAGGGGCTAAGTCTTTTATTACTATTCACCCATCTTGGTATTATTTGAGGAAGTGGTTACATGAGCTTCCTGGGGGAGGCCATGTGGTTCTTGGTTCTTGTAATTATATAAAACCTTCTTGTGGGACATTTGGGGTTGTTATTTGTTCTTCATTCATTGTTAATCAATCATTCATTCCCTCTTTCTCATTTTTGTAATCTTGGTATGAACATGGAAACAAATGGTTGGAGGAGGAGAGCCATTTTGAGGTGGCTGGGAGGAGTTATTGATCATTCCATGAGGGAACATATGCCTATGTGCACGAAATTGATGGAAATTTTTAAACAACTGTTCACACATGAGAATCCTTGGATTTTCCAACATTATTATTCTTGACTAGTAGCATTGTAGATTTGGAAAAAAATTAGAACAACCTGAGGGACTGCATGGCAGAGAACGGGGTTCATTTATTTGGGTTGTGAAGGCTAAAGGGGAAGAGAGCTAGAAATTAGGATTCTTGTGTGGTTGGGAAAAACTAAGAGCCTGTTAGCTAACCATCGTGTGTAGATTTGTCATAGGACCCACCCTTTTGGATTCATATCCCTGGCTCAGGGGTGACCTGCTATTGATATTTGGAACAACAATATTTATGGTTGGGAGGAATGTCCTTGGTCTATATCTAGTTGGTGGATGATTTAATTAATGATAAGTTCTCTCTGTTTTTTCTTGTATATTTATATTATGTTGTGTATTATTATTATGTTCGAGATGATGTGTTTATAATGTCCCTTCTTACTATTGATGTTGTGCATAGGATATTGCTAAACATTCTTTTATGGTTTAGCATGTTTTGGTTAATTGCATACTTGGATTCATCTTCTTGATTAATTCAAGATTGAAAAAATAATTCAAAATTAGTCCAAGAGGGAGAATTTGGAAGTACTCAGGAAATGGGTACATTTCATATCAGTATCTAGCAAAATCATTTTGGTATTTGCTGTAACAGGTATGTTATAGATTGGTTTTCAGAGCATCCTTGAAGTGGGTGTTTTGAGGTAGTGTGGCTTATTCTGGTGGATGGGTACATTACAAATTGGTATCAAAGATATTGGTTTATAGCACCAGGCCTTTGAAGGGGTTTTATACATGCTATGATAGAAGTTCTTGAATTTCAAGAAGTAAAAATAATTAATGGCTTGGACAACATTGGAGGGGGGATATTTTCATGGTTTAAACTCTATTTTTCAACCCTGGGGACCGGATCCAAGTTGATCCTACCCTCCCCTAATCTTCCAATGATCTCCTCCTTCATTAATAGAGCATCAAAATTGATAGTTATGCCCAACAAGAAAACCATCTCTCAGTGATCGTCGATCTTTCCTTCGTGTGGGTTCTTTGTCATCAATTTGTGATGGGGAGTTACCTTTATTTATCCCACATGTATCCAGGGATGATTTTAAGGATGCAAATTTATTTTAAAATGTAGAAACCTTGGCGAATCTTACTAATCCTTCATATGCTAACTATAAATGTTTGGCAATATTTTTGTAAAAATATTCAAATTTCTAAGGATTTTATATAGTTTTTAGAAAATTTTGGTGATTTTTAAGGTAAAATAATTTTATCCTATAGCATTTGGGCAAATTATTTTTAAAATAACGAATCTCATTTTTGGAAAAACCATGGAAAATTAGCCCATGAGCGAAATTTAGCCCCTAAAATCATCCATGCATGTATCGAGGGATTCTGGACTGAATGGTTTATAAAGAAAAGGGGAACCTTATATTAATTATGCATGAAGCATGAGAGAGTCACAAAACCATGCAAATCCTATGCGTGATGTAAAATTTTGACCGGTGGCCCAGTACCCCGGTGCGCTCAGTGGGTCGGTGCCCTGGATACCGGATGTCGGAAAAATATAAGTGGTGCTATGTGTTGGGAGCCAATAGCCCAGTGGGATGGTGCCACGATGGTCGAATTGGACTGGAGATTGAGAGTGGAAGTGTATGGAACTTGAGCCCAGTGGGTCAAATCCTTGTTGGGCCAATGGTCGTATTGGATTGAAGTCAATGGGGGGAGCCAGATAAAATAATTATGTGGGGCGGCTGGTGGGACAAATACCATATATATGAAACATCTAAGTAGTGTCAAGTGTGGGGATTCGATACTCGATATCCTAGCGGGCCGATATCTAGATACTGCGTATAAAAAAATCCTACGTAGGGTCAAGTACGAAGAAGCCAATACTCGATACCTAGTGGACCGATATACCAATACTTTGGTGGGATGATACCCCATATACCGTATATCATAAGTATTGTATTGTTGACATAGGAATGTTATAGATACTTGATACCTATGTGGGCCGATGCATCGTTAGCCGAGGAAAATTTAGTGGCCACGTCAACGCCATATCATCATATACATCAACAGATTGTCACGTAGGCAAGACTGTCCATCAGTCTAAAAAAAAAACTAAGTTTGGAGATATTTTTGTATTTTGACCATAACTGGAGTAAATTGAGTCGGATTTGGATGAAACTTTTGGGTTTTGTTCGCATAGAGATATACAAAAGTGACAGAGAGGGTCGCTTCCCATTTATGCTTAGGTTTGTCATAAATTGGAAAATAATAGTTTTTAAAGATTCAATTCCAGATCATTGGCAAGGATCTAGATCGAGCTGAAATTCTTGGAGAAAGTTTGGAAAAAAGACATGGAAATAACTCATGAATGAATCAAATAAATTCTAAGGGGATTGGAATGAAGATGCTGAAATATGCCAAAATCCACTATTCTGGGCCACTTTTTGGGGATTTTTGAGATTTTCAAAGGAGGAAAAGTGACCATGATCACAAAAATGGAAAATTTTATTTACTCGACATTTTATATACTCATTAAGAAAAACAACTTTGGTTTAGTGAATTTTTTCCAAAAGTGCACAGATTGAGAGATAGTTAGTTTTGCTAAAATTTCTAAGTCTGGAAAAAGGGGTGAAAATGACAAATATGCCATTTCCATATTGCTATAGGTTTTTACTACAACATCAGATTGAGAATTTGAGAGTTTCTATGAATTCATTGTCATTATTTTTATTTATGTCTCATACAAAAATTTCTCTATTTCTTAACATGTTTTCTTCTACAGTTGACAAAAGTTGGTATTTCAATAAAATTATACCAATGGAGGAAATGCATAAATGGGGTAAAATTGGTTTTTTTAGGAAGCCATAAATTTTCACTCAGAGTTTAGATTGAGACACAAAAATAGTCATTGAAAAGATGATTTAGAGGAGAATACTCTGGGGAAATATGAAATAATTTTTCATGAATTTATCATAAAAAAGACCTATAGAATTAATTGACAAAATTTCTATAATATGTATAATTAAAAAAAAATTTTATTGCTTGCACACTTCGTAGAATTAGATGTATAATTAGATAAATTTAAGCCTAGGATTGGATATAAGATTCACAGAATCATGAGAGATCTTGTAGAAGTTGGCCGAGGAAATAAATAACTACAAGGAAGGTAATGAAAAGTGGATAAAGAATTCAAGAAGAGTGGACAAAATAATTATGAGTAAACTGCTACAGAATAAGAATGAATTGTAGGAAAAACAACAATAATCCTCACATAAGGCATGCAACTAGCAGGTGAATTTCATTAATGGGCATAGAAAGGAAAAATAAGACTCCACATCCTTGAAGGTAGAGATGTGTAGATAACTGCAAGCTTGATGTGAAAGAGAACAAAGCGCCTCAGAGGTGAGGTGTGAATCATCTTTATGTGCCAAGCCAAGCACATGAGTGTATGGGAAGGAGTTTTTAGCTATGACTTAGCTACCTTTTCTAAAATTAATCATAGAAAGAAAGCCACTTATGAAATCAGAGTTCGTAGTGAAAACATGACATAATGCAGATAAATCACGAATATATTAGTGAAGGTTATTTCACTTGAAAAGTTCCACTGAATGAAAATATACTTCCATTGGGAATGGTCTTGAGTGGGAAAAGTATGGTTTCTCTGGGAATTGTTAAATGAAGTGAAGATAACTATTCCAAAAATTTGGAAATACAATGGACAACTAGAAGTAATAGTAGGGATGTGGAATGATTATGGTTAAGTTGATTCAAGTATGGTGTGGTAGTAGAGTGATAGAATGTTGTGAGCTACCTCATTTCAAGTGCTGGAATTTTTTATAAAGGTAAAGTTTGGATATGATTACCTATGAGAAGTTGTTGCAAATATAACACATTGGTTGGATTGCAGAATGACTAAGTGGAACTTGGATGGAAAGTGTTCATACCATAGAACAATAGTGCAAATGAGCAAAATGGGAGAACACAAGGCAACAAGGATCTGAAGAAATTCAAGGAAAACCAACTAAAACATAAAAAATAAAAATAAAAAAATATAATTGAACTGAAACAAAAATGCACTAGAGTGCATGATGCATACAATGAAGTTAAAATGCATATGCATTAGTAATCATGATTACAGTGAATGCTTGGTGCATATGAATGTCCATTTGTGCATATGTGCATGCTTGGATATGCATATGGAATGATTGTGGATTTAGAATAGTTTGTTGTTCTAGACATGAAATAATGATGTTATATTGAGTATGACTAATGATAGATTGTGTTTTATTGGAAAAAGTGATATAGCATGGTTGAAGATGTGGATGCTATCATTGCTTATAACTTCCAACTATGTGAAGACCCATGAGGGTGGTAGGAATGGTTATAAAAAGGATGGACAAGGGAGTCTGCCAACTTCTACAAATATCGATTGATTAGATATTATTAAGTTGGTTTGTAATAGCCATGAAGGTATGCATTTGGTTTCTCATGATGCATAAATGTTGAAGAGAATTGAGGTAATAATTCCCTCAATTATTTTTTCAAGATTTAAATCGATATATAATGACCAAAAGCATAGAGTTTCTAAATCTTGTTGATGCTATAATGCATTTAGATACAATTTAGTTGCATATTGTGTTATGAGATCATAACTAGGTCAAATAATGTGACATAATCCTGCTATAACATTGAATACCCATAGAGCTAGTCACGTGTGAGACCATGATATGGTTGAATATGGAAGGGATATAGCGCTAAGTGAGTACTCAATGGTTTCCCCTACATAGTTGATGATTGGATTGCAACCTTTTTTTACGACACTGAAGAGAACTTAGGAATTATGTTTCCTCGTGTTGTTTTTGGGTTGAAGAGGAGGGTATCCAAATAGTTGAGTAGTATTGGGAAGAGTTCAAAAGATGTGTTGAGGCATGGGACATGCCTTCCAACTCACCATGGTGGAATGCATGACATAGATATGTGGTATTATGTAGTCAATGCATGATGCATTGTGTAGATATGGCCATGGGTATTGACACATCAATGGTTACTTTATTGGTAATTATTTGTTTCATTATGAAAAGCCCGTGGTGCTGAAAATGCATAATGAATGATAGTTGCATTATATTTAATACAAATAGTAGTTGAAGGTGATTGAATTGTTGGGTTGTTACAATTCTAAAATCAATTTCTGAGTTGCCGAAAATGCTACAATAAAGAAAATATTGGTTGATAATACATGTGTAGAGAATGATGGGTTCATTCCAATTAATAGTTGGATTAATGGAAGTGATTGAATTGTTGCTATAAACAATTCTGAGATCACTTTGTGAATTTTTGTAATTGTTTCCATGAAAATATATGTTGTACATGAGATACTGACAATCTGTTTGACTGAGTGTAAATTGGGAAAATTGCAGGTAGTGTAATATTGGATATGGAAATAATGTAATCCCATCAGGAATACTGGTCTCTACTACTACAAGAGACAAACATTATGAACATAAGCTCATGCCTTGAAATTTTATTTTTCTGTATAAAACAATTTTGGAAATTGGAATTTAAAAACTATTGACAATCTATTTGGCTGTGTGTAAATTGAGGAAATTGCAAGAATAATGGTATTGGATATGGAATGGATGTAAGCCCATAAACAAGACCAATGAATGTTGTTGCAAGAGACAAACATTATGAGTATAAACCCCATGCCTGGAAAATTTATTTTCTTGTATAAAGCTGATTTGAGAAATTAAAATTGTTATGATATGCTAACAAATGGTTTGACTAAGTGAAGGTTGAGAAAATTGCATGAAGAATAGTCTTGGGAATGACATTTCTATAATCCATAATAAAGATTGTTATTTTCTGATACAAGATCCAAATAAATTATGAACATGAAGCTCATGCTTGGGAAATTTTGTTTTCTTGTATAAAACAAATTTAACATTTATGATTGCAAATTATTATAATGATATCTCATGATGATTGTGTGTGTGTAATACATATGAGATATTGGCTATTGAATCTAGAATCTTGGGAAGAAGAGAAAAAGAAAAAATCAACTCAAAGACAAAGAAATGGAACAAAGAAATTCCAGGGGACCTGTTGCAGCTAAAGTTATTTTAATTGCAACACTGAGAATTCCTAACCGAGTGCGTTGGATCCATGAAGGTAGGTGGTATAGACTGAAGGAATGCAGAGTAGAGAAGGGGGTATACTCCTTGGGTTGTGCCGGTTGATGGGGAATGCGAGCTTGATGGTTGGCATAACTTCCATAATTATAAATTGTAATATCATTATGTAGGTTTTGGCTAGAGTGCCTATGTATGCATGTTTTAGTTTTATGTTATAGTGCTTATGTATATACGCATGGAATGGATTTTATGTGTAGAGTATAGGCCAACGAGACTAGATTTTTAATATTAAGAACACCAGTATAGTGTTGTGCATTGAGGATCGTGCCAAAAATAAGGGGAGGGGGATGTAACACCCTAGTTTTAACCCCTATGAACTAGAATGTATTATGTAAATTTGACTTAGGATGGTGAGCCAGTATGTTGAAAGGCTAGGGTGCCTAGAAATGTAATACTTCTATGTATATTAATAAAAATAGATCGTTGACTAAAGGATGGAAAAGGACAAGAGAGATAGTGGGATATGATTCCACGAGAGAGGGGGATAAAGGGGCTAAGTATTTTATTATTATTCACTCATCTTGGTCTTATTTGAGGAAGTGGTTACATGAGCATCTTGGGGGAGGACATGTGGTTCTTGTAATTATATAAACCCTTCATGTGGGATATTTGGGGTTATTCTTCGTTCTTCATTCATTGTTAATCAATCGTGCATTCACTTTTTATCATTCGTGTGCTCTTGGTATGATAATGGAAACAAATGGTTGGAGGAGGAGAGCCATTGTGAGATCGATGTGAGGAGTTACTGATTATTCCATGACAGAATGGATGCATATGTGCATGAGATTGATGGAATTTATGAAAGAAATGTCCACAACTAAGAATCCTTGGAGTTTCTAGCATTGATATTCCTAACTAGTATCATTGGTAGAAAGAAATTGGAACAACCTGAGGGAATACATGACAGAGAAAGGGGTTCATTTAATTGGGCTGTGTTGGTTGAAGGAGAAAAATATGGAAATTAGGATTTCTATGTGGTTGGGAAAACCCAAGATCTTGTTAGCCAAGTGTTGTGTGTAGAGTCAACCTAGGAACCATCCTTGTGGACTCATATCCTTGGCTCGGGAGTGATATACTGTTGAGATTTGGAAAAACAATGTCTATGGTTAGGAGAAATGTCATTGGTCTATAGCCAGTTGGTGGATGATTTAATTAATGATAACTGTTGTCTATGTTTTCTTGTATATTTATATTCCACTGCATATTGTTATTAGCTTTGAGATGATGAGTGTATAATGTGCCAGCTTGCTATTAATGCTATGCATGGAATACTGTTAAGCATTATTTTATGGTTTATCATGTTCTGGTTAATTGAATGTTTGGATTCATCTTCTTGATTAATTAAATATTGGAACAATAATTCGAAATCAGTCCAAGAGGGAGAATTTGGAAGTATCGGGACAATGGGTACATTTCAGATCAATATATGAGAAAATCGTTTTGGTATTTGATGTACATGGTATGTTACAAAATGGTTTTCAGAGTGTCCTTGAAGTGGGAATTTTGAGCTAACGTGGTTTATCTTGGTGGTTGGGTATGTTACACTAGTGAATATGACACATAAGACAACCAACATTGTAGAAATTTACATGAAGGCTACATGGTGTGCCTAAGGAAATAATATTCAATAGAGATCACAAATTCACTTCAAATTTCTAGAAATGATTATTTAAAAGTTTTGGGACAAATTTAAATTTTAGTACAATATATCACTTAGAGTCAGATGGGAAGATCGAGAGGATCAATCACGTGATTGAAGATATGCTACATGGTGTGCCTAAGGGAATAATATCCAATAGAGATCCCAAATTCACTTCAAGTTTGTGGAAATTATTATTGAAATGTTTTGGGATAAATTTAAGTTTTAGTACAATACATCACCCAGAGTAAGATGGGAAGACCAAGAGGATCTATAAAGTGATTGAAGATATGTTGATGAAGTATGTTATGAGAAATCCTTCCAAGTGGAAATACTACATTTATTTGGTTTATTTTTCATATAATAATGGGCATCAAGAATCTTTGAAGATGAACACATTTGAAGCAGTGTATGGAAGAAAATGCAACACACCACTCACTACTACATATGGGGTCAAAATTTGAAAAAAACTTTTGATGACAAGGATAAATTGAATCATATCGTCGCAAATTATTCAAATTTTAATATATTTTTTTCTTGGGTGCCCTGATAACGCTAGACTTTCGACGAACCTATACCTTCGTCAAATGTTTGACTGGCATAGAAAACTGTTCGTCAATCAATCAATGATAATAGTGTTAGTTGATCTATTGATGCACAAAGGGGATGCCAATTGACCGTTTAAAAATGGTTTAATGATCATTGACTTCACTGACTTGGTCAAATTTGAGAAAGTCAACATTCGTCAGAAGATCGACAAAGGTAAGTGTTTTCGAAAATTTTGTTGTAGGTGAGACAATTATAAAATATTATTATGGTCATTGTTCATTGCATGATTTATTAGTATTTTTGCTATGACTTGCCTCAAATCCAATTCTTGACCTGCATAAAATCTCTAATTTTGTACTTTGAAGGTTACAATTTTTTATTATTACTTTGTCTCCTTTTTAAATACCGAGATTGGATCTCTAACCCTTAGAACCTCTTTCATTTGGGGACACACATTTTTCCCTAGGAAATATATAGGTATGAACATGTTTACTCAATTATGTTTAATTATTATACAATTTGTCTTGGTGTAGTTTTCTTTTATTGTTTGATTTTATTACTTGCTTATAGTGAATCTTTGGAACTTATGTGGTAAAAATGTATGGTTTTAATTTGTTGATTATTGTTATAAACATTTAATAAATCTACAACGAAAATTGATATTTTTATCATAATTAGAGTATATAATTCATAAACTAATGTACTTATATTGCTTGAGTGGATTTTGTTGTAATTAATATATGAAATCCCAATGCCAACACCTGAAGAGAGTGAAAGAAAAATTGCTAGGTTAAGGAATGCATGGGAGGCACTGGTCGGTATTGATGGGAAATGTTATTTCCCTTGCTATGAATGTAGGGGCTTGAAAAGAAAAATATTTGTAAGGAAAATAACTGAAAAATATTGTTTAACATATGGGCATTGTGAAGGGGGGCATACATTTCATCCCATGATAAGTTATTCATTATATATGTCTTTGTATTGATTTTATTTATAAAAAATTTGTGTTTTAATTTTTTTAATATACACTAATGTTATTGATTGTTTGTAATTGTAAAGAAAAATCCTCCTAGTTGTTTGTCGCCGGATAAATACCTTCCAAGTACTAGTAGAAATACTATTGTAGAAGATGTGGAAGACAATATGAAGAATGAATATCATGTCAAGCCTATGGAAGAAGATGACACCAATACTATTGTTGAGTCGGATGATGGGACACATAGATTGATCCATGACATCTTTTCTCCTATCGATGAGGAAAACGATGATGATATTTATGATGTACCTCTTCTAGAGAAGGCAGAACAACCCCTTTATGAAGGCTCACGAACAAATATTCTCTCTGCTATAATGTTGCTGGTGAACTTGAAGGTATTGAATGGTTTTTCAAACACTTGTCTCACACAAATCCTAAGGTACGTAATATAATTTTTCACAAATTGTATGTAAAGGTCGACTTTATTTTTCTCTATTTTTAGTGTCAATTAATGTGTAAATTAAGGATGCAATATTTTTTATTACTATTATTTGCATTAATTAGTTTGTTTTTGTGATGTAGATTGTTAAGTGAATTTTTCTTACTCCTGTCAAATAATTTACCGCGCACATACCGATAAATGTGTGCCATTATGAAAGATATTAGAATGGAGTATCATGCTATTGATGCATGTCTAAATGATCATATTATATATTATGGACAATACACATCATAAATGAATTTCTCGCAATGTCAAATCGGTAGATATCAAATCGATCAAGTAACAAAAAAGGTGCCTCACAAGGTTCTTCGTCATATTCTGACAATTCCATGTTTGAAATTCTTGTTTAGGTGCCAAATCATTGCACAATTTATGTGTTACCATGCATGTCACAGAAGTGAATATGGTGTTCTTTGAATGCTTGTAGATGGTTATGCATTTAGGAACATCGAAGAAAGATGGCCAATTTTTAAAGAAGATCCTCATACTGTTAGGCTTTCATTGGAAGCTGATAGTGGCAATCCATTTCGTGAGCTCAGGTTTATTTACTCAATGTCACCAATTTTTGTTATAAACAATAACTTTCCTCCTTGGATGTCAATAAAGAGGGAGAACACAATGTTGGAAATGATTGTTCCAGGTATTTGTTTACAAAATTGTTTTGAACATTGTATTTCTCTTTTGTTATTCATTGCATAATTACTTATATATATAGAAGGTAGTAATTATGTGTACTTTCACCCAATTAGGTAAGTACCATGTCAAATATATGAATGTATATATTGAGCCTCTTGTCAATGAGCTAGTAAAGTTATGGGCTGACATCACTATGTACGAAATCTCTAGACCAATAGAGAAAATGACATTTCAATTCCATGGAATACTTACATGGACAATTCATGATGCCCCAGGGATAACACATTTTTGTGGTATGTAACATACTGATGGAATTTAATAGTATATGATTTTATGAAAATATGATGCATGCTTCTTAAATATCAATTCCTTGTTATATACATAATACTGACATTAATCCATATAACCTTGTAGGTCTTCAAACCAAGGGTAAATGTGCATGTCCAGTTTGTGGTCCTAGGATGAAATAACGTTGTTAAATAAGTCTAGGAAAGGATATATTTTATGAGTATAAGAACTTCCTCCCTAGGAACGATAGGTATCAAACTGCAAAAAAACATATTTTCTATTCGAAAGAAGGGACTAGAATAAAACCACGAAGAATAACACCTCACCTATGGAAGTTGCAATATAATAGATTAAACTGTCAAGGTAAGCATTTAGTCTATATATGTGTATGTGTATATATTAATGTTTTACTATTTTAATTTATATCTAATTATGTTTATTGTATCTAACAATTATTGTTGTAATCTCATTAATTAATTTTCATAAATGTTGTCATGAAGGCATTAATGGGATTCCATGAGGAATGAAAAGTTACCCTGTACAATTCAATAGGTTTCCCTACTATGAGCACCTACAAATAGCTCATTTGTTTGATACAATGCATATTGGGAAGAATGTAAAAAAAACATCGTGGAGAATTGAAGGAGTGATAAAGAAAAACTTGTCAAAAATTGTACTGACATTCAGGAAGCCAATCATGCATTGCAAAAAATGATTTATTCAAATAGAAATGGAGTACACCGAAATAGTCTTCCATGGTTATTTACAGAGTAGAAAAACAATGTTGTAAAAGAGGTCATTTGGAAAATTAACTTTCCCACGGGATTTTCTTCACACATAAATAATATCTTAACGAAGAAAGGTGAATTTGGTGGGGTGAAAACTCATGATTGGCATACCTTCATTAAGATAATTATGTTGGACGTAGATTTATATATTGGTAAATATACAACCTTTTAGTATTATACTATGGTTTTATTTTCCTAAAAATTAATGATCCCTTTGTTGTTACAATATGTTCTACCTCTATCTCTACCTAACAACTTTGAAAACAATGTAAAAAAAGTTATATATGATTTTGGAAAATACACGAGGTAAGTATTAATGATTTATATGCAAAATCATTGTTGTCGAACTTGTCGACATCTGTTTTACTTTCAATGTATATATGACATTGTTGTTGAAACCTATGATCCAATTTGTTATATCATGTACTATAGGTGGTTGTCATATAAATAAATCCATAAAGAATATATTAAATATTGGAGGAGAGAAATTCCTTGGCTAATGTGTGAAATGCAAAAGTATCTACCTCCAACATTTTACTATGCACAAGAACACTACCTCATACACCAAGTTGAGGAGATTGAAATGTGTGGACTTGTACACACAAGGTTAATGTGGATGGTGGATAGGCACTTGAATTCATTTAAGGCCTTCATTAGAAAGAGAGCATGTACTGAGGGATCTATGGTGGAGGGATATATGGTATATCAATCCTTGGTGTATATTAGTCAATATATTCCTAACTTAGCAACAAAAATAATGAAGGTGACTCAGATTTGGGATCTCAATTTCATTAACAAATTTGAAGGGGAGGTCGTGGTTGGGAAAGGTAGTATGAGGAAAGTGAAAGGCAATTAGATGGTAGAGATCTATGATACTTTTCATTAATATTGATTTACTTCTATATTGTACTTATTCAAGTTTTATTTAGCTTCATGCATGATCAATAATTATTTAATATTTACTCTAATAGATAATTTTTATTCTTTTTTCATACAGTTGGTTGAGAGTGGGATGCAATACATTTATTCATCGCAAACAATCTTGATTGGATGAAAAGAATGGATAGATCGATTTAATATACAATGTAATGGTAGGTTATCATGGGAAGTGGTGGCTACTTTGCTGAAAGAAGCTCATCGTAATCAAGATACCAATATTACTTAGAGGGAAATTGATTTAGCATATGGTTTAAAAGATAAATAGGAAAGCGTGTTACTCACTCACATCATGTTTCAATTATTTTCCATTCTATTAATCTAGGTCATGGTGTGTTTTTTTTATAAATTTTTACTAAGTCTAAATAATTTGTTTATTCATTTACAAATATGCATTTTTTTATTATGTTTGGGGCATATTGCAATTGAAACACCACAAGGCTATGTGGTGCAATGTTCGTAAATTTAGCATAAAAAAGTTGGATGATAAGAATAAAACCTCTGAGTCTGGGATAACTGTAGTATTTTAGGTCACTAATGTTTCCTATAAAAGTGGCATACATCCAACGATATCTGAAAATAGATACTATGGGTATTTAAATGATATAATCGAGGGAGACTTTAATTCCTTTAAGTTAGTTCTTCTCGAGGTCAAATGATATGGGTTATAGATGAATGAACGTGATCTCGAGTGAATTTTTATTGAGCATGCCAATGGATTTACCATGGTTAATACAAGGACATTTGAGCCAGGTACAAAAATGTATGCTCTTCCAAGCCAATGTGAGCAAGTATTTCATTTAGAGGTTCTAGGTAAAGCAGGTTGGATGTACATTTTTAGATATGATCTAAGAGGAAGGCCTGTAAAGTATAATGTACCAGAAGAACATGATATTGAAGAAGAAGAAGTTTCAAATCAGGAGCATGATCTAGATGTATTGTCAGATGAAGAAGTGGAATAAGTTGAGATAGATGTAGATGACAATGTTCTCAATGATTATATTGACGATGATACTATAAAAAATGACTTTGATGCAGATGCATATGAAGATGATGATGATATGGCCAATCCTTTCAACATTGATTCTAAACCAGATGATTCATATGTAGACTTGGATGAGGACTAGGGTAAGGGAAATATAAAATCTAATGTGCAAGTCATTTTGGACATGGATCACTATTAGAGGACTATGATAAAAAATCCACACTTTAGTGCAAAGATCTTCATCATCTACAACAACGAGTTCCAAGTGAGTTATCTTCCTTCTTCCATTTCCATTTCTAGCATTATAGATTTTAATTATATCTCACTAAAGGAATTTTTGATTAATTAACCATATTGAGTTGCTTCAATTTCGTTTTCTAATTTGCCGGTAAAACTTAATTATTTAATCTACGATTATAATCACCTATATCCCTAGGTTTGAACCTCAATCAATTCTTGTTGTGATTTAGTGATTTCTTCATGATCATGCCAAATTTCATGTGGGAGAATGCACCAATGTTTGTTGACGACTGAAAGTATAAAATCACCTAAGTTGTGTTTTCGAGGATGTGCATGCACATTAATGATTTCCATTACAAAGAGATCTTACACCATATTGTGTAAATGTGTGCTAGCACATGTAAAATTGTAAATTTGTAATGTGAAATCCCATTTTTTGTTGGGTAAAAGTCTATTGATGTCCCTAATGGGAAGAAATATGTGGTTGATAAGGCCATTCTGATTGACATAATTTATTTTCTTTGGACAATAGGCCTCCTCCTTTGATTCTATTGATTTTTGGTCACTATTTTTTATTTCTATAAGTTGCGATAATGAATAAACTATTGTGGTTCCATTGCTTAGGAAAATATTGAACTTTTGTCTCTTAAACACTAAGATAAAGTTCACGTGGGAGAATGCACCATTGTTTGTTGACGATTGAAAGTATAAAATCACCTAAGTTGTGCTTTTCGAAGATTTTCATGCGCATTAATTATTTCCATTACAAAGAGATCTTACACCATATTGTGTAAATGTGTGATAGCACATGTAAAATTGTGAACAATGACCATTTGTCACTAGTTGCAACATTTGATCCATGGAGACAAGCAAATAGAAAGAAACAACTAGTTGTGTTTTATGAAAAATATTTTATTTCTCATGTAGCCATGGTTATGTTAGATGGTATTCATGAGTAATTGTGGAATGAGCTTACTAAAAAATTATAATTCCTAGAGGATCTACATTCATGTATCTTCAATTCCAATCATCTAGGTATTATACCTATAATTTCATTAGTTTGTTTGTACCTAATGGTAGGAACCTTATTTCCACCTCTTCCTAGTGGTTAGAAATATGTAATACATAGAGATAGGAGTGAAAAAGTACATTTTCATCCTCATTTATAAAATTTTAGATTGGCTCATTACAATTTAAAGTCACAAATAAAGGAATTATTGAACATGTATTTTCTTATGTTGACGAGATAACCCATGGTCAGGAATGTATGTCTATTAAAACTAAACTATATTCAAGAACTATCCACTATTGTTACTTGCTACATATATGGTGGTTCCTAAAATTGATTCTAATCAAGAAATGGATGAAAACTATGATAGTGAGGAGGAAGATGATATCCATAAAATATATCCTTCTAAAAATTGACAAAACAATTATGTCTTTAACATACAAGGCAATTTATATAGCTATAGATTGGTGGATTAAATTCGAGGCAACACCATTGAATTAAAATAAAATTTATTGATTAAGGAAGAGGATTCAATCATCATGTCCTTCAAATTATGTTTTCTTGGTTTCATATGGTGGTGGCTACAATAATCATTTGACACTCATTGCAACATTTTATCAACGGAGATAAGAAAATAGAAAGGAACAACATGCTATGTTCTATGAAAAGTATTTTGTTTCTAATGCAACCATGGATATGTTGGATGTTATTCTTAAGAAAATAAGGAATAATATTACTAAAAAGGGATTATTCCTAGTGGAATTTCATCCCCCTAACTTGAATGCCCATTATGTATATATTCTACACACAATTTTATTAGTTGGTTTGTACCCAATGGTAGGGACCTTATTTCCACCTCTTTCCAATCATCAAAAGACATAGTGCATACTTCCAGGGTTAAAAGGAATGTATTCATCCTTATTATGCAAATTTTAGTTTGGTGCATTATAATTGGAATTCATAGAAAAATAAATTCTTGAACATGTCTTTGCTTGTGTTTGATGAGGTAACCCATCTTGAACATATTCTCCTATTAACCCTTCTTTCTCCTAAAGTGTCTCTGAAAAACTATATTATAGTCGAGCCACTTATATTTCTCCTAAAGTATCTTTGAAAAACTATATTATAGTCAATACCTATCTTGAACATTACTTGACACATATATGGTGGTTTCTCCACTTCATACTAATGACAATATGGATGATGAAAATGGTGAAATCTTTGATAGTGAGGAAGAATAGTTTATTAAACCAAATCCTTCCGAAAAAACAACAAAAAACTATGTATTCACTAAATATGGTAGTTTCTATGGTTGTAGATCAGTGGATTAGATTTATTGAAGGAGAAACTTTATGCAACATCTCACTAAAAGTATGTTTTCTTAGTTTTGTAGTTTTTCTAAGCACTGGAATCCATTACTTACGTTTAATTAGAAAGACCATTGCTTGTACTTATCCTTACATGGGAATTTTTTATTGGTAGAATAAGATGTGATTTTTTGCACTTTGGTTTATATATTGAATCACTTCGACTATTTTATATGTCTTACACCATATTGTGTAAATGTGTGCTAGCACATGTAAAATTGTGAAGTTTGTAATGTGCAATCCTATTTTTTTTGGGTAAAATCCTATTAATGTCCCTAATGGGAAGAAATATGTGGTTGATAAGGCCATTCTGACTGACATGATTTATTTTCTTTGGACAATAGGCCTCCTCCTTTGATTCTATTGATTTTTGGTCACTATTTTTTCTTTCTATAAGTTGGGACAATGAATACACTATTGTTGTTCCATTGCTAAGGACAATATTGAACTTTGGTCTCTTGAACACTAAATTTTTTTTGAGGTATTGGCATAATACAATGAGCATGATGAACTAATAAGAAAAAATGTCTTGGTGGACTATATTTGCACCAACTACTTCTTAGAATGTTATTTTTGATCATATGTATGGCTCGTAGATTGTGTCTGCTCCATCTTAGATTGGGTGGCCAATGAATAGTCATATAAGTTTTATTAATGATATTGGGAGAAGTGGGTCACAATAGCCAAAATGTGAGTTTCACAAATAATGTCTTTGCATTGGGATGTTCTATGTTCAATGACAATGTAATTCTTATTTGTTTTTCATTTTCTATTCTTTCCATAATGGTGAGAGTTTGGTTGGAGGTTGCATTTACTTTTGAATATAACTGAAACTAAACATATTTGTGACCTCATATTCCTAGTAACCCATATTTTTTCATATTGATTACCTATTATCGAGCATGATATTATAGTGATTATTGATATTGTTTATGCTACATGGGAAGTAGAGTCCCACTTTCCCATTATTGTGCATGTCATTGAATTATAATCAATAGTTGGATGTTTGAATTTGTATATGCCAAGTCATACACCAAATTGGTGTATGATACCCCCTTGTTTGTGGGACAAGGGACCCCCTCCACCCAACGACTTGATTGGTAAAGTCTTTGGAGGTATACATACCCTACCCCCTATGTATTTGAACTTGTGACCTCTTAGGAGAAAACCCAAATTCTTAATCATTAGGCATACTATAATATAGATAATATATATATTAATATATATTGTATATAATATATATATTAATAATTTATAATATATATTATAAATTATATATTTAATGTAATTTTCATCATCATGGTCATCATCATCATCGTCGTCATGATCATGATCATCATCTCATTTGTCATCATCATCATCATGATAATCATCATCGTCTTCATCATAATCATCATGATAAAAATCATTGTCGTCATCATGGTCATCATAGTCATCATCATTGGGATTGTTGTAGTCAAAATCATCATCATCATCATCATCATCATCATCGTCATCATCATTGTCATTGTCATCATCATCATCATCATAATCATCATCATCATCGTCGTCGTCATCGTCATCATCATCATCATCGTCATCATCATCATCATCATCATCATCATCATCTTCATCCTCATAATCATCAGCTTCCTACCTCTTCATTTTCTTAGTACCCCTTTCTCCTTGTTAACATGGCCCGAGTGTCAAACTTTTATTTTTCTAAGTACCTCTTTATCTTTGTTGAAATGCCATCATTTTCTGTGTGGCATAGGTGTTGAAATTCACTTTTCTGTAGTACCCCTTTCTCTTATGTGACATTTCACATTTTTTGAGTTGGTATAGATTACAAGCTCTTCATTTTCTTACTACCCCTTTCTACTTGTAACTCGAGTGTCAAAATTTTACTTTTCTTAGTACCCCTTTATCTTTGATGACATGTCACCATTTTCTGTGTGGTATGGTTATTGAACTTCTCTTTTCCTTAGTACCCCTTTCTATTAGGTGATGTGTCACCCTTGTTGAGTTGGCATATCTTTCAAGCTCTTCATTTTCTTAGTACCCCTTTCTCCTTGTTGACATGGCACAAGTGTCAAACTTTTATTTTTCTTAGTACCCCTTTATATTTATTGACATGTCACCCTTTTTTGTGTGGCATAGGTGTCAAATTTATCATTTCCTCAGTACCCCTTTCTCTTAGGTGACATATCACCCTTGTTGAGTTTGAATATCTTTCTAAATCTTAATTTTCATAGTACCCCTTTATCCTTGTTGACATCACATGGGTGTCAAACTTTTCTTTTTCTTAGTACCCCTTTATCTTTGTAGACATGTCACCCTTTTTTGTGTGGAATGGGTGTTGAAATTATATTTTCCATAGTAACCCTTGATCTTAGGTGAAATTTCACCCTTGATGCATTGGAATATCTTTCAACATATTCATTTTCTTAGTAACCCTTTCTCCTTGATGACATGACACATATGTCAAAGTTTACTTTTCTTAGTACCCCTTTCTCGTTGTTGATGAGTCACCATTTTCGGTGTGGCATATGTATTGAACTTATATTTTTCTTAGTAACCCTTTCTAATATGTAATGTGTAACCCTTGTTGAGTTGGCATATCTTTCAAACTCTTTGTTTTCTTAGTACCCCTTTCTCCTCGTCGACATGACACAAGTGTCAAACTTTCATTTTTTTAGTACCCATTTATCTTTGTAGACGTGTCACCCTTTTTTGTGTGGCATAGGTGTTGAAATTATATTTTCCATATCACCCCTTTATATTAGGTGATGTGTCACCCTTGCTAAGTTAGCATAGATTTCAAACTCTTCATTTTCTTAGTACCCCTTCCTCCTTGTTGACATGGCACGTGTGTCAAACTTTACTTTTCTTAGTACCCCTTTCTCTTTGTTGATGAGTCACCCTTTTCTGTGTGGAATATGTATTGAAATTCTCTTTTCCTTAGTACCCCTTTCTGTTAGGTGATGCGTGTCACCCTTGATGAGTTGGCATAGATTTCAACATTTTAATTTTCTTAGCACTCCTTTCTCCTTGTTAACATGGCATGGGTTTCAAACTTTAATTTTTTTTTAGTACCCCTTTGTCTTTAGTTACGTGTCACCCTTTTTTGTGTGGCATAGGTGTTGAACTTCTATTTTCCTTAGTAGCCATTTCTCTTAGGTGACATGTCACACTTGCTAGGTTGGCATAGATTTTGACCTCTTTGTTTTCCTAGTACCCCTTTCTCCTTGTTGACTTGGAACGAGAGTCAAAATTTTAATTTTCTTAGTACCCCTTTATCTTTGTTGACATCTCACCCTTTTTTTGAGGAATAGTTGTTGAAATTATATTTTCCTTAGTACACCTTGCTCTTAGGTGACATGTCATGCTCTTTGTGTTAGCATATCTTTCGACCTGTTCATTTTCTTAGTACCCCTTTCTCCTTGTTGACATGGCATGGGTGTTAAACTATTATTTTTCTTAGTATCCCTTTATCTTTGTTGACATATCACCATTTTTTGTGTGGCATAGGTGTTGAACTTCTCTTTTATTTAGTACCTTTTTCTCTTCGATGATGTGTCACCCTTACTGATTTGGCATAGGTTTTGACCTATTAATTTTATTAGTACCCATTTCTCCTTGTTGACATGTCACATGTGTCAAACTTTTATTTTTCTTAGTACCCATTTATTTTTGTGGATGTGTCACCCTTTTTCGTGTGGCATAGGCGTTGACGTTATCTTTTCCTTAGTACCCCTTTCTCTTAGGTGATTTTTAACCCTTGTTGAGTTTTCATAGATTTCGACCTCTTCATTTTCTTAGTACCCCTTCCTCCTTGTTTACATGGCACAAGTGTCAAACTTTTATTTTTCTTAGTAACCCTATATATCTGTTGATGTGTCACCCTCTCTTATGAGGCATAGTTGTTGAAATTATATTTTCCTTAGTACCCCTTGCTCTTAGGTGATACACCACCCTTGCTGAGTTGGCATAGATTCTGACCTTTTCATTTTCTTAGTACCCCTTTCGCTTTGTTTACATTGCACACGTGTTAAAATTTTACTTTTCTTAGTACCCCTTTATCTTTATTGACTTGTCACTCTATTTTGTGTGGCATAGGTGTTGAAATACTCTTTTCCTTAGTACCCCTTTCTCTTAGGTGATGTGTCACCCTTGCTGAGTTTTCATAGCTTTAAACCTCTTCCTTTTCTTAGTACCCATTTCTCCTTGTTGATATGGAGCGAGTGTCAAACTTTTATTTTTCTTAGTACCCATTTATCTTTGTTGACATAGCACCTTTTTTGTGTGTGGAATAAGTGTTGAACTTCTATTTTCCTTAGTAACCCTTTCTCAGGTGACGCTTCACCCTTATTGAGTTTTCATAGCTTTCAACCTCTCCATTTTCTTTGTAACCCTTTCTCCTTGTTGTTACAGAGAAATCCCCCCGCGAACAAGTGGATTCCCTCTTGGGCTCTAGAATTCTAAGACCGAGATAGAAAGGGTGATAACATTGGTCACTGACATCCTTTTAAATCTAGCTAAACTAATGTATAGATAAGAGGAAGAAAAGTGTACATTTTTAACGATGTTCGTCCTCGCATAGTCTAAGTTGAGCTTTGATCCCCAAGCTCCTCAACAAGTACTGCAAACCAAACAAAGACATAACAAGATTCCTATCCTACTAATATTAGCTTGAAACCAGATCTATCTAATAAATACAAGTTCATGTAGAATAAACACAACCTTGAAAAAAATAGGCCAAGCACATATATATATTAATGAAAACAAAGCAAAGTACTTACAACCATAGATGTAGATGCAACAACTTCACCAATATTTCTTTGTCAAATAATCCACCATCCACCATCAAAATGAATATGATTTACTGGTTATCTCCCTTATGAGATCATAAGTTTGATGCCTCTAAACTCCCATATTCTTTTACCATGAGAAGGCCTCCTTATATACGCTTGGAGAGACCCAACCACCTTAGAGATTCTTGGGATAGGTTGAGGATATCTCTCCATCAGTTGTGGATCCTCCCTAAGATTCAGCCTTAACCTCATATTTGAATCCAAATGATTTCCAATATAAGGGGGATCTTCCCCTGATTTTCTCAACAACATAACGCTCCCCTCAAACAGGCCAACGCTCCCTCAAAAGGGTGCACAGAGTGTTGAAACGCTCCCCCAAAGAAGGGTAGGGAGTGCTAGCACTCCTTGACAGTGGGTAGGGGAGTGCTACCCAAAAATTCCTCAAAAAAGCCTAGCGCTCCCCCATAAGGGTGTACAAAGTGCTACAACACTACCCCAAAGGAGGGTAGGGAGCACTAGCACTCCCTGACAGTGGGTAGGGGAGCATTGCCCTTCAAAATTCATTTTTAAGTGGTTTTTTCCATGGAAAATGATTTATACTCCTCATCATATGATTTCTCCTTCTTAAACCAATCTTTGAAGGTGTCTCAAGTGTCCTTGTGATGTCGTTAGAGACATGCCATAAGCAAGATGGAATTATGATGTTTGTGACACTTATGGATAAAATGCGACACTTGCGACACTATTGAAGTGAGTAATTTTGATGTGTAACATATTTCCCCCCAAAGTGATAATTTAGAAGACGTGATGACTGAAGTACTTTGTAGAATTATTTGAGTAAGGGTATGGACATGGAGAACCTGGTAGAAGCTATAGACAACCATCAACAAAAATCATGACATGTTTCAAACCTAAGGCAGGCATACCTATGCTTGAGTGATGAATACATGCAAGGTATGGACACCATAAGATACACTGCGGATCCATAATTATATTAACAGAAAGGTATAGCCACCAAATATACAATTTGGATCTATGCTTCCATGATATGAACTGATCGTAGCCATGAAAAATACACAGTGGATCTATGAGACAACAAGACATAGACACAGACCAATACAAAGTGGATCTATGTAACAATATATGTGTCAATCTTCAAAAGAAACTCCGTTGCAACTTGGGAAAAGTATATATCAGAGTGATCACTCAACCCAAGGTATTCTTACCGATATCGACGCAGTACAAATCTAACCATGTGAATAGATGTCCTGATGTCGAACATGGTAGAAACCACTTGATTACTGGTCAATGAGGTAAACTGCTAACAAACCCGAGGGAGATCACCATTGATGTCAATGATTCCCAAGGTACCCTAGTACATTCCAACAAATTTGAATAGATGAGATGAAGTCGAACATTCGTGGAATCACCCAATCAGGGTCCAATGATGTAAACCCACTATCGGAAGTGAGGAGACCTACCATTGAGGCATGCAGGTCCCAAGGTAATAACTGGTTTCTAAGTCTAGTTCCCAGATAATGTGTTGAGATCGATAGGAATAGACTCGTCACAGGAGGGCCTTGATGTATCCCCCATCAATGACATGAAACTGACATAGATATGTAAATTGGTATATCAAATGAACATGGACTGACACAGGTATTGAAACAAGACATTTGTGATGGCTGACTCTTGAGGCAGATACTTCCCTTGAACACTAAGGCACAACAACAGAAACATGACACATACCAAAACATGATGATGCAATGGATACTGTGACTTTCGTCGGGTGACCCAAAGGAGTAAGAAAAATCATAGGATTGGTTTAGTGCAGAGGTTCAACGGATTTAAAATGTGTGCAAAGACAAAGTGTTGTGTTCAAGGGCGACTGTAAGAGTGACTTGTAATGTTTTCAAAAACTACTTGGCTTGCTTCCCTCAATTTTTTCCCCCATCTAGATAGACGAGTACCTCTTTTTGATTTAACGAGCTCGAGGAGGGTAACACATGCTCGATATAACTCATGTTCGATAAGTCCCTCTTCCTTTGTTTAACGAACTGGAAGAAGTAAGGGTTCGGTCCCGTATGGGTCCTTCAATGTATGATTGTTTAACGAGTCCACAGAAGGTAAAATTGATGGTTTTTTATATTTAGAGAGTCTGAAAATGACTTAAAGACGACTCCAGGGTTATCCTTTTTCATAATGTTAGTCTTGCAAGGCCGAAAAAGAGATAAATTATCACTCGAAAGATTCCCTTTCAAAACTTTTAATGAGTGGGAAAGGAAGCAAGATCACTCGACAATATTTTCATGTTTAGAGAGTCTGAAAAGAGATTAAAGAAGACTCCAGGGGATTCCTTTTTTTTATATCCATGTGAGCCCAAAAAAGAGATAAAAGGTTTCTTGGTTACATTCTCATGTTTTTACGAGCGCGAGAAAGAAAAAAGAATAATATTGGTACTCTACCCCCAAATTGAAAGCTAGTGGCTTAACTCCATAATGATCATCAAAGGCTGGAGACAAGCCCCCCAGGCTTCAATTCATTCACCAACTTTGAGGTTGTCACCAATTTCTGTACTATATGGAGAAAAAGGATAAGGGTGGATGAAATGAAGGTTCAAATATGAGACCTAACGAAAGACTCAACTCTACATCTATGAGATCTAGAGAAAGACTTGACCTGAAGAGAGATGACTATTTCATTTTTTAACGAGCTTGTCATAGGAAAAGAACTATGCTCAAGGCTCCATATTCAATCCCCAGATTTCTGTTTCATTTTTTAACAATCTTGTTACAGAGAGGGAAACTATGCTCATGGCCTCTGTTTCATTTTTTAATGAGATTTCCACAGAGAAGAAAACTATGCTCATGAATTCTTCTTGATCATGGCTTCCAAGAGGATAACACTCTGGAAATAAACCATGTCAAGCGAAAAACTCGGTCATGGCATCCAAGAGATCTTCACTAGATGGAAGAAAATCACTCTGGAAGGACACCATGTCGAGGTCCATGATAGGGGTAAGGAGATCAGGCTCCAATAGCCCTACCAAAGAGATCACCATGTCAACTACCAGATCTAAGTCATCAGAGGTTGAAATCATGGGATACAACACCACATAATTGACCTGTGGCAGGGGTGATACCGACTGCATATAAGACCCGTTTAGGAAGGTCATTGGGTTGATGGTCAAGTCAGGGCCAACAAATGAAATTTGATCAATAGTCACCATTCTTCCATCGTGCGAGACAGATATCACACTAAAAAAAGTGGACACAATAGATTTCATGGAATAAACATAATCTCGCCCAAGGAGTAAATCGAAATCCAAGGGATCCTAGACTACCATAACATCAATAAAGACAGTTTTCCATCCCAAAGTTACGGGAAAATTGGGAAGGATCCCTAAAGAGTGACCGATTCTTCTATTAAAAGTGAACAGAGTCTGGGTAACTGGCACAAGCTGAGGATAACCCAAATCTTTCCAAGCAATAGAGGAAAAAATCCTAACGGACAAACCTTCATCTATCGGAACATGAGGAACGTCCCGACCAAAAACCTATACTATAATCTTGAAAGCAATGTGAGAGGGAAGACGAGGTCCAGTTAGCACACCCCAATAAAAAAGGACATTCTCATTATTTGGAGGGGGTTTTGCGGGAGAAGGAGGAATTCCCCCCAGCACGGTAGATTTTGTATCGACGAGAAAAAAATGGGCAGAATCGGGTTTACTCTTTAACGAGAGAGTAGGATCAAATGATAATGACATCAAATAGACCACTTGGGTTTCATTATCCAAGGGGATAATGGGGTATACAGGTGGAAATAGATCGACTGCTTGGGTTGCACTCTCTAACGAGAGAGCGAAATCGACCAAGGATGGGATCAGATGAACCACTTTGTTAACTGGTTCAACTAAGGATGTGACCAGATTGATGACATGATCAACCAAATTGACTGATGAAGGGACTAGAGAAACCACTTTGGCACTCGTCAGAGGAGGAGTGGGATTGACCATGTTGGTACTCTTAAGATGAAGGGTGGGACTGACCAATGACGAGACTGGATCAGTCACTTGGGTTTCACTTTTCAGATGAAAAGTGGGGCTGATCGATGACAGAATTGGATCAACTACTTTGGTTAGTGATTCAACTGAGGATGAAACTAGATTGACCACTTGATCAACCAGAGTGACCGGGGATGGAACTAGATTGACCATTCTATCAACTAACGATTGGTTGGGGGAAATATTACAATAACTAGTTGGAATTTGAAGCTTTTCCAAAAGAGAAGAAGCCTCGTCCATACGAGGACAAAGGTGAGAGTAATGATCACCGTCGCATAACATACAAGGAAAATTGACAATTATCTTCTTCTTACCAACCTTAACATCACTAGTTGACGGGGTGTCACCAACATGTCTAGCAGAGGCTAATGATGTGGAAGACCACATTTATAAGACCAGGGAAATCCCTTAGAAAGTGGTCACCCTTACAAAGACTACAAGGGAATTTGGGTTTCAGATTCTTCATTTTAATCTTGTTGACCTCATCCACACTCCTAGTATGATTAATAGTAGCTGGTTGCTTGGATCCAACATTTGATATGGTTGGAGGCTTGGTTCTTTTCGGGTTCTTCTTCTTCTTCTCTTTTCGTTTCTTCTTCTTCTTATCAACCTGGCTACTTTCTTTAGAGATTTCACTAGGTGAAGAAGGACAAATGGAAGGAGACCTGATGGGTGAAGAAGGAGAAAGGTCGACATGAGGTTGATGTGTGGGTGGTGTTCTTACATCTGAATCACCTACATTCGATATCACTGGAGTGGAAAACAACCATACCGGTAACCCAATTGTGAGACCTGGAAGGCTCAAAGTAGCGATGTAAGGAGTACCAACATTTCCGTAAGAAGGGAAAACAAAGGTTTCCCCTGGGAAAGGGGTTCCTTCATTGGTCATTCTAGGAATTGACGCCATAAAAAATAAATATCCAACCTAGATTCTTCTAGGGAGAACAAATAACACATGCTAAAAATCTAGTAAGCAAACAAGCAAACAAAACCTTTTCACAATGAGCACACTAGTTGGGGATGAAATCCAACATTGCGGAAACAAAGTAATAAGGGGATGAGATAGAGCGTGTGGAAAAGTTACATTGATGACCTGCTTAATGGAGTTACGCCTTGGTGCAAGCTCTGACACATAATCATGGGTATACCCTCCAAGGAGCTTGAGTGAGTTTGGCCAACGTCAATTCCAGGTACCGTGAATACTTTCCCCTCCACAGTCACCTTGTGCAAAGACACTAAAGAGATAGGCCACTGAGGTTACTAACTACAACAATGATGCCTGGGAGAACTGTCGACAGTCCGATCCATACGCAAGGGCAAGGTATCTGGCCTAAAATCAACTTGAAAGGATTCCACTCATCATTGTGGGTATACCTTCAAGTGACCCCCATAATATGCACAATCTATACACCAAGACCAACAAAGCAGGGTGAGTAACTCTGCCAGTCTTAATGCAACCTCAAGTTTGACCCTTGTGTGAGAAGGGCTTCCCAGGACAAAATGTAGAAATTGGATTTCACCGCTCCCTAACACAAGATTCTATGTTTATTTGTAGCTTTGGAAAGTTATCTTTCACACCTATTCCAAATCCCTACAACTAATCTGATGTAGGTTTGCTACCAGAAAATATAAAAATGTCTAATCAATTTTTAGTTTAGCGCTTTATTTTTTAAGGCTGTTGTTACTCAAAATGAAAATGGCATGGACAATATGGTGTTTTGACTGACTCAAAATTTATGCAAAGAGATGAATATTCAATATTTTCATTTCGATGAAAGCTATGCTATGATAAGGAGAAAACATTCATCATTACATATGCACAATGTCCCAAAAAAGCCAAAAACCATGCAATTTCACTACTTCAAATGCAAGTTAGTTTCACTACCCAAAAGAAAGAATGAATCTATATTCTTTGTTTGATTATGATGTATACATAAATTAAATACAAAACCTTCAATTCTCCACTACTTTCAATCATGAGAAAGAGTCATATGCATATGCAAA
Source organism: Picea engelmannii (assembly GCA_009831015.1). Lineage (NCBI taxonomy): Eukaryota > Viridiplantae > Streptophyta > Pinopsida > Pinales > Pinaceae > Picea > Picea engelmannii. The sequence goes on from ML795180.1 coordinate 184,052, forward strand.
AGACACGAAGCAAAAGTGCTACAAACAAAGAATGCACTCAAGGTAGTGAGGTATGAAAGAAAACAAGTATAAAATTGTTCTAACAAGTAAGAACACCATCAATTATTATAAAACCAATAAATCATTCAAGGAATACAATAAAATGCAAAAAATAATCCAAGAAACGATAGGGAGAAAGAGAAACCACTCAAAATTGTCCCGACAGAACACACAGCTAGAAAAGACAATTTCACATTTCTAAAAATGGTTTCAAGCTACAATAAATACAAGAGGGAGTGATAAGCATAAAAAACCATCAAAAAGTAATCCAAACATCTTCACAAACCAACCACAGACTCTGGGTAAAGAGCTCTGCAAAAGACGCTGCAAAAGACTGAGCAAAAGAAGGAAAAAACTCTCAAAAAAAGAGATTAGCGCTCCCCCAGAAGGGTTAAAAGAGTGTTTAAATGCTCCCTAAGACACTATAGGGGAGTTTTGGTGCTCTGGTAAGGCCTACAGGGGGGCGTTGTTCCTCCCAGAAACTCAAAAAAAGAGCCAAAAAACATGCAAAAACTCTCCTAGAATGCATGAAAATTGGTGAAATTACTAGTGAAGGTAGGAGAAGGTTAATGGATGATGAACAACCAGTAAAAGTGATTTGAAAGGTGGGAAAAGGGAAGGGACAAACAAATTAAATAAAAATAGGATTCTTTTCCCAGTGGAGTCTCCAAATTTTTGTTACAGAGAAATCCTCCTGCGGACAAGTGGATTCCCTCTTGGGCTTTAGAATCCTAAGACCAAGACAGAAAGGGTGCTAATGTTGGTCACTGACATCCTTTTAAATATAGCTAAACTAATGTATAGAGAAGAGGAAGAAAAGTCTACCTTTTTAATGATGTTCATCCTTGCACAGTTCGAGTTGAGCTTTGATCCCCAAGCTCCTCGACAAGTCCTACAAACCAAACAAAGACAGAACAAGCTTCCTATCCTACTAAGATTATCTTGAAACCAGATCTATCTAATAGAGACAAGGTCATGTAGAATAAACACAACCTTGAAATAAACAGGCCAGGCACATATATATATTAATGAAAACAAATAAAGTGCTTACAACCATAGATGTAGATGCAATAGATTCACCAAGCTCTCTTTGTCCAGCCCCTTGCTCAAATAATCCACCATCACTATTACATATGACCAAATTTCCCACGGTTTTTCGTTGTTATTTCCACACTTATCCATCACAATTTCCATGAAATCAAAGACTATTTTGCGTCGCTATTTTTTCATCACTATATCCACGAACCAGGTGTTCGTGGAAACAACGACGAAATTATCCATCCACATTTCATCACCATCAAGATAGGTTTACCTTATAAATCATCGCAATACAGACGAAACTTCATCGCAACAGGGACGAAAAATCGTGCCAATGTAAAAAAAAACTGTGGAAAGTTGAGACGCAAAAGCGTGGCAACAGTGACGAAAATTGATGGAAAAGAAAAAAATTACGACGCAAATGCTATATGTGTAACGCAAAACCGTTGAAAAGTGCAACAAACTTTCGTCACTATTTCCACGCTTGTTCCAAAATTATTTTTTGCCTTGCGACGAACTATCGTCGATATTGCAACGCTTCCTTTAAGTTAAAAAAAAATAAAAAATACACGAGATATGGTAATACCATATTACATTGTAGTATGGTAATACCATATTACACTGTAATATGGTATTACCATATTACATTGTAATATGGTATTACCATATTACAATGTAATATGGTAATACCATATTACAGTGTAATATGGTATTACCATATTAAAATGTAATATGGTAATACCATATTACATTGTAATATGGTATACCATATTAGAATGTAATATGGTATACCATATTAGAATGTAATATGGTATACCATATTACATTCTAATATGGTATACCATATTACATTTCTTATCCTTTATTTCTCTAGCAATATCTTTATGTGCTTTTGCAAAGGATCAATTTTGATAGTGAACTTGAGCTACCCTTGACATTAATATAAACCAAAAGTGCACCATGTTCTAGGTTCTACATGCATTTATTCACCTATACAATGAATTATCAATATTAATTAATTATAACATGCAAATATGGCATGTTAGTTCCTCCATGTTTTAGTAGAGAGTGACTCCACTTTCTCAACAAGATGCAAGAAGTTGTTTTTAAAAACAACTTAGGATAGTGATTTGTCCTGAGTGGGTTGGTGACCTTGGCATTCAACATGATAGGAATTAATTCATTGATGACAAGTGTAGCAAGTGTGCAGGTCCACTAGTGTATGGATATTATCTGCTAAGTGGCAGAATTGAACTTTCTCTTCCAAAATAGATGGCTCATATATCTTGAGATGATTGACATAAATTATATTATGGATGTCTATAAAGGAAGGGAAATACTAATGACAACCATTTTCATTAATATATTGAAGAAAAATATAGGGACAATAGAAAATAGGCTTGATTTTGTTATGATGCTACCCCTTAAAACATTGTTTGTCCATATACAACCAAAGTCAGTCACCAATTTGAAACTAGACAAAGACTTGATGGTGATCCTAGAGGCATTTATAATGAAATAGGGAGGATTGAAGGACATTAGTAACCAAAGAATGAATGCTATATAATTTATGAACAAAGGAGATTCTATACATTTTACCTCGCCTTATAGGAACTTCTATCCATAAGATGCGAATAATAGCAAGATGAAAAGAATGAGCAATGCAAGAAATTATATAGGGGTAATATGAGGGTCTTTGCAATGTAGGCCAATACATTGTTGTTGTGAGGTAATCCTCCATCAAGTAGGCCTATATATCCCATGGTACATGCGAAACCCCTATGCCTTGAGAATTAGTGTAAGGTAAAACTACAAGGTGTGCCATGTGGATCAGTGTAATGTTAGGCACAAAAACAACACATGATAGCCTAGATTTAGTGCAAGAATGAGTGGTGGCATACATCAATGGGGTATTTTATGAAAGCGTAGGAGGTGACATGCATCAACCTAAGTTCAATGCAAGCATAGAGGTGAAAAATACCAATGGTATACTAGTGGAGGAGAGAGGATCAAAGGAAGATATGATGTCACCATTGGGAGGGGCTCCATAGTTGCAAGCTGTGGAATGTGACCATTAAGGGGGACATCTTGGAAAAGTGACCAAAGAAGTGATAGTTAATCCTAACTAGGTAGAGGTTATCTTAAGTAGGGTCTTTCTTGAGATAATGACCTAGAAGGGACCCATCGATATTATGACCAAATAAAAATGGAGAAAAAGGGGTGTAAGGAAGAAGACCTAAGGAGGAGAGGCAATACTTTCCCCAAGCATTTGAAGGACTAGGAAAAGAGGAAGAGGATGTAGGAGAGAATGGAACAATAGGAGAGGAAGAAGACAAGGGGAGAACTAGTTAATATTGGGTGCTACCAGGTAAGAAGTGGGTAGAGTTGATAATGGGAAGTCTAAGCTAGCCAGAAAAAACTCCCAATAGGAACAAGGCTTCATTAAACTTGATAAAAGTGTGTTAAGACATGGGACCTTTTTAATGTTAGAAAATGTTGATTTTGACAACTAATGGAAAGATAAGGAAACTATAAGGCATATAATAACAAGGGGCTACCTCATTGTTGTATCCAGTGAGAGGACAAGGGAAAACAATTATGAAACTAGGTATAATAGATCATATATGTATTTTGTTAATTGGCGTGTGGTAGAAAAAAAAAATATTGAGTTAAAAATCATCGAGGAGGTTTGGGATTTAGAATGAGAATATCAGAGTGATAGTGCATCCAGGTAGAAGGATGATAATGTATTATTTAGAGAGTTTGGAAGAGGGAGAGTGCAACCATATGAGATGATATGGATTGATGTGATG
>ML795180.1:224280-261425 GCA_009831015.1 Picea engelmannii
GCAAAAATTGCCTTGTAAAAGTATATTGTAATTTCATTGTAAATCTGGACCGTTCATTATAAGGTCGTAGATCTAACGGTAGAGATTATGTTAGGGTTTTTTTCCCTAGAAGGTAACCCTCTTTTATGAGGGAAATGTATTGCAACTATGGATGATGGTGAATATTGTATTTCTGAGAGAGGAGACTGTGAGAGAAAGAAGAGGAAGTTACAGTGGGTTTTGCTGTAGGTTGTATCCCTTCATTTGCTGGATAATAATAAAGGAAGGACTTGGCAATTTCTCTGGTGGACGTAGCCCACACTAGGTGAACCATGTAAATCTGTGTCTCTCTTGTATTGTGTGTCTTCTGTGTTTTGTTTCTGCATTTGTTTTATTTTATTGCTCCGCGGTCCTGTTTTTATAACAAGACTTTTGGGTCCATACGACCTCCCTTTTGTATGACCGCAGTCCTATCTCCTTTCAGGATTTCAGGGTTTCAAATGCCGAAATGCATTTTTCCTCGATTCTTCCAATCTCTCGAATTCCGATCTCCTGATATGAATTCATTTTCAGGACTTTCCCCGAAAGTCGAGATTGTTTCCACGCATCCTCAAATATGGACGGTCCTTGTCACTTCGCAATTTCGAGAAAACAAATGCCTTTGGGTTCTTTCCCACGAGACTCCCGAAATTGCGATTCCCGACCTCCCGTTATGACGAGATGACATCAGCTGGGCCCCATAATGGAGATTTCTTCCTTATCGGGATTTCAGACTTCACAGTTCCGAAATGTAAGTGTTTCCTGTCTTCAGGATTCACGAAACACCAAACCCCGACTTCTCGGATTTTCGACACGTGTCCCAAATGGATGGACGGTTCAGATTAAACCTCGGACTTTGCCAAATGCAAAGTAAAAACCACTCACTTATGTGACTCCCGGTGCCCGGATCTCCGAATTGGATGATCGCATGACACACGTCCTTCCTTAGATCCACGACTGGAATCCTTTCGCTGTTTAGGGACTCAAAAGGTCTCGGACTCTTGGTCTCTAGACTTCTAAGATGCCGATGGCTCTCGATTCCTGCCACATGTCCCAACAGATGGAAGGTTTTGATTTGTTTCAGGGTTTTCATTGTGGATTTACTGATCTCTTGTCCACAGGACTTCCGATATTCTGAACTCCGATACCTCGATATCCCGATAACTTTCGGGACCTTCGCTCGACTTGAGAGGGTTTAAATCTTGTGCAACTCTTGTCAGGTCGAGTGGCTGACAGGTATCTAAGTGAAGATCCAATGACTCACAATCTTCTGAGCTTAGAACTCTGGTAGCAGCCGTAACTTCCTTGCTTCTCTATTAGATCGGACGGCTGGCGGGATTTTCGCTAATCCTCTACAAAGGATTTTGTCCGTTCATCTCTTCCCTTTGATGATTTAGTGGATTTGAATCCTTTGGAGGTCTTCCATGACTTCCAGCCTTTCAAGAACCTCCTGCATGCATTCCTTGCAACAACCTTCAAACACTCCAATGTTGAACACCTTTGACTCTGCGCACTCCCTGCAATGACAGTCCTTCAAGAGATTCTCAGGTTTCAAACCCTAGATTTAAGCTTGGCCTGTGCACACCTTGCATGACTTCTGTGTCAAATCTTTCCCTTCAGAGGAAATGAGAACACAAGATATCCTTTTTGAGAATTCCAGAGACAAATCTCTGAATCCTTTGTCAACGCACACCTTGCGGACTATCCAACTACACTCCTTGCATGAATACTTACTCATACAAAGAAGCAATTGAAAATAATTTCCATTTACCCTTCTCTCTCAGATTTCAAACATTTAATCAAGAAATCACTCATACATAGCATAAAAGAAATTGCATGACAGGAAGAGTAAAACCATGAACATACCATTCATCATACGCATACAAGAAACAAACACAACGCCATGAATCTTAATTAAAGACTTCTTCTGTTAACTAAAACCTCTATACATGGGTGTTTTCTCAAACACAGTTTCTCTGTTTCAACTCTGTATGCTCTCTTCTCTTTCTTGTAAATGTTCTTCACTACTCTGCTCTCAATTGACATTCTCCTTCTTATGTTACAATACACAATGAGAGTGTCTATATCAGTTTTCCCTCCACTCCTAAAAGTCTCAACTCTGAGAATTCAAAGCTACCTACTAACATAAATGATTTCTACCTACTATGGACGAGAGCGGATTGCTCAAGGTCCTTTACAATATAATAGTACGCCTCTCCTTAACTATCATATTTAAGTTTGGCGCATCCAATCTTCAGAAGTTTTCAAACAATTTATCATGTGCTCAAAATGTGTTGGCGCTTGCCTCACGCTCGCTTGATGTTGACGATGATCCTGCATCAATTGTGAGATAAGTGGTGTGGTTTTAGCCATTGGAGGAAGAACATGTAAATATATACATTTATGCATGTTTTAAGTTGTTGAAATGTGCTAGGGTGAGAAAGAGAAATAGTAGAAATGGTTAATTTATATTATTTTCCATATTTGAAGAGAGTATATGTATTAATTTTATCATCATAGAGATCCCTACATTGTTGTTGGGATGGGAGACCTAGGATCAAATTAGAACAATCAAGTGGAGAAATGTCACAATCATAGTGTCTTGGAAGAGTCTCGTGGAAAACATAATATTACTGCATCAATTATTTTGTGTTGGGGTTTTGTAAGGTAATGATATGGAGGGGAGGGCTCTCGGGGTATTTTGTGTTGGGTTTTTGTAAGCTAATAATCTTTGGCTCTGATGAAAGGGAGTGCTATATGGGGGGACCGTGTCTTAAGATATATAAGAAGATTGATCCAACCTATTTCTTTAATACATGAAAATTTGTCATAGAATGTGTGTGATTTTAATGGTAGTGACATCATTGGTTTGGTATGGAGGATGAAGAGATAGTAAATTTATGGTATTGAGGTGAGTAGGAGAAGGCCTTGGTATAGTAACATGGTTTGAAGGATTAGGGTTGGAAATATGGTTTGTGTTTCTAGAGTGATAGAAAATAGGATTGCTTGCATGGTAATGTTGAAAGCATGGATAAAGGATAAAGGCTCATTTTATTGTAGTTTCATTCATACTATAGTTATAGGAAGATTTTTCTTGCAACAATGTAAAATATCGTTGTGTCCATCAATCTACAACAATAATCCACAAGAAGTTTCCTAGGTCACTCCCATTTACCACCTATGTTTACACATCAAAAAAATTAGGTCTCGATCTTGTTGTGAGAAGATTAAATAAATGTCCAGGAAAAGGCTTGGTTTCGATTCGCTCGTGGGTGAAATAAATTGATGGCTTCTAACGTAAGGGTAACCCACTCTTCTTTATCAATTAAGGGTAGATATTATTCCGATGACTCTTCTTCTGTATGTTGATGTTCTTGTACAACTTGCTAATATGTTCATAAAATATATACTCGCTCTGTTTATAGACTTTAGAAAGTAGGTTCAATGTGAGCATCTCAATGCCTGATTCATACAACGAAATTCCTACTCCTCAGATCAACAGGTGAAATGAATTATGTATTGGAAATAATCGGTTCAGTAGGTAGCACCTTAAGAGAAATATCTACCTATGGTGGAATGCGATAGAGAGTTCATTTTTATCCTCGACCAACTCTATTATCTATGTATTTACAACAAGAGTAACCATTGCCTGAATAAATGGAAATACAACTTAGAGAGGTGATCTGGGAGAAAACCCTAGACTATGAAGCACTACCCTTAAGATGCTGAGAATGCCATAGATATAGTTATATAGCAAGATAATGCCCGGAGTCTTATGAGAAAGATGAGCCCACTCCAAATGGAAATTAGAAGAATCCTCCCGGGAGAACCAACATCTACAGGAGAAAAGGCTAATCAACTAGAGAATATGGGAGGAAGGATATTTCATTCCGGTCGAACAAAGGGTGAGGAAAGGATCCGGGGAGGAACATGGAATAGAAGAAAAACCCTATTTCTAGGTTATACAGGAGGGGAAAGAGGAAAAACAACCTATACAGGAGCATATGGAAATGGAACCCCATAGTCAAGAAGATTATGAGGAACCACAGAAGCAGGGCAACCCAAGTTCCTCCGCTAGTCAAGAATATACCAAACCAACAGAGCCTCGAGAGAGATCGAGTAAGTAAGTCAAACCTCCATTGATTGCGATCTTAGTAATGCTTCAGTAGTGGCTACTATCTAGGCATTCAAAACAAAGGAAAAAATAAATCAGCAGGAAATGGAGATCAAACGAATAGGCCAGAAGAACCCATCCCTATCCAAACAAGCCAAATTGATGGTTACTCATATTCCTTCTACCCACCTGATCGGATCTAGGGCTTATCAGGAATACTAATTCCCTGGGGAAAGCTCGTATAGAAGAAATAATTGATCGATTTCTATCGAGCGGGGGTGAATTAGGAGCCATCAGTTTTTCTAATATCCCGAAGGTCTGCCCACTGGCGAGTGGAACTTGAGATTCTTGTCTTTAAGAAACCTCGCAACTCTCTCGAGCGAATGTGACTGAGGCCAACCTCTTGGAGGAATGGTTAGGAAATGGAATCCCCCCCTCTTCTCCACAATGAGGTAGTAAAATAATTCTAAAATATCTTCACTCGACCTGCGAGAGTGAACTCCTATGAGGGGCGAATCATTTTGAGTTGCATTCCCTCTCGTGAAAGATTGACCAAGCAGGTCACTATGGAAGATCTCCACAAAGTGGTCTTCAATATGAAGTGGGGGGAATCTCTTGAAAAGAGGACTTAAGTGAAAGTGGTTGAAGAGTTTAGATCCTCCGAGTAGATGCTTAAAGCCATGAATAACACTTTCCTATCCCTAATCAGATTTCCCTGCATGGACAAGTTCCGACCTATTGCCAAAGGAAATACTCTTTGCAAAATAATGACAAAGCTCAAATTATATATATGAAACAGAGAGGCTCAGAATATTATTGGTTACCCTAATCCCTGAGGAACAAGGGAGGTTCATTGATGCAGACCCCCGACCCTCAGTCCAGAATCTGCTACAGGATCGTTCTAATCTCCTTGAGCTGAAGTGACTCCTTTGGTTCCTCGCTGAAACCCCACGACGAATCTGATCCACAGGTCCTTCTGAAACCCCCCTTATGAAAAAATGTAGAAGGTGAGAGCTTCACCTCCATACGACCATGATTGGGCCTTGGCACAAGCGCCTTTTGTAACTCTCAACTCGTGAGTTTGTGGGTCAAAGACTCTCGCCTCCTCTTTTCCAAACTCTTGATTCCCGATATTGTGATATGGGTATAGCTCCTTCTTTTCTAGCTCCTCTATCAACGAACATTGGCTAGGGCTAACAGCCTCCGCTCCTCTCACTGCTTGTCACTTCGTGAGTTGAAGGGTTGAACTTCCAGGCCCTTCTTTTATGAGACTCCGAGACACGAAAGTCAGGGGATATTGTAGAAATTTCGATACAAATTAATGTATTCCTACGATTCTATTGATCTAACAATTTCCGCCACTGTTAAATACATAATCGCTTCTACTATTATTCTTGCAGAAAATTAAACCATGATCACAACCATGAGCACAAAGTGAAATATCAATAACACATAACACATAAGTTTTTCCAGGAAAGCATAAAGATAAAAACCCCAACTATCATATATTATGTATATCATGAATCATGAAACAATCTCATACAAAACTATAATCCAAGAGCTCTCAGTACAATACAATCGTCTCACACTGTCATACACAAATCAACAAATACATGTGCCAATTCCTGTGTCTAGACAACCTGCCTCCTCTGCACAATCTCTGCAATTCGAATTCTCACAATGAATTATGATTGTTGCAAATTGCCTAGTTTGCACATGCTCATAAGCATATCCAATGCATGTGTGAAAAAATCACAACTGATAGCCAACTATCTTTTTCACCTGTTATCTCAACTGGATGTCCATTGGAACTGACATGCATGTAGTTAATTGTGGAAAATATTCAGTTGCATGTGAGTTCACTGATTGTGAATTAATGAATAATCAATTCACTGAACTCTCACTAGTGCAACTGACCTTAACTCACTTAACTACACTTATAATTTTGTTTTAATTCCAAATCACTCAGTTATGAATGAGATAATAGATTAATATTTATTGTCTAATTTAATTAAGGGAAAAGTAAATTAGACANATGTTTCTTGTTGACTTTTCAACACTCCCTCTCAACAAGAAAGGGATTATCCTTCACCCCAATCCTGTCTCTATGATATTCGAATTTGCTCCTGGTGAGTGCCTTCATCAGAATGTATGCATCCTGATCTTCCGTAGGAATGTATTGAAGCAACATGATCTTCCACTGCACACAATATCTGAAATGATGATACCTGATATCTCTATGCTTAGATCTGTCATGAAACACATGATTAATCGAGAGTTTAATACAACTCTGATTATCACAATAAATCACTCTCGGATCTAAATGAGAACCAAACAAACCAACCAAGATCTTCCTCATCCAGATAGCCTCACATGCAGCTTGGATTGCTACCATGTATTCCAATTCCACTGAACTAAGTGCCATGGATCTCTATTTCCTGTTGTACCAAGAAACAACTGTAGATCCAATACTAAAGATCCCTCTTGATGTGCTCTTTCTGTCCGTTGGGCTGCCTGCCCAATCTGCATCCGTGAAGCCATGCAACTTCACCTCATCTATCTGTCTGTACCATAATCCATACTTATATGTTCCCTTCAGATATCTCAGGACATACTTACCTGCCTTCCAAAAGAGTTTGGTAGGCTTAACCATCGCTTGACTTAGCTGGTTAACCGCGTAGAAAATGTCCGGTCTCATATTCACTAAATACATTAGCGGACCTACTAACTGCCGATAGACAGTAGCATCCACTACCTCTCCAGAAGTAGCATCCTCTTTCCTCCAGTTTCCTGGAAGAGGAGTATCCATGGGTTTGCAGCCCTCCATGTGAAACTTACCCAGTATCTCTCTTGTATACTTTCCTTGAGACACAAAAATTTCACCATATCGTTGCCATATTTCCAAACCAAGGAAATAATGAAGAAGGCCTAAATCCTTCATCTCAAACTCCTTTGTAAGGTCCTCCTTGCATGAGTGTATCAACTTCTCATCACCAATAAGTATTAAATCATCAACATAAATAAAAATTATTAATAGCTTACCCTCCACCACAATTTGGTATATGTTTGCATCTGGTTCACTTTTTGTGAAGCCCAATCCGGTGAAATATCTATCTATCCGAGTGTACCAAGCACGAGGTGCTTGATTCAACCCATATAGTTCTCTCTTGAGTCTTCACACATGCGACTCTCTGTCAAAGGTCTCAAAATCTTCTGGTTGTTCAATGTACACATCTTCCTCAATAATCTCATTGAGGAACACAGTTTTTACATCCATCTGATGAATGCACCAGCCCATCTGCACTGAGAGTGTAAGGATGGATCTTATGGAAGAGTAACTTGTGATAGGTGCAAAGGTCTCATCATAATATATCCCCTCGATCTGTGAGAAGCCCCAGGCCACAAACCTGGCCTTGTATTTCTCCACACTCCCATCAAAAGCTTGCTTTACCTTGTAGATCCATCTCGAACCTACCACTGATTTATCAATCGGTCTTGGGAAAATTTCCCATACACTGTTTTTGACAATGGAGTCATACTCCTCTACCATAGAATCAACCCAAGTGGGGTCCTGCACTGATTCCTGAAAGGAAGATGGTTCAGTCACAATACATTTTCTCATGAGAGCCATGTATCCATCAAATTGATCAGGAGACTGTCTCTGTCTGCGCTGTGAAGTAGGGGCTCCTACATTTTGTGCAACATCTAGTCTCAATCTATCAGCTTCCATGGTGCACTTTCTTCCATTTCTGATGGATGGATCTGCTTGAGTGGTTTCCTCCACTCCATGAACCTCTTCACGTGGCTGATCGACATCTTGAGACTCATCCTTGGGAACCAACAGTTCCTCTTCTGCATGCAAGTCTAGCTCCCTCTCAAGCGACAACCGCATGGCTTTCCCCTCATCGAATTTTATATCCCGTCGCATAATAGCCATCTTACTATTTGACAAATACACACGATAATTATGGGGTGTTTCTGTGTACCCCACAAATATCCCAACTTCAGCAGTCAATTCCAGCTTCTACCTGGCATCCTTGTTCACATGCACAAAAACAGATGAGCCAAAATTTTTAAAATGAGAAACATCAGGTTTATTACCAGTAAAAGATTCTTCAGGTGTACTCATGCCAAGTAATTTATGCAGACAATGGTTCTGCACATAAACCACAGTATTGCATGCTTCTGCCCACAAATGCATTGGTAGGTCCTGATCATGCAACATCGCTTGTGCTACACCCATGATCGTTCTATTATTTCTCTTCGTGACTCCATTTTACTGTGGGCTATGAGGCGCTATGAGTTCTCTTCGAATTCCTTCTCTACTGTAGAAGTCTTTGAATTCATTAGAGATGTATTCTCCACCATTATCGCTCCTTAGAGTCTTCACTTTCTTCCCCGACTCTTTCTCCACCAATGCTTTAAACTCACAGAACTTTGAGAATGTTTGATCCTTCTTTTGCATGAATAATATCCAGCATTTACGAGAAAAGTCATAAAAAAAAATAACATAATACCTGTGTTTTGCTATTGAAGAAACCAAGAATGGTCCAGACACGTCTGTGTGAGTTCTCTCCAGGATCATCAAAGCACAATTATCCTTTTCATGAAAGGTGGACTTTACATACTTCCCCAGGGTGTACCCCTTGCACTGATCTAACTGAGAAAGTGTTCCCATTGGAAGTCCAGTAGATATTTGTTGCATGATCTTCAAGGCTCCATGATGAATATGGCCCAATCTACTGTGCCATAATTCGCCCTCATCCTGGCTCACCACTTTTTCTGCCTTGCCTATCATGGCATTGCAACCATCTACCTCCAACATGTAGATATTCTTAACTCGAATCCCTATCTTCTTTATTTGACCTGTTGCTTTATGTCACAGGTAGGCTTTACCACTGCTAAAAAAAACATCATAGCCTCTGTCCTCCAACATTACGACTGAGACCAAGTTTTTCTTCAGACCTAGAACATGCATAACATTTTTCAATTGAAATGGCTTACCTGAGTCCCTCTAAAAGGTAATGGTACCAATACTAGTTGCACTATATCGTCCATTGTCACCCATCTCTATATGCATTCTGAGATCTTTCTCCTCCAAGTCAATGAAAGACTCTTTATCTCCCGTCATGTGGAAGGAAGCACCACTATCCAAATACCACACCGATCCCGATGCACCTGAAGCCATGCATGCGATCAAAGCAAAGTCAAGCTCAAATTGTGAGACAAGAGCCTCACTAGTTGCAGCTCCAACAACCGTCTTGTTCTTCTTCTTCTATGGACAGTTAGTAGCGATATGCCCATGTTCGTGACAGTGAAAACACTTCACTTTGGACAAATCCAGCTTCTTGACTTTAGACTCAGATTTTGATTGGAATTTCTTCCCTTTTCCTTTCCTTGCCTTGGCAGTCAAAGCACAATCCTCTTCATCATCATGCTTCGATGAAGATCCATCTATGGTGTTTCGCCTGAACTCCTCTTGCACTAGATCCGACCATAGTTGTTCCCAATCTAAAATTTTTTCCCTTCCATTGACAGAGTCTTGATAACTGTGCCAACTCTTAGGAAGCCCTAGGAGCGCCAATCTTACCAAATCATCAACAACGACTATTATTCCCACACTTCCAAGCTCATCCTGACATTGGACAAACTTCATGAGATATTTTGGAATGGTGTCGCCTTTCTCCATCTTGATCTTCTTGAGTTTATCTTTGAGCGCCAATTTCCTATGGTCGCTACTATTTTGGAACAGATCTGTCAAAACCTTCCACATTGCATATGGTGTGGTTTTCCCATGGAGACTTGAGACAATGTGGTCTCGTACTCCCTCCAACAGAATCCTCCTCGCCTTCGCCACTTTCTTTTTCCATGCATAAAGATTTGCAGTGTCTGTCGCATATGGCTTAGGAACATCTATGTCAATGTAACCCTTCAAGCCCTTGTCTTCGAGCATTGCTTCCATCTTGTCCTTCCAAGCAATGTAGTTCGAGCTGCCCTCGAGTGCATACTCCAACCTCAAGCCATTTTAAGACATTTTTGATCTTGAATCAAGTGTCGCACCAAGAAAATTTTGCAAATTCGATTGTTATCCAACCCCCAAAACTCAACCCCTACAATCCCTCTTCCCTGGGAGGTTCTCACCCCACGCGAGAGTAACCTAAGGGAAGTTCGCACCCTACCTGTGTGTAGCCTACGAACTTGCATGGGAAGTTCGCACTCTGCTCCACTGTAGGGTGAGGGAAGTTCACACCCTGCTAGTACACTTGCCTGCGAACTTGCCTGTGATGTTCGCACTGTACTCCACTGTAGGGTGAGGGGAGTTCGCATCCTGCTAGTGTATTTGTCTGCGAGAATTGCCAATGAAGTTTGCACCATGCCTTTGTCTAGGATGTGAGAATTACTGTTCCTGAAAATGAGCGTAGTTTTCAGTAATAGAGTTCACACCCTCCAAGAGATGGGACCTGCAAGAATGAAATTATGTTCGCACCTCACTTCTGTGGCTCTGTGGTATCCGTAGCTCTGATACCATGTAGAAATTTCGATACAAATTAATGTATTCCTGCGATTCTCCTGATCTAACAATTTCCGCCACTGTTAAATACATAATCGCTTCTACTATTATTCTTGTGGAAAATTAAACCACGATCACAACCATGAGCACAAAGTGAAATATCAATAACACATAACACATAAGTTTTTCCGGGAAAGTATAAAGCTAAAAACCCCAACTATCATATATTATGCATATCATGAATCATGAAACAATCTCATACAAAACTCTAATCCAAGAGCTCTTAGTACAATACAATCGTCTCACACTGTCATACACAAATCAACAAATACATGTGCCAATTCTTGTGTCCAGAAATCCTGCCTCTGCACAATCTCTACAATTTGAATTCTCACAATGAATTACGATTGTTGCAAATTGCCTTGTTTTCACATGCTCATAAGAATATCCAATGCATGTGTGAAAAATTCACAACTGATAGCCAACTGTCCCTTTCACCTGTTATCTAAATTGGATTTCCATTGGAACTGACATGCATGTAGTTAACCATGGCGAATCTTCAGTTGCATGTGAGTTCACTAATTGTGAATTAATGAATAATTAATTCACTGAACTCTCACTAGTGCAACTGAGCTTAACTCACTTAACTACACTTATAATTCTATTACAATTCCAAATCACTCAGTTATGAATGAGATAATAGATTAATATTTATTGTCTAATTTAATTAAGGGAAAAGTAAATTAGACACATGTTTATTGTTGACTTTTCAACAGAGATTTAACTCCTTCAGCACTTCTCGTGGCTCGCAACTTCGTGAGTTGGTTTGTTGAGCCTTTGTGCTCCTTTCTTACAAGAACCCGAAGCACAAGAAGTCAACAAGGTGTTGAATCCCTTCCCAGGTGATGCGTGTCCTCCACCTGTCACCTCTTCCATCTTTCCTCTGGCGTTTGTTGTTATGCCACCTTTCAACTATGTGGCCTACCTATCAGATGTGCCACGTGTTTGCGCGTGCCTCACCGCTCGATAGGTCGCGGCTTCCACAGTCGAAAGGAATTTCCTCCAGATCCTGAACCTCCGATACATGATGTATCGAGATGCCATATCTCACAGCTTAGGACTTTGTAGAGAAAATGCCACCACTTCCCAACTCACGATACCTGAATTCATGAGATAATCCTGATCCCTACCACCTATCCTCTAGAATGGATGATCCTGATCCTTTCAGGATTTCATGGGTCAAGAGTTCCAACTCCTGCCCTTTGTATCTCTTGGTAGCCGAAATGCCGAAATAGGCCTTTTGTTCCCCTCTTCTGCTTAGGAGGGTTAAACCAAGTGCTCCTTTCAATAGATCCAAGGGCTATTGGCTGTCTGAGCTATATCTGACAACCTAGATATGCTTTCTTCCACTGTGCTCTCCTGCACGGCCTGGACGTGAAACTTCAACAGTCCAGATCTTTTCCCCTACTCGATCCGACGACAGTTATGCCCTCCTGAGCTTCAGCTTCTCTCTTCCGGCCTTAGAATATTTCTGAAGCTTCAAAATACCTCGGCCTTTATGTATACTATGAAGCCGCATGCTTGAATTCTATTTGCATTCTTGGAAATTCTCTCCTACCTGAGCTTCTCGAACTTGAGACCCTCCAAAGGGTTTCTCTGATCTTTCTACTCCTCCTTATAGCTATGGGCCTGTGCGTAAAAGCACTTCTCCTCCTGGGATTTGTCCTCTTTGAATCCTTAAAGGATTCTTCAACCTCTGCAATCTTTGCAGGGTCCCTGCACACATGAAGGTGCTATCCGTCCTGAGCTTATCTGTGGTTCTGACCTCAAAGGGTCTCTGTCCCTTTCTCTCCTTGAAGGGATGGAAATTCCCTCTGGCAACTTCCTACTCAAGCACCCCTTGCTGAGCCTACAGGGTGTTCAGTAACCTTGTGAAGAGCCTCTCTTGGACTCTTCCTTGTTCCAGAACTCAAAGGAGTTCTTTCCTATGCACTCTTCACTTCCACTCAATGCCCACCTGGCAGAGTTTCCAGAATCCTCAGTGATTCTGATTTCCCTTTGAACTCATAGTAGAGTTCTTATGTGCACAATATACACCTTCTCGATTCAATTATGGCAGAGCTTTACAGAACCCCTCAGTGATTCTGTCTTCTGCTATGTCCTCCTCTGCATAGTCCCTCCTCCAAGGTGTTCAACAACCTTAAGGTTTCCTCCTGAGTCAATGACTTCAGCTGGTGTGCCCTTCTGGCACGTCTTCGTCCAAATTACACAGAATCCAGAAGTGCACCTATGCACTGGATTTTATAACCCGCAATGTTCTGTCACACCCTCTTGGCATGAATCCTCAAAGAACCCCAAACCTGAAATCAAAGAACCCACATATAGCAGAACCCATCTGTCCCTGCAAATACATACCTAACATACATCTCCAACATATCATAAATACATAAAGACATTCATTCATGAACTCATAAACATATGGACAACAACATGCAGGAAAAACTGCTCTATTTGTATTTAACAAGAATGCCTCTTTACAATGTGTTTGAGCTCGGACTGCAACATAGTCTCGACCCCCTCTCTTCTCTTCCCTTCTTGAATCTCTTAACTACTTCTTACTCTTCCTACATAGAAAAGATCTTTTACATGAGGGGGCTCTTTGAGCTCTTCCCTCCAAGCTACCTACCCTATTCAATTACATTAACTTTACATTGAATGGGCTGTCTAGTCTAGATCGGAGCTAGATTCAACTTTACAACCATTTAAGGCTACTCCTAACTAATGCCTACTCAAAGGCATGGCTCTCTGCCTCCACGGACTTATATACATTAATTACATTGAAATCAAATTCAAAATGTGAGAGGACTGGCGCCTCTCTTCCTTGAATGTGCACTTTGAATGAGCTGAGTGGGCTGGCTAGCTAGCACATGGCTGGCTGGATAGTGCATGGATGGCTTGAGAGTGATGCTCTTGCATCATACTGCTTTTCTGTGAAAAATTCATGAGCTCCCCAACGCTGCTGTCGAAATCCTTTTGGATCCCAAACAATCCTCTTTTGTTGTTCATTTGCTCCACTGCTCTGTTGCTGCTATTGTTGCTGTTGCTTCTATTGCTCTGCTGCTGCTATCCCCCTTATGCTTAGCTTCCCTTCACTGGCAACTTTTGCTGATCTGACCATCAACTTTTGGATCTTCTCAATCTCCTCATCCAGTTGCTCCAGTGGCTGGCTCTGTGTATGCAGTCTCCTTTGCTGCAATTCTTTCTCATCAGTGGGTAGATATACTAGATCTCCCATGCCATCTTCTTCATCCTTTGTGGTGTTGAGTGTCCATTCTACTGCAATGTTCAGCTTTGCAGTCCTATCACTGAGCTATTTTCCAGCTTACTTCTATGGTAGTGCTGCTGCTTCCATGTCTCTTTGTGTTGGCTCAAGTCCAACCTCTCCCAGCTGCTCCTTGGGCTAGTATGCTCCTCCTGCATCTACCTCCAACTTCATCTGTTGGATGTGAATTCTCTACACTATCACCCTTCTCTCCAGGGCTTCAATCTGCTCACACAAATCAACAAAGCTCATGTTGTCTACTTCTTCTTCTTCTTCTATTGCAAGCTCCAATGTTGCAGTCTTCTCAGCTTCCTGGCTGAAAATGTTGAGCCATTCCTCGGAATGCTCATCTTCCTCTTCTTGGGCAGCCTCTGATGTCTTCTCCATTTCTCCGACAGTCACAACTGGCTGTCTTTTCCCTATTGCTACATCCACAACACAGACTCTTGCCTCAACTGGGCTCAATGGCAGGAATATCTGAATTCCCCCAATGATCAAAATGTCCTTCTGATATTTCTCTTTTGTCAGCTCCTCTAGATGATCCGAAATCAACTCCAAGTTCATGAGACTTTTACATATCCTCACCTTTGTTCCCCTACCCACCCGACAATCTAGAAACTTTTTGCTGCCCTCTTGGCAGTCTATGAGATCCTCAGATCCCATCTCATTGCCCTCCTGGCAACATGAAATTTCCCTGCTGTCCTCCTGATAGTCTATGAGATCCCGCAACGATCTCATCTCATTGTCCACCTAGCAATTGGAAATTTCTGTTCTTCCCTCTTGGAAATCCCTTAGATCTTCCAATGATCTCAGTTCATTCCCATCACTGAGATTCCTCCTAGTCTCTGGTTCACATACCTGAACCATCTCCTCCTCATCATTTCTAAGGCTTTCAGCATGTCTCAGACACATTTTCAACAACCTCCGCTATATTCTGGCCAACATCTCCCTGACTGGCCATTTTACCTTCATCTTCATGGGACATTCATACACCTAATGTGATCTTGTATCCTGCTGCATCTGCAGTGCAAGTTCTTCCATCCTTGCTCTGATATCGATGAGCCCTTTATCCATCTCAGCTTTACTTGGCTACTGATGGATCTTCTTTCCATCACGTCTATGGACTTCAATAGCCATATTCCTTCCTTCTGTCTGCCCTCCTGGAAAACCTTTTGCTGTCACTCTGCAACCCTGAGTGCTTCCAATGTCCCCTATAGTCCTCCCGACTGTCTTCTTGACTCATGCCTACTTACAAACAATCACCACATAGTCTCAATACTCTACCTTCCCTTTAACTCTACCTACGATATACAAATAGAGTCAGGCTCTGATACCACTTGGTGTGTATCAGAGTACTCTTTCTCTCTCACTTCCTCTACTTGCAATATACAAACAGAGTCAAGCTCTGATACCACAACTGACGCAGACCCTCGACCCTCGGGCCAGAAACTGCTACAGGATCGTTGTAATCTCCTTGAGCTGAAGCGGCTCCTTTGGTTCCTCGTTGAAACCTCACGACGAATCCGATCCACAGGTCCTTCTGAAACCCCCCCCTTATGCGAATGGGCACAAGGTGCAAGCTTCACCTCCATACGACCATGACTAGGCCTTGGTGAAAACGCCTTTCGCAACTCGCAACTCATGAGTTCGTGGGTCGAAGACCCTCGACTCCTCTTTTCCAAACTCCTGATACCCGATATTGCGATACATGTATAGCTCCTTCTTTGCTAGCTCCTCTATTAACAACCACCGGCTAGGGCTAACAACCTCTGCTCCTCTCACTACTCATGACTTCGCGAGTTGAAGGTGTTGGATCCGCCCTTGTTTTTTAGCCCATCACAATTTTCATTTTGGTGCTTGAAATCTAAATATGGTCTTTTTTTTCCCTCTGAGATATTGATACCTCTGAAACTCTGTCGCGTGAGCAGCGACGGTTTTTCTACTCTCGAAACAAGTCCTACTTTTCATAAGGATGTTCCCTCTGTTTGTGCTATTTTGCGATCTCGCAGGTCGGATACTATAATTCATGAATTCACACATCCCGAGTCACGAAATGGCGAAGTCATTTTAAATTTTCACTCAAAGCGTTAACCAGCATAAAATCTTTCAACTCATGATTAGACATCATCGGGGTTTCGTGCCTCGGCATTCGCCAAACCAAATTTTTTTATTTTTACAGCCCCGAGAGCCGAGGACACGAGGTCTTGTCTGGATAATCCAGGTCAAGGATTAAAGGCAAAAAGCTAACCATGGTAAAAGTTGTTCTTGGAATTTCGCCACTCGACACTATCTTTTTCAAAAGTTACAGCTTCTAAAACCCGACCCACGAAGTCATGATGTAATTATAACATGATTAATTAATCACTTAATCCAAGATTATCTTCCCCTTAATTAAACCTTGTTATCGCGATCTCGCAGTTTCGCAACTCGACATGTAAATCCCCCAGAAACTTATCCTCGAAGTTCCGAGTTGCGATATGGTGAATAAAATGATTACAAAATTAATTATGCCCCTAACCACGATTACCTTTAATTAAACCAAAATCGATCTTCGCAGTCTCGGGAGTCAGAGACTCAAAATGTTAAAGAAAATTTCCCGATATAGCGAATAGCAAGATATTAATTACCGTTGGCGAGATTGGGGTAATTAAGCTGAATCAAGACACATCCCGTGTTTCGATGCTTGCACAATTCTCGAGGAAGCCTTTTCACTCCATACGCCAACTGACTTTTAAACCACCAAAATTTATGACATTAATGGGGAAATAGGGTAAATCTATGTGTAAGATCGGATTTTTACGGCATAAATTTATTTCTAATTTTGAATTGACAGGTTTGTTTTGAAAGGTACTGAGTTTTTCAAATATATGTAAGAGCTGCAATTCATTGTAACAAATGCATTTTCATAGCACGCAGAACTCATCACTTCTGAGTAAACTAACTTTTGTATGTATACGCAGTTCTATCGCAGAAGAGATAAGATGCAAGCTTCAGCCATGGCCCCGCGGAAAGCAGCGAAGGCGAATGTTGAGGTTTTAGGACAAGGCTCGGACAATGTCTCCGATACTTCACCCCGAAGTGTCGACTCGGTTCCTAACTGGTCATTTGTTTCAGACATTCTGCAATCAGAATTGGTATATTATTCCGATGACTCCGAGGACAACGAAAAAGATGATCTAAACACCAAGTACAAAATAGTCGTCCAATCCGGAATGCGCAAAGTAGCAGCCAGGCCACGGTTGCTTCCATATTATGACATGGTCCGATGGGCATTGGATCATGTAGACATACCGACCAGGACTATCATGAATGAACAGGGGGTTACCATAGGGAATTTTAGGCCTGATCATCTGCAAACCATGTATAAGCTACCCACGACGTTCGCCTACACATATGGCGCTGAGTTCCTAGAGGAACTCAAGGAGAAGGAGTGCACACAGTATGATAAAACCATGTCCGGTTTGATAAAGGATTGGGTTTCATGCACCGCGAAGTTTAGAGCTAATGACCAAGATGTTTATTCAATTGCTTCGTTGGAATCGCATTATAAATATGTGGCCATGATGACATGTTGGTTATATGGGAGAGAGGACACATCAAATTGTTTCCTAGAGTGGGTGCCTCTAATGTTTCAGGTCACAGAAGGTTGCTCTTTTAATTGGGCGAGGATGCTTTCGGATAGCGTGGCCAATCGGGTCACAGAGTATCGGGAGCAGAAGGAGAGTGGGAAGGCGTCATCGTTCTTCATGTCCACATACATAATGGACGCAATTTGTTCTATGACATCATTTCCATTGATGAGCTCGGGATGGACTCCGGCCCAAGACAAACCTATACATATATATCATGAAAAACTGTGGGAAAACAAAGAAGAAAAGTTCGCATACGGAATTTTTAATTGGGTGATGGTGCCCTTGCATATCGCCATTTTTGGTCACCCACCACCCTGTATCTCGGACAACATTGCGACAAATCTGAGCAGCATAGCTTGGTACGTGGAGGTAGAGTTTTCATGCCTCAGATTTTTCGAGGCCTATGTTCCCCCGCAGGCGCTACCATTGTTCATTCCTGACAAGTTAGCTTGTCGCGAGGTCACTCGGCAGATGGTAATTGGCGGTGTCAATAAAGAGCTCAAAGGGTACTCAAAGAAGGTATGGCCATATTTTCCCATTCATTTGAATTCTTATTCTTTATTATATTTCGGGCATGCCAAAGACGAGGCTGCAGCCCTAGAAGTCTTGAATTTGGTCTCCATCGAATATAAGAAGCACGATCCACAGAGGGTTGTGAGCAATCATTTGGCTAATTGTGGGCTCAAAAGGTTTGAGCATGAGAATTCACCCTCGGATGACATTTTCCGAGGAGCGAGGTCTTACGAAGAAATTTTGGCTCGGATCCAATCCTTGGCACTCGAGGATAGAGCCGAGGTATTGAAATTCCAAGAACATCGACGAAGCTTTCTCCCTGTTGTATTGCGGGGTGAAGGTCCGGGTATTTCAGAGACGAAACAAAAGGAGGCTGAAGGTTCTAAAGATGCAACTCCCAAATCAGGGAAACACCAGGACAAGGAGGAGCAAACGAAGGATCTAGAAGCAGAGGAAAAGACTCCGGACCCACCCAAGAAACAGAATACGGAGACAGAGGTAAAAACCCCAGAACCACCGAAGAAGCAGAACCCATTCGACACCCCAGGAAAATCGGCGAAACAGATCGGAGAACCCATCACATCTATCACCCCTTTGCAATCGACACAGGGAAATATCAAAGAAGGATGGATATTCAATGAGGATCTGAGGCCCATAAGAGCAGAAGATCTCCCTCCAAACGAGTTTTGCTTTGATAAAAATAGAAAAGCAGTAGTAAAAAGAGAATTCTACCAGGAAGGAGAGTCAACTGCCAAAAAGTATAAGGATATGACAGATGGAAAAGATAAAAAGAATGAGCAATTTTCCACTGAAATCGAAGGGACTCTAGGGGCGTATGCCTCAGCGAATCAATTCTCAGTCAGACTTTTGAAGAACCAACTTAAAAGAAAGAATCGCCTAATTAGGACTCTTTAAGCCAGATTGGCCACATTCGCGGAGAATGCTAAAGGTCAGGTGAGCGTGGAAATAGAATGGGCCAGATTAGCCGAAAAAAATGAAATAGAGGTGCTCAAAGCTAAGATTGAACAAGCACAGTTGGTGGTCCGGGATGGTCAGACACAGGAGAGCCAACAGAGTAGTTTGATTGAACAACTGCGGGCTCGAGTAGAAATCGCCGAGAGCAGAATGATAGACATCGGGATATTTAAATCCCAAGCGATTGAGATTTGGAGCAGAATCTCTTCGGCACAACAAAATTTGCTCGCCAAGGTGGGAGCGATCCGGGAAAGCTGTCTGTTGATCAATCAGGTTTCCGAGAACTTGTCGGCCAAAGAAAGGGATGCAGGAGTGGCTCGGGTCGCCTTCCAGGAGGCGGTGATACCCACGAACAACCGGGTTTCGGTGGGTACTCCCAGGTTCACCATTTCGGAGAAAACCCGAGGAAATATTCTGTTGAAGGATTTGGAGCACAACATCACCTTGGGCAAGGAGCAAGCCCAAAAGGTAACCAATTCCCTAGAAGAATCCTTTAATTCTATAGACGGCGAGCTGTTGGGAATTGATAGTGGAGGCAATGCCGAAGCATTGATGCAACTGAATGTGGAACAAATCTCACTTGATCTGAAAGATAAGGAAGAAAGAGATTCGACTGATATCTCTCAGATGAATATGGTCGACATAGTCCAAGTTGACAAGTACATGATCAAACCCAGCGCGCGACTAAGTGTCCTCGACATCATCGACTCACAAATGGAAGACAAGTTGCTGCAGTTAGCCCGAGAATGTTACTTCGTCGAGGCCATCTGTCAAGCAGAACCATCACGGCTCATATCCCAGCTAGTGGAAATATGTATCGCCTGCACCGAGTCTACGCGACGACAAACACCTGGCACCAAGTGAAGACAAAGTAGGCGAAATGGAGTGATTTCTCTCTTCTCGGTCATAACCGAAATTTTGCGACTATTGAGATTCTACCTGCTTTGTAAAAATTGTATAAATATATCCCAGAAAGAAATAAATGGGGCTGGACCTTTTTGAGTCATTTGTAATAGAGTTTTTAGATTGAAAGTTAATACAAGCAGATCTGGAGATTCTCGATTCCGTCACTACTGTATTACAAGTTTTCTTCCTTGTATCTCAATTTTCCATTTCGTTTCATATTCTTAACTGATGTGCTTCGTTATACTTTAGTATGACCACTACTATAACGAATGAATTTTGGTTTTCTGTAATTGTTTATTGTCTTTCCTCTACACCAGCTATCAGCGGGTGTAAGACCAATCTGCATTTTTCAGAATTCTACATATATTTTATGCTACGTTGGTTGTTTCCTTACTATTTTCCTCTTCTGTTTATATGTCAGATTTCCCTTTGACAAGAGCCTTGCGTTATATACAACTGAATGTTTTTCCCCCACTTCACACCTTTTATTAAAATATAATACAGTTACGGGAAAGAGCCTTAGATTTGCATACATATTTTATCTCTACAATCATAAATTCTCTTTTATGCGACCCAACTGAGACAACACTTAATCGCTTTTAAAGTCTTTCCTACCTTTATTGTTCCCCCATGACAGTTCCTGTACCAACTCAACCTAACATTGAACCCGAGCTATCGAATCAAACCCACATTGCCTTAAATATCTTCGACATCATTCTTAAAATGACAACTACTCGGGCCGAACTTGAACAATCATGGACAGCCATTGAATGAGACATAACTACCCAGGAACAGTTGGAAGCTAGACAACGCCAATGTAGAAATCTCCCCTAGTTTCCTTCACCGAAGGTTTACGCTTCCCTCTTCTACACCTATCACCCACTTTTTGGATGCCTTGACACTGTACGTTTAAGCCTTAAGTACAGACTCAGGAACAACATCTTTCTGGCGCCGTTGCTAGGGAACGAAGTTACGAAATCTTTTTCCCTGGGAAAACGACAATTGTTTTTCATTGAAAGTGTTACCCTTTGATAGTGAACAAAGAGTACACACCTTTTAAGGATTTTTATCTTTCACTTGGTGACTCCACGAGAAATAAACTGGTGTTTGGTCGAAGGAATACCAGAAAAAACCCGGATGGTGCGCAGATTACACCCGTTACCGATCCCAAAAAAATTCTAAGGACGAGAGGATCTTTTAACCCAACCACTTCAGTTTACAAACCTAAAATCCCATCACTGAAGGCTGAGATTCCTTCTGAATCCTCAACTTCGCTCAGTCCTCGCTTTGGTGCTAAAGATTCAACGCCAATCCATTCCGAAATTAGGAGTGAGATTCACCCAACGATCCCCTTAGCACACAAGGGAAAGGACCCGCTTGAAGGTTCGTCGGATTTTAAAATACCTTCCTTTCTTCAGTTGAATTTCCCGGCTTCACCAAATTCTGAAGAGTGTGTTACACACTCATTTCTCACACCCGTCGGTTTTCCCGATTCCGTCTCTTGCAAATCCGAGGAACCAAGTCCTCGCGTCCCTTATCTTTCCTCATTAGATTCCCTATTAATTTTCCAAAACGCCCTTTATAACTTTCCACAAACAACGATGGCAGCCGCCGTAGGAGGAGGAGGAGGGTTTATCAGAGGAGGAGGGGGAGGGGCCCCTCCAGGAGGGGGTGGAGGCCAAGGGCCTTCTCCCCCTCCCAGAGTCTTTGTGAAAGTTGCGGCCAGATATGCTTCATTAGTATTACCCGTACCCCTACACGATCTTCCAGAAAATTACATAAAAAATTTACCGAAATTCACCGGGAAGGGAGATCTGACCGCTGCTGAACATATTAATTTTTTTGACCAGTTCACAGATATCTTCGGTATCGGGAATGAGGATGTATATTCGATACTCCTTGTCCAAAATTTTGAAGGACAAGTCCGAAATTGGTTTCGGAGCCTACCCACAGCTTCTATCCTGTCATATGACGCATTGGAAGATGCTTTCCTCAGACAATGGGGCGAGCGGAAAGACCATCTCTATTATCTAACTGAATTTGGGTCTTTGAAGAAAAAGAGCTCAGAAACAGTCATGGAATTCATTCAGAGATTCAATAAACTGTACAATAAAATCCCAGCTGAGGTCAAACCATCCCAACCCGCGGCCAAAGTGACTTTCGTCGGAGCTTTCGAGCCGGATTTCGCACTACTTTTGCGAGAGCGAAGGGGAGCCACCTTAAACCGTATGCAGGATGATGCGGTAGAAATAGAATCTAATATGATGGCTTCAGGTAAACTTAAGTCTAGAGTAGAGAGTGGAAACTGAGAGACCAAGCGATTTAGAGAACAAGCAGGTCCTTCAGGGTATAATAGATCCTCTAATGATAGGGTGGACGATATGGCTAGAGTGATCAAAGAACTGTCAAATAAAATATCCAGAATGGAACTCGAACAAGCCAAGGATGACTCTTATCCCAAAAAATATTTCAAGAGGAATCAAAACCCTCATAATCAACAAAGACAAATAAAAAATGATGATCAAAAGATACAATTTCCTTTAAAGACTGAAAATTTTATAGGAGCGAACGATTTTCAAGACTACGAAGATTCAGATAATGACGTCATGAACTTCGGTGATGACTGTAGTCAACCATATCTGACTCGCGAAGAGTATGAAAAGTCTCTAAATACATCGAAGCCGTCAAATGAGAGTGAGGAGGATGGTCACACCGAGATCTGTGAATCTCAACCATAAACTGAGATAATGATGGTTGAGTTTCAACTGAGGTACAACTTGAGATCTAAGAGTAAGCCCACCTCAACGACTCAACCTAAGAAAATCCTTCAGAGAGGTCAAGCTTATGAGCCTCCTTTGGACCAGACCTTATCACTCAACAACAAAACTAAACTAGTGAGTGCTCAAGAGTCCGAGGTGGAAAAAGTTGGAACTCAAACACAGGAAACCGAATCCGTAAATAAAGCTACATCTTCAACTAGGACCATGAATGATAAAGCTGTCCAGACAAATAAGTCAGAAAGGAGGAATTCAGAAGTCTTAACCAGAGAAACAGACAAGGTGAGCGGAGCTTTCACTTTTGAAAACGAGTTAAATAAAATCAAGATACCAATACCTTTGGTGGAATTAGCGAAAAACCCCGTTTATCGCAAACAAATTACCAAAATGATAGGTGTCTTTGAACTAGAAAGCCAGTCCGATGTTATAAACTTAGAAGATGATAGACCTAACATCACTTTTGGTCCCCATTTTGAAGGGTCCAAAGACAACATCGCTCCCTTTTATATCACTCTGAATGTATATGATCAGTGGTTGCATAATTGTATGTTAGACTCCAGAGCTTCCCATAATGTTATGCCCAAGATTACAATGGAGAAGCTGGGTCTCCAGATCACAAGACCTTATGGAAATCTGTACTCTTTTGATTCGAGGAAGGTTAAATGCATGGGGATGATAAAATATCTGGTAGTTACCCTGGCGCAGGTCCCGGTTAAAAGTATCCTGATGGATGTGGTTATCGCAGATATTCCCCCCAAGTATGACATGTTGTTATCTAGGTCATGGGGAGCCAAGTTGGGGGGATCTCTACAGTTGGACATGACTTATGCCACAATCCCTATGTTTGGTGGACAGTTCACTCAGTTGTACAGAGAAACACGATTAGCATATACGGTCAGTGACCCTCAAAACCCAAACAACTTCCCTATTTACGTTGCAGACCAAGATCTGGGAAATTGCATCTTATCTTTTGATGATGGTCTGGATGGTTGTCCAGAGGAAATCGATACAAAGCAAGAAGAGTTAAACCTCATGACAAAAGATCTGTGTAGTACTGGTGTCTGGAAAATGTATTTTGACGGTGCTTCATCTTCTGAAGGAGCAGGTGCTGGAGTGATTTTAGTGGCGCCTGAAGGTAATTTCATTGTCCCTTTCTCTTACCGTTTGTAGTGGGACATAGATTACACTAATAACGTATGCGAATATGAAGCATTGATCTTAGGATTAGAGGCTGCCAAAAAGCTAAATATAAGAAACTTGGAGGTATATGGTGACGCCTAATTAATAGTCAAACAAGTAAACCGACAGTACCTAACCAAGCATCCCAGACTAAGAACATATAGAAATTGTGCTTGGGATCTCATGGAATTTTTTTTCTCATCCGTAAATATCCATTTTATCCCTCGCGTAGAGAATCTACATGCTGATGCATTGGCAAAGGCATCTTCAACCTTCTCTCCCCCCACGACCTTCAAACTGAAGTATCACATTGAAATCAGATACAAACCCTCCATACCAGACAGTATCCGACACTGGAAAGTTTTTGAAGATGACGAACAAATTAAGAAATTTCTTACAGCAGTAGGTGAATTCTTTGAAACTCATGCTGACCAAAAAAATCAAAATGACTCCATGTGGATCATGCATGAAAGGGAAGACCCTGAAACCTTCCAAGAAAAAATCACGGATCATCGTATGTTGGTCCTTAAAAGAAATCAGATTCCAAAAGGATTGATTCCTTTGGAAATACTTTTTGATCAGAACGATGTACCTGTAAAGACCACCTTGCAGCCCCAACCAGAAGAAGTGGAGGACTACGATATAGGGAATGAAAAAGAATCCCGAGTGGTAAAAATATCGAAGTTCCTCCCTCCCAAAGAGAAAGTTAAGTATAAAGACTTACTCAGACAATATAAATATGTTTTCGCCTGGTCTTATGATGAATTGAAAATGTATGACACTTCCATTATTGATCATAAGATACCATTGAAGCTTGGGGTCAAACCGTTTAGGCAAAAGCTTAGGCAAATTAACCCCATTCTGTTACCTGTGATAGAAAAAGAAGTTAAAAAACTCTTGGACGCGAAAATAATCGTACCTCTGAGATATTCGGACTGGGTAGCTAACCTAGTCCCAGTCAGGAAAAAGAACGGGGAAATCAGACTGTGTGTGGATTTCCGAAACTTAAACAAGTCGTCTCTCAAAGATAATTATCCGCTGCCCAAGATGGACCATGTACTAGAAAAAGTAGTTGGATCAAACCGAATGTCTATGATAGATGGGTTCTTTGGTTATAACCAAATTTCCATGAATGAACAAGACAGGGAAAAGACTGCTTTCACCACACAGAATTCCGTACATTTATGTATGAAAAAATGTCATTTGGTTTGATGACTGCAGGGGCTACATTATAGCGCGCTATGGACATCGCTTTCGTAGGAGAAAGAGACAAGTTCTTATTCATTTACCTCGACGATTTGATGGTTTTTTCTAAAACTGATGAAGAACACTTGATCCATCTGAAACAGACTTTCGAGAATTGCCATAGGTTTGGTCTATCTTTGAATCCAAAGAAATCACATTTCGCTATGCGAGAAGGTAAGCTTCTGGGCCATATCGTATCTAGAGATGGGATCAGGATTGATCCTAAGAGGGTTGAAGCAATAAATACTATAAATATTCCCAGAAATGTAAAAGAGATTCAATCTTTCTTAGGAACTATAAATTTTTTACGAAGGTTTATCCCCAATTTCGCTGAGATTGTCAAATTGATCATAGGAATGTTGAAGAAGGATAGCGGAGTAAATTGGAGGACTGAAGCCAGAGCATCGTTCGTGGATATTAAAAAAGTCATAAGTGAGGCACCTGTGTTAGCAAGCCCAGATTATCTGAAATATTTTCTTATCTTCTCGTTTGCTTCTGAACATACTATCGCCGCAGTGCTCCTACAAAAGGATGACGAAGGGTTCGAACGACCGATCACATTTTTTAGCAAGAGCCTCAGAGACACATAACTGAAGTATGACATAATAGAAAAGTAGGCGTACACCATGGTAAAAGCACTAAAGGCATTCAGACCTTATGTACTACATTAAAAAATTATCGCGTACGTGCCTACCAGTTCTGTAAAAGATATATTGGTACAGCCAGATAGTGATGGAAAAAGAGGGCGATGGCTTGCTAAAATCCAAGAATTCGATTTGGAAGTTAAACCGACCAAATTGATAAAGAGGCACGACCTAGCCAGATACTTAGCTGAATCAAATCTCAGGGCTCTTGATATAAATTGTCTGCAGGGAAGCGACGAAGACACAGACCTAAATGAACCAGATGAAGAAATGAGTCCAAACCAGATCGAAGAGAAGTTATTATCATCAGGCTGGTACAGAGACTTAGTGTTTTTCTTACTGAACCTAAAATGCCCAGATGAACTATCACCTTCTAAATGCAAAACCTTAAAACTCCATGCAGTTAAATATTGTATATTTGAAAGCCAGCTATATTGGAAGGATCCACTCGGGTTCCTGCTAGTCTGTTTAGTAGAATCAGAAACCCAGCGGGTTATAGATGAATTTCATAAGGGAGTTTGTGGGGGGAATCATGCATGGAGAGCTATAGCCTAAAACATATTGAGGGTGGGATATTACTGGACGAAACTCTTTTCAGATGTCAATGCCAAAGTGCGTGCCTGCAACCCTTGTCAAATATTTGCTGGTAAACAGAAACTCGATGCACTTCCACTCATTCCAGTCAAATCTGAAGCTCCATTTCAACAATGGGGTCTAGACTTTATAGGGGAGATTAATCCCCATTCCAGTGCTCAACATAAGTGGATATTAACAACTACAAATTATTTTACTAAGTGGGTGGAAGCCATTCCAACCAAAAGGGAAACAGACTCGGTGGTGATAGATTTCTTGGAAGACAGTATTTTGTATGGATTCGGTTGTCCCCGAAAGATAGTTACCGACAATGCCCAGGCCTTTAAATATATGGCTATGATTAGCTTCTGTCAGAAGTATAATATCATTCTCGGCCATTCCACTGCATATTAACCTCAGGGGAACGGATTGGCCAAATCATCTAACAAGAGCCTGGTGAACATAATCAAGAAAGTACTGGATGAAAATAAAAGGTCTTGGCATGTGCACTTGAAATACGCATTATGGGAAAACCGCATCAGTACTAAAAGGTCTATCGGCATTTCACCATTTCAAATGGTCTATGGGACAAATGTTGTTCTACCTATAATCCTAGCGTTACTAGTGATGAAGTTATGGCAGGATCAAAACGAAGAACCAAATCATGTAACCAGGAGAATTAATCAGATGATTGAGGTTCAATAGCATAGAGTTGAAGTTGATGAAAAGATGCAAAAGTACCAGGATGAGATGAAAGCATTGTTCGACCTCAAGGCAAAAGACATGGAATTCCTTCCAGGTGATTTAGTGCTAAGATGGGATGCAAGAAAAGAGGAAGCCGCGAAGCATGGTAAATTTGACCACCTCTTGTATGGACCATTCAGGGTCTCGGCTCCAGAAGGAAAACATTCCTTCCTTCTAGAAAATATAGACGGAGAAGTCCTCAACGCCCCTGCCAATGGGCAGTATCTAAAGCATTACATGACGTAACAGTCGCCAGTTCAAAAAAAAATAAAAAATCGTAAATAAATAAATTTCATTATATGTGTTTTGTACATACATATATTTTCATTTAAACATTTGCTTTTGATTTTCAGTTTTTGTTCATAAACTCTCGACACATTTCCAATAAGATTCATATTTTATTTTTACAGGATTCCAGCTGCATACGAAAACTAGCAGGGAAAGTAATTTGCAGGTCGATGTGAGAAATAGAGCGGCATAAAACAGGTGATACCTAAAATAGTTTCATATTACGCAAAGAAAGTGAAATGAAAAGGTAAAAAGGAACTTTCTCAAAAATGTATGTTATGAAAAACTGTTAAAGGAAACCGAGGTAACGTCATTCAAACTGCAATATCGGCTAAAATGTTAGATAACAAGATCATTTCTTGGCTTGATAATATTTGATTTAAGATAATTTGAATGATACACCCAATCAAAAAATGGTCAGTCAAAGTAAATTATCCCCAAACATATCTACAAGAGTCAGTCTTTTGTTGTTTTATCGCTACCTCGCACCCTGCCTGTGTTCGGGTCTAACTTTTGACAAGCCACCATCTTCTTGTTCCATTACGAAGGGATAAAAGTTTTCGTTTTAGCCTCATGAGTTTCAAAACAAATCATGGGAAGAAAGTGAGTCTTCACAACTACTTGATCCCCTGCTAAGCGAAGGAACGTTTAGAGAGATCCTAACTTTCCTAGGTTTTTCAACAACATCTGAATATTAAAGCTTGCTCAAATGGGATGCCCCCTAAAAAATTATTTTCCTTTTCTCCCTAAGAACGAAGATGTTGTGAAGGTCAAGGGAAGATTGGTACAGAGTAATCAAAGTAAGTTGACAGACCTCTAATGAAAAAACATTACACAGATATCAGCCCTGATACAAACTGATTGCCCCCATCTTCGCGCTCAAAAAAGTAAATTATAAGACAGGTGGTGAAAGGAAATTCAGAAATGATTTCCCCTATCTAGTCCAAGAAGATGATGAAAGGAAATTCAGAAATGATTGCCCTCGTCTCAACATTTAAATGCATAAATATGTTCCGAAGTGGTGAAAGGAAATTCAGTGAAAGGGGCCAGATAACTTCACCGAGGTACTGAACAGGCTCGCTGGCAGTGAAGAAATGTCTGAGATATCTGTAAGGCTGTTATACATGAATATCACTCTACTCTGGTAACCCATGCTTTCTAAACTTGATCCACATACCAAATTCGGACAAGACTCCCCAATTTAAAAACATATAATCTCATTCTTTTGATGCAAGACGAGAGCCACAAGATCTGTTGAGTCTCCTCGGACTATTTCGATTGTCTTGAAACATACCTAAAGTTAGTAGTGGGAAAGGGAAAATTGTGAAAGGAACTACAACTGTGTTTGGAAAGAGTATCTGATTTTGAAAAAACTTTTCAAGGTAAAGAACACATTCTTTCCCCCTTTGATCCTCTTTTCTTGGAACCTTTCCACCTGATTGATATTTTGACTCCATTTACCCAATATTGGCACATGGTCTACTGTTCTTCCTGCCCCACAGGAAGGCGAGATCCCTAGTTGGAGCCCCCCTTGTTTTTTAGCCCATCACAATTTTCATTTTGGTGCTTGAAATATAAAGATGGTCTTCTTTTTCCCTCTGAGATATTGAGACCTATGAAACTCTGTTGCATGAGCAGTGACATTTTTTCTACTCTCAAAACAAGTCCTACTTTTCGTAAGGATGTTCCCTCTGTTTGTGCTATTTTGGGATCTCGCAGGTCGGATACTATAATTCATGAATTCA
The DNA here is from genome assembly GCA_009831015.1 of Picea engelmannii. NCBI lineage: Eukaryota > Viridiplantae > Streptophyta > Pinopsida > Pinales > Pinaceae > Picea > Picea engelmannii. The sequence continues at coordinate 253,467 of ML795180.1, forward strand.
CACATCCCGAGTCACGAAGTGGCGAAGTCGTTTTAAATTTTCACTCAAAGTGGTAACCAGGGTAAAATATTTCAACTCATGATTAGACGTCGTCGGGGTTTCGTGCCTCGGTGTTCGCCAAACCAAAATTTTTATTTTTACAGCCCCGAGAGCCGAGGACATGAGGTATTGTCTGGATAACCCATGTCAAGGATTAAAGGCAAAAAGATAACCGTGGTAAAAGTTGTTCTCGACATTTCTCCACTCGGCACTATCTTTTTCAAAAGTTACAGCTTCTAAAACCCGACCCACGAAGTCATGATGTAATTATAACATGATTAATTAATCACTTAATCCAAGATTATCTTCCCGTTAATTAGACCTTGTTATCGCGATCTCGCGGTTTCGCAACTCGACATGTAAATCCCCCAGAAACTTATCCTCGAAGTTCCGAGTTGCAATATGGCGAATAAAATGATTACAAAATTAATTATGCCCCTAACCACGATTACCTTTAATTAAACCAAAATCGATCTTCGCAGTCTCGGGAGTCAGAGACTCAAAATGTTAAAGAAAATTTCTCGATATAGCGAATAGCGAGATATTAATTACCGTTGGCGAGATTGGGGTAATTAAGCTGAATCAAGACACATCCCACGTTTCGATGCTTGCACGATTCTCGAGGAATCCTTTTCACTCCATACGCCAACTGACTTTTAAACCACCAAAATTTATGACATTAATGGGGAAATAGGGTAAATCTATGTGTAAGATCGGATTTTTACGGCATAAATTTATTTCTAATTTTGAATTGATAGGTTTGTTTTGAAAGGTACTGAGTTTTTCAAATATATGTAAGAGCTGCAATTCATTGTAACAAATGAATTTTCATAGCATGCAGAGCTCATCACTTCTGAGTAAACTAACTTCTGTATGTATACGCAGTTCTATCGCAGAAGAGCTAAGACGCAAGCTTCAACCATGGCTCCACGGAAAGCAGTGAACGCGAATGTTGAGGTTGCAGGACAAGGTTCGAACAATGTCTCCAATACTTCACCCCGAAGTGTCGACTCGGTTCCTAACTGGTCATTTGTTTCAGACATTCTGCAATCAGAATTGGTAGATTATTCCGATGACTCCAACAACAACGAAAAATATGATCTAAACACCAAGTACAAAATAGTCGTCCAATCCAGAATGCACAGAGTAGCAGCCAGGCCATGGTTTCTTCCATATTATGACATGGTCCGATGGGCATTGGATCATGTAGACATACCGACCAGGACTATCATGAATGAGCAGAGGGTTACCATAGGGACTTTTAGGCCTGAGCATCTGCAAACCATGTATAAGCTACCCACGATGTTCGACAACACATATGGCGCTGATTTCTTGGAGGAATTCAAGGAGAAGGAGTGCACACAGTATGATAAAACCATGTCTGGTTTGATAAAGTATTGGGTTTCATGCACTGTGAAGTTCAGAGCTAATGACCAAGGCATTTATTCAATCGCTTCGTTGGAACCGCAGTATAAATATGTGGCCATGATGACATGCTGGTTATATGGGAGAGAGGACACATCACATTTTTTCCTAGCGTGGGTGCCTCTAATGTTTCGGGTCGCAGAAGGTTTCTCTTTTAATTGGGCGAGGATGCTTTCGGATAACCTGGCCAATCGGGTCACAGAGTATCGGGATCAGAAGGAGAGTGGGAAGGCGTCATCGTTCTTCATGTACGCATACATTATGGATGCAATCTGTTCTATGACACCATTTCCATTGATGAGCTGGGGATGGACTCCGGCCCAAGACAAACCTATACATATATATCATGAAAAACTATGGGAAAACAAAGCAGAAAAGTTCGCATATGGAATTTTTAATTGGGTGATGGTGCCCCTGCATATCACCATTTTTGGTCACCCACCACCCCGTATCTTGGACAACAATGCGACAAATCTGAGCAGCATAGCGGACTGGTACGTGGAGGCAGAGTTTTCATACCTCAGATTTTTCGGGGCCTCTGTTCCCCCGCAGGCGCTACCATTGTTCATTCCTGACAAGTTGGCTTGTCGCGAGGTCGCCCGACAGACGGTAATTGGTGGTGTCAGTAAAGAGCTCAAAGGGTACTCAAAGAAGGTATGGTTGTCTTTTCCCATTTGTTTGAATTCTTATTCTTTATTAGATTTTGGGCATGCGAAAGCTGACCCTGGAAGACCTGAATTTGGTCTCCATCGAATATAAGAAGCACGATCCACAGAGGGTCGTGAGCAATCATTTGGATAATTGTGGGCTCAAAAGGTTTGAGCATGAGAATTCACCCTCGGATGACATTTTCCGAGGAGAGAGGTCTTACGAAGAAATTCTGGCTCAGATCCAATCCTTGGCACCCGAGGATAGAGCCGAGGTATTGAAATTCCAAGAACACTGATGAAGCTGTCTCCCTGCTGTATTACGGGTTGAAGGTCCGGGTATTTTGGAGACGAAACAAAAGGAGGATGAAGGTTATAAAGATGCAACTCCCGAATCAGGGAAACACCAGGACAAGGAGGAGAAAACGAAGGATCCAGAAGCAGAGGAAAAGACTCCGGACCAGCCCAAGAAACAAAATCTAGAGACAGAGGTAAAAATCCCAGAACCGCCGAAGAAGCAGAACCCGCTCGACACCCCAGGAAAATCGGTGAAACAGGTCGGAGAACCCATCACATCTGTCACCCCTTTGTAGTCGACACATGGAAATATCGAAGAAGGATGGATATTTAATGAGGAGCTGAGGCCCATAAGAGTAGAAGATCTCCCTCCAAACGAGTTTTTCTTTGATAAAAAGAGAAAAGCAGTAGTAAAAAGAGAATTCTACTAGGAAGGAGAGTTGACTGCCAAAAAGTATAAGGTTATGACAGATGGAAAGATAAAAAGAACGAGCAATTCACCACTGAAATCTCAGGGACACTAGGGGCGTATGCCTTGGTGAATCAATTCTCAGACGGACTTTTGAAGAACCAACTTAAAAGAAAGAATCGCCTAATCAGGACTCTTGAAGCCAGATTGGCCACAATTGCGGAGAATGCTAAAGGTCAGGCGAGCGTGGAAATAGAATGGGCTAGATTAGCAGACAAAAATGAAATAGAGGTGCTCAAAGCTAAGCTTGAACAAGCACAGTTGGCGGTCCGAGATGGTCGGACGCAGGCAAGCCAACAGAGTAGTTTGATTGAACTACTGCGGGCTCAGGTAGAAATCGTCGAGAGAAGAATGATAGACATCAGGATATTTAAATCCCAAGCGATTAAGATTCGGAGCAGAATCTCTTCGACACAGCAAAATTTGCTTGCCAAGGTGGGAGCGATCCAGGAAAGCTGTCTATTGATCAATCAGGTTTTCAAGAACTTGTCGGCCAGAGAAAGGGATGCAGGAGCGGCTCAGGTCACCTTCCAGGAGGCGATGATAGCCACGAACAACCGGGTTTCGGCGGGTACTCCCAGGTTCACCATTTTTGAGCAAACCCGAGGAAATATTCTATTGAAGGATTGGGAGCACAACATCGCCTTGGGCAAGGGGCAAGCCCAAAAGGTAACCAATTCCCTAGAAGAAGCCTTTAATTCTATAGACGATGAGCTGTTGGGCATTGACAGTGGAGGCAATGTCGAAGTGTTGATGAAACTGAATGTGGAACAAATCTCACTTGATCTGAAAGATAAGGAAGAAAGAGATTCGGCTGATATCTCTCAGATGAATATGGTGGACATAGTCCAAGTTGACAAGTACATGATCAAACCCAGCGTGCGACTAAGTGCCCTCGACATCATCGACTCACAAATGGAAGATAAGTTGTAGCAGTTAGCCCGAGAATGTTACTTCGTCGAGGCCAACTGTCAAGAAGAACCATCACGACTCATATCCCAGCTAGTGGAAAGATGTATCGCCTGCATCGAGTTCACGCGACGACAAACACCTGGCACCAAGTGAAGACAAAGTAGGCGAAATGGAGCGATTGCTCTCTTCTCGGTCATAACCGAAATTTTGAGACTATTGAGATTCTACCTGCTTTGTAAAAATTGTATAAATATATCCCAGAAAGAAATAAACGGGGCTGGACCTTTTTGAGTCATTTGTAATAGAGTTTTTAGATTGAAAGTTAATACAAGCAGATCTGGAGATTCTCGATTCTGTCACTACTGTATTACAAGTTTTCTTCCTTGTATCTCAATTTTCCATTTCGTTTCATATTCTTAACTGCCGTGCTTCGTTATAATTTAGTACGACCACTACTATAACGAATGAATTTTGGTTTTCTGTAATTGTTTATTGTCTTTCCTCTGCACCAGCTATCAGCGGGTGTAAGACCAATCTGCATTTTCAGAATTCTACATATATTCTATGCTATGTCGATTATTTCCTTACTATTTTCCTCTTCTGTTTATATGTCATATTTCCCTTTGACAGGAGCCTTGCGTTATATACAGCTGAATGTTTTTCCCCCACTTCACACCTTTTATTAAAATATAATACAGTTACGGGAAAGAGCCTTAGATTGGCATTCATATTTTATCTCTGCAATCATAAATTCTCTTTTATGCGACCCAACTGAGACAACACTTAACTGCTTTTAAAGTCTTTCCTACCTTTACTGTTCCCCCATGACAGTTCCTGTACCAACTCAACCTAACGTTGAACCCGAGATATTGAATCAAACACACATTGCCTTAAATCTCTTCGACATCATTCTTAAAACGACAACTACTCGGGCCGAACTTGAACAATCATGGACAACCATTGAACGAGACATAACTACCCAGGAACAGTTGGAAGCTAGACAGTGCCAACGTAGAAATCTCCCCTAGTTTCCTTCATCGAAGGTTTATGCTTCCCTCTTCTACACCTATCACCCACTTTTTGGATGCCTTGACACTGTACGTTTAAGCCTTAAGTAAAGACTCAGAAACAACAGAAGGGTTGAACATCCAGGCCCTTCTTTTGTGAGACTCCGAGACGTGAAAGTCAGGGGATATTTGAATCCTTCAGCACTTCTCGTGGCTCACAACTTTGTGAGTTGGTTTGTTGAGCCTTTGTGCTCCTTTCTTACGAGAACTCGAAGCACGAGAAGTCAACAGGGTGTTGACTATCTTCCTAGGTGATGCGTGTCCTCCGCTTGTCACCTCTTCTATCTTTCCTCTGGTGTTTGCTGTTATGCCACCTGTTAACTATGTGGCCCACCTATCATACGTGCCACGTGTTCATGCGAGCCTCGACACTCGGTACTTCACGGCTTCCACATTCAAAAGGAAGTTCCTCCAGACCCTGACCCTCTGATACACGATGTATCGAAACGCCAGATCTCACGACTCTCCTTCCTCCTCAATCAATGGTTCAGATCACTTCACGATCTCGTGGCTCGAGACTTTGTAGAGCAAAGGCCTTCGCCTCCCGGCTCACGATACCTGAATTCACGAGATAATCCTGATCCCTACCACCTATCCTCCAGAATGGATGGTCATGATCCTTTCAGGATTTCATGGGTCAAGAGTTCCAACTCCTGCCCTTTGTATCTCTCGATAGCTGAAATGCTGAAATAGGCCTTTCGTTCCCCTCTTCTTCTTAGGAGGGTTTAACCGAGTGCTCCTTTCAATAGATTCGAGGGCTATCGGTTGTATGAGCTATATCTGATGGCCCAGATCTACTTTCTTCCGCTGCATTCTCCTGCGTGGCTTGGACGTGAAACTTAAATGGTCCAGATCTTTTCCCCTACTCGATCCGACGACAGTTATGCCCTCCTGAGCTTCTTCTTCTCTCTTCCGGCCTTAGAAGATTTATGAAACTTTAAAAGACCTCGGCCTTTATCTCTACTATGAAGCCGCACACTTGACTTCTGTCTGCATTCTTGGAAATGATCTCCTTCCTGAGCTTCTCGAACTTGATACCCTCCAAAGGGTTTCCCCGGTCTTTCTACTCCTCCTTATAGCTATGAGCCTCTGTGTAAAAGCACTGCTCCTCCTGGGCTTTGTCCTCTTTGAATCCTTAAAGGATTCTTTGATCTCTACACTCTTTTCAGGGTCCCTACACACATGAAGGTGCTATTTGTTCTGATCTTATCTGTGGTTCTGAGCTCAAAGGGTCTCTGTCCCTTTCTCTCCTTGAAGGGATGGAAATTCCCTCTAGCAACTTCCTACTCAAGCACCCCTTACTGAGCCTACAGGGTGTTCAGTAACCCTGTGAAGATCCTCTCCTGAACTCTTCTTTGTTCCATAACTCAAAGGAATTATTTGCTATGCACTCTTCACATCCACTCAATGCTCACCTGGCAAAGTTTCCAGAAACCTCAGTGATTCTAATTTCCCTTTGAACTCACAGTAGATTTATTATGTGCACAATATGCACCAGCTCGATGCCCTCTTGGCAGAGCTCTACAAAACTCCTCAGTGATTATGTCTTCTACTGTGTCCTCCTTTGCATAGTCCCTCCTCCAAGGTGTTCAACAACCTTAAGGTTTCCTCTTGAGTCAATGACTTCAGCTGGTGTGCCCTCCTGGCACGTCTTCATCCAAATTCCGCAGAATCCAAAAGTGTAACTATGCATTGGCTTTTAGAACCCCCAGTGTTCGGTCACACCCTCTTGGCATGAAGCCTCAAAGAACCCTAAACCTGAAATCAAAGAACCCACAGATAGCAGAACCCATCTGTCCCTACAAATGCATACCTAACATACATATACAACATATCATAAACACATAAAGACATTCATTCATGAACTCATAAACATATGGACAACAACATGCAGGAAAAACGACTCTATTTGTATTTAACAAGAATGCCTCTTTACAATGTGTTTGAGCTCAGACTGCAACATAGTCTCATACCCCTCTCTTCTCTTCCCTTCTTGACTCTCTAAACTACTTCTTACTCTTCCTACATACAAAAGATCTTTTACACGAGGGGGCTCTTTGAGCTCTTCCCTCCAAGCTACCTACCCTATTCAATTACATTAACTTTACATTGAATGGGCTGTCTAGTCCAGATTGGAGCTAGATTCAACCTTACAACCATTTAAGGCTACTCCTAACTAATGCCTGCTCAAAGGAATGGCTCTATGTCTCTACAGAATTACATACATTAATTACATTGAAATCAAATTCAAAATGTGAGAGGACTGGCGCCTCTCTTCCTTGAATGCGTGCTTTGAATGCACTGAGTGGGCTGGCTAGCTGGCGCATGGCTAGTTTGGGAGCGATGCTCCTGCATCATTCATCCCTGGGAGACAAATTTTGGGTGAGATAGTGATGGCCCAAAAAACTCACTATAGCATGGCTAACTACTCTATTTTTAGAAAATTGGATCGCCTATGCGTATGATTTATTCATGGATTGGAGTTGGGGAAAATAGAAAAATGAAAATGAGAGAAAGATTTAGCTTTAGCGATCCCGTGGCTATGGTCTCATTTCTACACCGCTTCCTCTTCTGTTCGGATTTCCCTCCATATTCCTCACATCATGCAGGGGGCTCAGACACTGCCTTATTTCTTCTTGTTTGTTGTTGATAGCCCAAGTGGATATACGAAGAAGGGAGACCTGGGCATTATCCAGGGATTTAAGGTGACTGAAGGCATGGAATAAATAACACATTTTCAATTTGTGGATGAGACCACTATGATGGGAGAGGCATCAATGAGAGAAGTGTAGAAGTTTACTTGAGGTCATTTACTAGGTAGTAAGTGCAGGGGGAAATGGATAATTTTTGTTTTTTTTCATTTGGATAATGTATGTCTTACCTATGGAAAGTTTTTCTCCATAAAGTTTGTAAAGTTTAAATCATGCCCTTCCATTGCATCTAAAAAAACAAATCTAGTGGTAACTCTGCAAGCCCATTATAAAAAAATCCCTACAACCATTACATTCCATCAAACCATATTTCTATCAAGAATTTCATCAAACAATTAGCATGCACACTCAAGTTATAGGAGAAAGAAGTCAAACCATATTTATCCTCTACG